>JAOUZG010047196.1:9972620-10018775 GCA_026289955.1 Argiope argentata
ATTGTATGAATTTTTTTAGTTTCCCATTCGAATTATCAAAATTTATGATCACCGAAGCATTGTATGAATTTTTTTAGTTTTCCATTCGAATTATCAAAATTTTTGATCCACGAAGCACTATAAATTTTTTAGTTTTCCATTCGAATTATCAAAATTTATGATCCACGAAGCATTGTACAAATTTTTTAATTTTCCATTCGAATTATAAAAATTTATGATTCACAAAGCATTGTATGAATTCTTTAGTTTTCCATTTGACGTATCAAAATTTATGATCTACGAAGCATTGTAAGAATTTTTTAGTCTTCCATTTGGATAATTAAACAATCCCATTCCTTTCGATGCTTTGCATTACAGTGTTAAAAAGTTATTTTCTTTTTTACATGGATGATCTTCTGATACAAGATGAAATTAACGGTTTGCACGAATAATTCTAATTTCTTTAGACATCACAGCTAAGATCTTGAGAAAAAAAGTTGAATTTATTCAAATTTTGTCCTTTTCTGCGTTTAAAAGTGTTATAGGAAGTCAGAATTTTATCGCTAAACACTTGACATTGGAACAGAATAGTTTAGTTTCATTAACGTCCAGTTTTAAGGAACACTAGGATTATTTTGGGATGGACCTCGTAATTTTTAACAGCCGTCAGATTACGAGGTGTACACCTGTGCTGGCACCCCTCCAAACTTCCACGCCACACTGGTGGAAGGATGTTTGGATGCTCCGCTCTGAAGTTAACAAGTCGAATCTCTTTCGAAATTAAAAGATGTAAAAGCAGACGAATCAGTGCATGTTTCCAGGTCTTTCATGAAGCACTGTCATCGCCATTCAGAAGAAGAAAAAAGCATTATAGTTTGAAGGCTGTCTTGCGTGTTTGGTCTTGGTTTGAATAAATTGCCTCTTACAGTAGAATAGAAAGGGACACAATTTTCTATCTGAATTGACAAAAATATCACAGAAGAATGGCGTGTGAAGAGTAGAAACTGCCATCTGTCATGAGACTCGCATCCATTGCAAACTGAGGGTGATTTAGCATGCATATTTGGAGACATGGCTTGTCTGCCCCGTAAGGCAGGGGCATACGGGGCAGTTGCCCCGGACCCTTACATAATTGGGGCCCCAAAATCGAATAAAAATAATATTTTACGTTTTCTTCCTTAATGAATGTTCTTCATAACTAAAGTAGCGAAGCAGAGGGGGCCCTAAAGAAGTTTCCCAACTACGCTAAGTTGGGTCCTGTTTGGAGAAATTGGTTCACACGTGATCGATTACTTCCTGGATGGCCTTTCGTTTTTGTAGGAGTTGTTACAGATCTAAAGATCTTCCTTTGCATACTCAACTTTCACTGAAAGAATTGGATTAGCAGCATAAAGATTTATAAATATCTTACAGTCTACCATGTTAAGTTACGCTGTTAGTCGCGTTACTTGCGGCGAGCGTGCCTCCATCTTCCATAGCCCACCGCGATCAAAGGCGTTTGGCAGCTTTTGCTGGTGATTTTAGTTAAATGCATATTTTATATTAGAATTATTTTTTAACTCACTCAATGTCGCTTTTCGTTTTTCCTCAATAAGGTCGAGTCATGTTTTTCTTTATGCAATGTTCTTTTATATAGACATACTTTTTTATGTAAATAATTACTGCACCTGTTTTTTCGGAGCAATGTTTGTAACGTTTTCTGGGTACTGATAAATCTATCCAGACTCTGGGCTGATCCGGCGAGCCATCCGGCTGCTGGGGCTGATTTTCATCCCCAGTTCCCCTTTCTCTGCCTTACACCCAATTCGGGTTGTTTGGGGGACTGTGGGCGTGTATACCTAAAGCAGGCGATAAATAAAGATAGCGCTGCGAATTCAATTTAAGGTGTATGATAAGAAACATCTCCGTCAATTTAAGGTGTATGAGTCTTTATTTTTCGGAAGAGATTATTGTCCCAGATTTACGAACCTGAACGCTAATAAGTGATCATTACGAATCAGTGTTGATCAATTATAATATTTCCGATATAAAACAGCAAAATATTCTGTCTGAGGCCGTATTGATGGAAAAAATGTAACATCTTTTGCGAAACGTTTGCTTATACAATACTTTGATAATATAATTGTTTGCCCTGTTTTATATTATGTTCACCAAGTAACCTGATCTTACTTCAATTGACTTCTGGCTAAGGGAATGACTGAAACTCGTCAAGTCTGCAAACTGTCTGATTTGAATGACGGCAGCCATTGAGAATGTCATTAGATTCCTGATCACATTGTAAGTGTTATAGTACTATATAGCAACAACAGTGTCACTGAGTGTGAGGGAAAAAATATTGAAACTATGTAAACATTAAAATACTTCTCTTTACTATTGCTTCTGTTGTAGTTTCTTATGGCACTCGCCATGGACGAACTCGCTGAGGTAGTCAGTGATTTAAGCCTAATCAGCGTCTCTTGTTTGTAGTAACGCCAACTAGGGGCAAGAGTACGACTTTTCTACTCACTCATCAGATTAGCTTGCACAGCCCCTTTTTACAGGGGGGCACATTCACACACCTTACGGATAGAACACGGAAGAACAACCATGCCCGAACCGGGAATCGAACCCAGGACGCCCAGATCACTGAGAAAACGTGCTTCCCCTACACCAGAACGCTTGCACTATTGCTTCTTTGCTTTATAAACAAAACAAATACAACAAACAAAAGTATTCCAGAAGAATACATGCAAGAGTACATGTGAAAGATAGAGAGCTATAAAACTGATTTTATTTAATAAAATGGTATATGAAACGTTTATGACTTCTAAAAATGTTAATGCTGTGTTTAAAAATATAGGTTGAAAAATTAAATTATTAATTGATATCTGCTTAGAAAAACCATTCTTCTATTGCATAGATAGCATTTATATCCTTTTCTTTAAAAATGGATTGAATACATCAATATGTAATAATGCATATTGTATCAAAGAGTCAGAAAAATAATTAATTATTGAATCATGGTTATCTTTTACTTTAGAATATTGCTATTCACAAGAAGATCACGAACAAAAATTATAATAATTACATTAATTAAAAAAATCATTCAACTGCTTCTCCTTCATCATTTGAACATTAATGAAGAACATCAAACTATCTACCCTTTCTGCATATAAGGATTCATCAACTCTGTATTATTCATCAACAATTGAAGTCACGAATTAGTGCTGTAATTACTGGCGAATGACGGTTTTAACCTAAAGCTTTCTTCTGGATAAATATCCAAATCAAAACGTTTTTCTTGGAACTGCCCTGTAGCACTCATTTGCATTAAGAAGTGAGTGAAACCGCAAATACATCTCGTCATATTTTCAGCGAATGAGCCGTACAGGTCATTTTGTAGCAGTGACGCCTCTAAAAGTGTTAAGACGAAAAACAAATTTATAAATAAAAGAACGGATGCGTTTTATAACCTCAGCAGGGAAGTTTGGTGAAATACTGCTCAATTGGTTTTTCGCCTGAAATGTTTTAGTAAATTGAAGATCAGTGGAGGTTTGAAGTAAACGGCGCAGGAGTAATTTTGACGTTAACGACATCTATTTTATGTAAGCTAAGTGTGTTGCGAGTTATTGCAGAATTCACATTATTATAACAATATAATTTAACAAAAAGGGATACATGTAACTTTATATTTGGAATGATGTATATATTAGCCATTAGATACGAATTATTTGAAAAAACGAAGCCGTCTTAGTAATAACATCAGATATGAAATTACTCTCCGATCCGAGTTTCCTCTGAATTAATGGCTATGATTCACACGAACTGAAGTATGATTTAGTTAATTGGATTAATTTGTATAATTCTGATTTTAATTAATTTGTATACAGTTTGGTTTAATAAACTATAATTGTTTACGCAAGTGGATTCGCTAAGTAGAGTTCTTACAAATGTCATCAATTCTTGCAAAAAACAAAAAAAAATTCATTGAATTTTGCTAAATGGTTATTTTAAATTCATATTCCTCTTAGTACCGATTAATTAATGGTTAATTTGTTTTTTATATTCGAGCTATAGAATCTTTGTTCATTTTTTTTAAAATTGGAAGTGGTGTTTTCCATCAGAAGATTAAAAAAAGTATATATATTTTTTAAATCTCGGGAAAAAGAAAATTTTTGCTCTGTCGAGTTTTTAGATATTTGCAGTATATGAATTGAATTTATCTTTTAAACAATTTATTCTCGTTTGAAATGTTTTTGTTTCTAAGCAGTATTTGAGCTAATATACCATTAAATATGCTTAATTTGCCAAACTCAGATATCAAAGAAAAGATAACAATTCAATCAAAATTTTTAAACCAAAAACGATACGAAACATAGTTTCTAACTCATTTTCATTAAAATATTTTGGCAGTATAAGTTTTTTTTTCCTTTAGTAACCG
Organism: Argiope argentata; assembly: GCA_026289955.1. NCBI lineage: Eukaryota > Metazoa > Arthropoda > Arachnida > Araneae > Araneidae > Argiope > Argiope argentata. The sequence continues at coordinate 9,977,020 of JAOUZG010047196.1, forward strand.
AGTTTGGCTTGCAGCGACTGTATATTCAAAAAAGAATATGATGGACTTACAAGTGCAGTCAGATTGTCATGAAAAGTATTAAAAAAACTATAGCAAGATTAATTCACCCAGTTTTTAAATTGCCTAATCAAAATAGTCTAATCTCACACCCTATTATATTACTGGATAAGGGAGAAATTTTGAGCACTGGTTTTTCATTTTTAAATTTAAAAATATCGATTTATCTGAGAGGGAAACGGTTCAAAGTAAAAAGTTGCAGATGTTAAAAAGATCTTTAAAATGAGGAATAGAACGTCATTATTGCTTAAATAGCCCTATTCGATAGGCATTTGCTGGAATGAGGTATTGAAATGGCATCGTTTCTAAATTGTGAATCCAAATCTTCTTTCTTTTTTAAAAAAAGAATTTATGAATTTTTATTTTCTTGTTTGGTTAACTTTCTAATGAGATGGAAATTTCAGCCTTGAAAATTTTTAGTTGTACTGTAGAAGAAATATGGTTTATATGGAAACCCTGTCACTTTTGTATGATACTACAAATTCTACTAAAAACTGAAACTCACCTTAAAAATTAAAAAAAAAATACTAATTCGATACACTAGGTTCAATCAAATACTTTTTAACTGAAATATTGGCAAAGAATTCTTTTTATCAATTACTTATATTCATGTTTTTTTAGCACCCTTTCATAGAATTTCAGAATTTTTCTTTACAATAATTAATTTTTGAAGTCAAAAAATAATCCGGTTATTTTTAGACTTCAAAAATTAATATAAAAATATTTATAGATTTTATAAATTGTAACTTTTTTTTTTTTGGTTTCTTATTTTATGTGCATTATATAGGGAAATGTCTAGACTGAAGTAGATGCTAAATTTCAGTATTTTTTTCATTGTGTTCGATGATTTATGTAAGTATGTACTTTGATATATCTTTTTTGTGGAGCTCGTGACAAAAAAAAAATGATGTAAATTAACCAATTTTCTAATATATGTTACTGTTTTGTATGTTTCTACACCACCATTAGGGTAGGTAACTGCATTAAAAAGGTCCACTTTTTGGGGATATTATGAAAATTTTTATTTAATATTCTTAATGCTTGAACAGATTTCTTTATACAATCCTTAGAATTTTGCTTCTAAATATATTCTTTGGGAAATTACTCTAATTTTATACTTGTATTAACATATATTTTAATTCTATTTTTGATGCTAATCTTTAGTTATTATTTCTAACAAATTCTAATCTTTGATGAATATTTTTTTTACGAAAAACCTCCTAAATTAAATTAACGCATATTCTTTTGTTCAAGTTTATAATAATAACTTTTACAAAATTCTCTACTGCAGTTCCTGAAGTAGAAAATAAGTAATCTGTTCCTTTAGAAATATTTCATAATTGTTTTAGGATTTCACAATGTGAAAAAAAATTGAAAAATTTGTGTTATTTATCAGTTGTACCCCAATATTTATAGAATGGATAGAGATACAATTTATTTTTTATTTCAAGAACTATATAGTACATTTCTCAAGCAATCTGCTAAATAATAAACAAATTATTTGATAAGCGTCCATACTAAGAGATTTTTGCTATAAATCTTTTTTAGCCTCTTCCCTCCAAATTTTTTTTTAAATTTTTAAAAGACTTTTTCTGTTTAACTGGTATATTTTGATTACATAGATGCTTTTTGAATCCTTTTTAAGCAAATATTCAAAAATATAGCAATTTTCAAACATTTCTCAAAAAATTCATCCCTGTTGTAGTTACATACCTGACTACTTGCTCTAACAAATATGATTTTCATTTGCTACCGACTGCGTTAATTTCGAGGCTCGATTACATGTCTTAGTTTGCGCCAGATACGAGGAGAAATCATGGCTCTGCTCTGACAGAGATTTCTTACTTTGCGGAAATCGAAGCATTTCTTTGTCTGGAAACCACTTAAAAACGGCAAATAGTAGTAGCTATTGTGAAAACGGATCCATTCAAGGATAGCATACAAATTTTGGGGGGTCACAACCTCTTGATGATATCTCTGAGGATGTTGACACTCGTAAGAGCAATGCCGATACGGAATTTGTCGAGAATTCTGCAATCAAATTGAGCTATTATCACAGCTTCTGTCTATCAGTACAGTCAAATATATTTTCGACGTGGCGCCACTACTGGTCTCCCGATACCGATAATCGCTCTACGGAAGACTGCTGCTATCAGTTTTGATAGAAAGAGCTTTTACTATCTCTGTTTGTGACTCCAATCCCGATTCCAAAATTATCGTCGGTACGCCAAGAAAAGCTAACATTAGGTAGGTCATTGTAGATTCAGAGAGGGGCCTGGAGTTTTACGATGGGGCGGCTAATGTTGCAATTATCTTTGAGATAAGAGATGCGAGAGGTGTATGAACTCTTATCCGTAATGTATCGATGGGGAATTTATCGATGAATCACTTCGGAATGGAAGCATGTGGCAGCTCATGGTAATTCTGGGAGAGGCAAGTCATTTTGGGGAGCCATTAGAGTGGCGAGATAACATGATCCATGGAAGCTTCGCGTATCCTCTCAATTCTACATTGCTTCTGAAAGTGCTGTTTTGCGCGATTTATTTCAAGCACGTTTGGCAATTAAAGCAGGGGAAGTGTTTTCATTCCAACTGAAACAAGATAAAATAATGCTCTATAAAAGTGATAATGGCTTCTTCTCATAATAACTGACTGGTGATACTTCAAAGAGCCTAATGTTGTTTTGACTCCGGCTGTGCAACAGCAATGATTGGCATGCTTCTTGTCTTTTTTCCGATAAAAGCGGAAAAACACAGAAGACAAAACTCAACAAAGCAAATACTTTTTGTAGTTCAGGGAAGGGCAGACTTTTTCAGGTTCGGGTGACCTCTAATTTTTTCAGTGTAGCGGTCCACCTGGTAGTGCAGATGAACAATATTTTTTATAGCTTAACGAAATATGTACATATATACATAACAACAAACATAATAAATGTTACAAATATAATAATATCAAATGATGCATATAATATCAAAAATCCAATATATATTTAAAAAGTTAGTTCTCGTAGTTATAATTTGTAGAAAACTTCGGCTACATACTATCCACCATAATCTCGGTATATGATTACTAGCTGCTAATCTTGCACTGGATTCTAAGTGATCATCTGTAAGACGGGAACGATATACTTGCTTAATCATATTCATCGTTGAAAATGCAGATTCATACAGGTAGGTGGAACCAAGGAACGATGTTAAATGATATGCAACTTTTTAAAAGTTAGGATACCTCCATTAGATTCCAAAAGTTATTCTTAGATTCTGAACAACGTACTTTTAATACCATGTCATTTTAATTGAGAGTCATTTTATCTCAAGAGATAAAGAAAATACAATTTTCCATAAATAATTTTCTTTTACTATGCGCGCCTTCGATCTTGATAAAGAGGGTCACCCCAAAATGTGTTGCTGGTTCCCCGGTCGATCGCGATCGACTCAATGCCCACCGATGTTGTAGTTTATGCGTAAATTTAAGAGTAATAATACTTAACGAGTGAGCATTGCCCATAATAGAATTCTCAGTCCCGAACAATTCCCAATAATTTTATTCATTAGCCTCAAACTAATTTAATAACACACCTTTGATCAAAACATATTGATAATTTTATAGGTTTATTTATTGTATAAGAATAATAAAAAAATTATTGCATGGATTTAGGAGAGTGTTGCAATAATTTATGATGGACTATTAGAGAATTATTACCACCATTTTCCTCTTCTTTTACGCATGTTAGACATCTTTTTCAATTCCTACTATTAGCTCACACTCTCCCTATGTATATTTAATTATATATCTTGTTCAAATTTTCAATCGTTAATAAAATACTTTTTATTCATCCACTCAGGCTCAAGTAAATTTTTTTATACTTGTATTGGATAACATTTGATGTTTATACAGTTTTTCAAATATTAATTCATTAATTTTTTTATAAATTAATTAAAAACATATTGTCTCGCCTTTATAGTACTGTATAGTTGTTGTAATTGTTAGGTCAGGATAGCCTGGTTGGTAGAGCTATGGATTCGCATCCCTTGTACTGGGATTTCGAACCGGGTCTCAAAGTTCTCCATGTCGGGAGGTACACTACTGGGAATGAAAGGTGATCGTTATTCGGTTGCTGAGAGACCCGTGCCCTCAGAAGCTACTGCAACCCCTCCTCCCGTTGTAAAGCGGAACACGAGAACAACAATTGCGATTATTTAATAAAAAGTAACTGAAATAAAAATTTGCCTAATATCCAAAGTAGGAATTGATTTTAAAAAATTGTTTTTTATTACTTGTTTGTTTGATAATAATATACAGGATAGTTAATAATAAGACATTGATTTTGGGAGAGAAAAAAAGTAATTTAAAGAACAAATCACAAAGGATTCTTATTCCAACGTCTATTTAAAACCTCAGAGCAAGCAAAATTAATAGATTTAAGGATTTGTTAACAGTTAATTCATGACATTATGTTGAAAATGTCTATATAGAATGTAGTCAAAAGCGGGATTGTAAATTCGGAACAACCAAACCAAAGTCAACGAACTTGATTATGTAAGAGCGGAAGTCAGTACCAGTTCAAAAACAGTATCTCTTAAAGACACTCACTAATCTAGGAGGTTTCGCTGCTATTTCCATCCAACCTGGAAGATGGTCAAGTAAGCTTTAAATCATCATCATTTTTCAATTCCTACTATTAGCTCTCTCTCTCTCTCTCTTATATATATATATATATATATATATATATCTTGTTCAAATTTTTAATCATTAATAAAGTACTTTTTATTCATCCAATCAAGTTCAAGTAAATTTTTAAAAACTTATAATCGATGTAATTTGATGTCAATACAGTTTTTTTTTTCAAATATTAATTCATTAATTTTTTATTAAATAATTAAAAACCAACTTTCTAGCCAAAAATCTTCATTTCCCCTACGCCAAATAAGTAACGAATTCAGTTTGTTTTTTTCCCACGCTAATGAGGCTAGGCTTAACATGTTTTCGGCCGATTATTTTAAACGATTCTGTTTATTTTCATAATGTTTGATGCATTTAAATTAAACATTTTTAATTAATCGATTTTACTGATTAATGTTGAATTACTTTCGAATTAAAATAATGCAGAATAAAAAAAATTAGAAATTTCTGATTTGTATTGCATTATCTCAATTGATGTAGAAAATTCATGCAATTTGATTAACCACAATTGGCGTTGAATCCTTATTTGGCATTGAGAATTGCTAGTATAATTTTTTGATCAATTATTTATAGTAACTGTAATTGTTAGGCAGGTTGAACCCTTCCCGTAGGAAGTACGTCCCGTCATTGATGGGAGGAGCCTCCCCCACCTATTAGTGTACTCAATAGGTACACTAATAGGTGGTGAAATCGAACCACCAAGCAGGAAGAATCTCATTCTCAATTACTAGTTGCCCTCCGGGGGGTTGACAGGCAGGGGTAGCTGCCTTTTCAACTTCACCGAAATCCGTACTGTGCATCATCCTGACCTTATATCTATTATTTAAAAAAAGGAGGATACCCTCAATTAAAAACAGTTCCCTAAATAAAATCTAAATTAAGCATCCTTTGTGCAACATTGAGAGATAGGCCGATTTCGCTTTTTGCAAGGAAGGGTAAGAGATTCAAACGGCCATAGTTGCTAAACACAGAATAAGTCATTTTCGCGCAATGCATGTCCTTTTTATGTCTGCACGATATACAAAACTGCTTTTCTGAATTTTGACTCCGTGTATAAGTGTTCCGTCTGCACAACAAATGAAAAAAAAAGTCCTGTGAAAAGGAAACTTGAATACTTTTTCCGAATAATTTTAAAGCTTCGAATAAATTACTTTTATCTTTAGATAAGTCATAAAATTCACTGCATCAGAAGTAATGAATTAGGACTTATTTGAACAACTATTTTATCTTTGAAAAATAAAAATCTTTTATAGTAGTGAGCCCTTGATTTTATTAGGAGTAGATAGTCTCTGCTACAGAAGGGTTTAACTGTAATAAAAGTGTCTGGAGCTCCACTATGGGGATATGTTTTGAAAGATTTCTTTATCAAAACTGATGTTCGAAGTCCTCTTTCCCATGAAATATTATTACTATTCATATTATGGAATAATGAAACAGAAAAAAATACTTATGCATCATAACTAAAGTAATGAACTCGGACCATAAATATTTTTACTTTTTACTTTAGAGATTCTAATTAACGTTAATATTTGAAACATAGTACAATCAATAAGATAAATTGAAATGTCCAATTAATTTTTATAGTTAAGAATAGAAACTACTTTCCCATAAAATATTTCATACGTTTCGACTTAACCCTTTGCAGTCGCAGTCTTCTCTCAGTCACTATTCAAGAGGGTGCATCTTTTTGACATTTTATTTTTTATTTTTACTTTAATTATTAAAGATACTTACATAATTTTAAAATGATGTATATTCATGTTTTAGGGAAACTCAAAGCAGTTGCATGTATTTATTTATTAAGTTAATAATTATACATCGAATTATCTATCCGAGTGCAAAGAGCTAAAATGATGAATGTTTTTGCAATAATGACTAAACTGAAGAGTCTTCGTTTTTTTAATGATTCCTCCGAATGCATGTTTTAATAAAACTCTGCACTTCTTATCTTAAAGTTCATAAAAGATGAGGATGATGAAGTGTCATTTTTGAGACGAGACTCTCCCCACTGCAAAGGAATTACGCTTGATAGCTCTTCCAGTCGACCTTCCTCTAAGATTTCATTTCCCTTTCTTCGAATAATAACTATTCCGTGTGAAAATTACTCATTCGTTCTGTCTCTTCTTCATTTTCCATATCTTCAATGATAATGGGGGTGGGGACAACCAATTAGTCACTCAGTTGTCCCAAGGATTTGCGGGTCATTAACCTTCTTTAGTAGCATTTAAACCAATCACAACTTTAAGTAATTTGACAAGTCCTTGATATCAATCATATTTTCTAGTAAATGTGTATTCTAGCTCTCAAATTCTAATTGCTATAGTTCCATCAGAGCAGTTATATAAAAGGTTATGACAACAAGTTCATTGGGAGAAAAACTATTTAAAGGTAAAAAATAGTTTCCTTTAGAACCACAATTCAGATACCCGTTCTTTAATGTTCAGAGATATATGCATTGATGAAACATTGGTGCTATTCATTTTAATTAAGCACTGTACGAACCATATCAAATGCGGAAAACACACTTAAATGGCGACCGCATAAATGATAGATCCTGTATGCCACTGTGTCTCGAACCCGAAACTGAGGCTCTGAAAATGAGCTTTGAATGCACAAGCTAATAGCTCTAAATTAAAACTCCATTTAGCTCGAAGTTAGCTAAAGGGAGTCTTAGTAGGAGTTACCAGACAACCGAGCGTCTAGTTGGCCGCTGATCTTTAGGTCGAAAGCTCCAACAGGAAGTCCTACAGCTTGGTATTTATGGGAGCATTCATGTCCAGAGGATTACGGTGGACATAAAAGTTGAAAGCAAACAACAACAACAACACAAAGCAAGAAAAAGTAGAAGTACACATTTAAAAGGAGTGGGAAATGTAGGCACCAAAGGGGCAAAAGTTTGTTTGCCAGAAGAGTTGATTGGGCAATTCTCACAATCTATGTGAAGTTCAGATAGAATTGGAAAGATAGAATAGTTGGGTGGATTTCTCTGGTTTGATAAGACTGAACTATTTTTTCCCAAAAACTCCAAGTGCATATTGACATCTGTCTCGCCATATGTTATCAGTCCCAAGATGTTTTGAGAGGCCATCACATACCTCATCATCTACAGTCAAAGTTGTGATCCCTGAGTTCTAGTTCTAAAAATGTCAAAATTCCAATAACAGTTTTAAAGAAATTCAGTTTTCCATGCCAGAAGTTGAAAGGAAACAAGAAGAATGAATTAAACAAGATGACTTTGCTCAACAAGAATAATCGAGACGGTTAAGACTTTCAACATGAATTAGCGAGATGTTTAGGAAGACTTTAAGCAAGAATGATAAAATGGAATGTTGTCAACCAAGAATTCTTGATCCACGATATTCCATCCTATTCCGGAATAAGAAAATACAGAGTTTCATTAAAACATGCCTACAAAGGAATCACTTGCTCCCCAATCAAAGAATCACTCCTCAATTTTCTGAATATTTAAAAATTCATTATGTATTGGATCGAAGCATATGTAATATGGAAAGATAGTTAATATTCTAGGTTATAAAAATTTATTGGGCATTTTAATTTACTTGATTAATTGCACTATGTTTAAAATATCGACGTTAATTGTGATTTAAAATCAAGTCATGTAAAAATAAAAATATTTACTGTAAGAAGTCAATATCTGAATTATGAAGCATAAGTATTTCTTCTTTTTTTTGTTTCATTATTCAGTAATAATAATTCATAGCAAAGAAAATTTTAAATATTAGTCTTGAAATTTAAAAATCTTTCAAAACATTGAGATGCACGAAAAAAAAAAAAGATACACGATATTTTCCATTTATTATAAGTTTCCCGTTTGTATTTTCTCCATGCAAATCAGAAGTGTCCCCAGCAAATAACATGATGCAGCAAGGTGAAAACTCCTGCAAAATTCTTTAGCATTTCAATTTGAAAAAATAAACGAATAAATAATGAAGTATAAGAAAAAAATTAGTACATATAATTATGCAAAGCAGTAAAGTATTAATAATAGAAGAAAAAAAAATCTTTGGCTCCTTTTACATGTAAAAGACGATGAATAATTTTGTTTTGTTTTATTATTTCTTCCATCACATGAAAGAAATAATTTTTTAAGTGAGTATTCTACAGAGAAATGGATCAGAGAAAAGACCCTGTGAGAATTCGGAGGAGGGGGGGGGGGCGGTTATCGTGCAGGTACTCCTTGTTATGAAATGAAGTTGTTGTTTGCAATTTTTAATATTTTCGATTAAATTTTATAATATTCGAATTAAAATATTACAAACAATATATTATTTCCCACAAAATTAAAAAAATATTAAAATTATTAAAAATTAATTAGTTTGTTGAGTAATATTTTGCAATTTATGAGGGCATATGGTGTAGATTGAATGATCTGGGTGCCGCTAGAGCATAAATCAGGAACTATTGTTGAGTCCTATAGTTAGTGTAATTTCTGTAGGCATTTCAAGGACACTCGATTCCACCACTCTTCACTTTTTCTCCTTCTCAGTTGCCATGGTTTCGACAAAGTTTTTTTTTTTTTTTTTTTTTTTTTTTAAATCCAAGTACGTTTCAGTACGGACGTTAAGCTGGCAGTGTAAGCAAACAATTTTATTCAATCGTTAATTCTTAGATATTTTCTTAAGTAAATAAACAAATATTAATATTTTTTTAAAAAACTAACTGGAGTGGTCTCTGTAAGAACTCTTTATAAAGGTGCCAAGAACGCCTTGCATGGTATACAATAGTTATGAAATATTAATCTTTGGCATGAATTTAGCATTTTTACTGAATAAATTGTCGGATTCTGGGCCAATTATTTTGCGGCTAATCCCTGGCAATTGGCTATCATTGGCTATGGTAAAGACCCTCCGGTAGACGCGTCCCATCACAGTGGATACGCGTCTTCCATGTGATCTGGGAGTCTCGGGTTTGAGTCCCGGTTAGGACATGGTTGTTATTTTGTGTTCTATCTGTGAGACGTGTGAATGTGCCCCCATGTAAAAAGGGGCAGCGAAAAAGAATGTGATGTTGTATCTAAAGTCGTACTCTTGGCCCTAATTGGCGCTCATTCAAACAAGAGACGCTCATTTCGGCTTAAATCCGCTGATATATCAGCGGGCTTGTCCATGGCACCATTAGTAACAACAACAACAATCCTCCGGTAGGATGTACGTCCCATCATCGGTGGAGGATAGCTCATCTACACAATGTAACTACGACCATCAAGGTAGTGAGAACTATTATAATCCCCAGTGCGGAAGGTTCTTATACTCACATCTAGGCGTGGTCTGGTGCTGGCTGTTGAGGGGTAGAGCAAATGATGAAAAAGTTTCATTAAATGAACCTTTACAGTGCTGGATAATATTTGATAGTAAACCTTTAATGAAGTTAATTCTTCACAATTGCGTCAGCTTATTGAATTCTCAACAACTTTCTTAAAACTTCTAGATATTTCCTTGTGTATACAAGTGTTAAACATCACACGTGTGGTTCTATTAAATAAACTGCTGCATAATGATCTCGGAGACATCATTTGATTTCCAAATTTTTTTTTTCTTATGTCTTAACATTTTGAACCTGGAAAAGTAATTCGAAGCTTAATGATTCATCTAATACATGGACTTGTTTACTAGTCCGAAAAATAAATATAAAAATTTATATATAAGTTTAATTTCTCCGAAAAATTAATCTAAGAGCAGCAAAACGACTTATTGGCGCAAAGCTGTAAACGAGAGTTTAAAGCAAATCCATTTATAAATTTTATAAAAATGTTGCAAAATATCAAACAGACTTTATAAAAATAGAAATGTTATACAAACTACATAAAAATTACCATCGTCCTGACAGAGTATCCAGGATAGTCGAATGGCTGTTTGTCGCAACAGGAGGAAGACTATAGGTAGCCTCAAAATAGCCGTCACCGGCAACAGCAGAGCTCTTTTTATAGTACGAAAGTCTCATCATTGGAGTTGAGGTAAATCGATTCCAAGACATTTATGCACCCACCAGAAAACCGCAGTTTTCGGACTTCAACTACATTGCACAGTGATGGGTATATCTTGATAATAAAGTAAGCTACGATGCAATTTACAGCAAGAAAAATTCGAAAAAAAGAAAAGAAAACCAAAAATTTAAAAGTGGTGGTAAAAACCATAGACAAGCAGGTGAAATATTAATTGTTATTTGTTCATTTTTTTGTTCTTTTGTTTGCTGAAATATTTATTGTTGTATTCTGCTTTAATTAAATGTTTAGAATTTAATAAAATCTATTTGAATAAGTTTTAATTCTGTGCATTTACTACTTCAATAATATTTTTGAAATAAATATTTTATAAATGAAACAATGTCCCCCCCCCATTTTCAATGTATATGCAATTGTATTTCGTATCGTATGTTTAGTGACTAGGGTGTGGTGTATGACTAATCTAGGAAATATGAATGTAATTTTTTTGTTTATTATGATATTTTTTAATTGTGTCAATAATCGTTAGTCTTACTTATATAATTTCTGTAAGTGTGATTTAACATTTCTAGCATCTTTACGGAATAGTCTAGTTAATGATTGGGTTATTTAGGGGGGGGGGGGATATTTCTTGAATTTTATTTATTGTGCATTATTTATCTATAATTATTTAATTCTCAACTATCTACATTTTAATCAACCAAATAATTATTTATTATTTTGCCGACTGCATGATAATGTGGCAAATTAAAATATTTCGAAAGTAATACGTCAAACTGAAATTATGTTCTCATAAAAAGAGCATCAAAATTATATAACTATATAAAGTAATGATAAAATAAAAGGTTTTTTTTAACATTTAGGAGAGACATATAACCAGACAGAATAACATTTCATGAAAAAAAAAATGTTTCTTTATCTCGACATTTTTCAGAGAGGTCTTATCGGAGGTAATTCACGCCAACATTTATCTGCAAGTTTGTAAAAAAAATGTGAAAAAGAAGAGTTATTATTTTTTTAAAAATAAAGCATACAGCGGGAGAATAGTTTTGTAGAATAACGTGATGGAAAGATCGGGGGGGGGGGGGGGAGGCTTAATACACTGCACACCAAATAATAGAAAATACCAACAATAGAAATAAATAACATGTAATAGGTTTTATTTCTCTTGACGTCCTGCTTTTGAAACTGCAAGAGACTTTCTTCAAAGTTTTATATGGATTTCTACATTTTTGACAACAAATTAACCCTTTGAAGTTGAATGTCTTCTCTCAGCCAAGATGAAAGAAAGTGCATCATTTTGATATTTTATTTCAATTCCTACTATTAGCTCACACTCTCCCTATATATATATATATATATATATATAACCTGTAGGGGATGACATTTGAAATTTAACACAGCTTCTTAAATACTAATTCCTTAATTTTTTATTTATTAATTAAAAACTAACTTTCTTGCCAAATAAGTAACGAATTCAGTTTGTTTATGCCCACAATGATGAGGTTAGGCTTAACATATTTTCGGCCGATTATTTCAAACGATTTTGTTTATTTTGTTAATGTTTGATGGATTTAAAATTAATCGTTGTTAATTAATCGATTTTTTGGATTCATTTTGAACTATTTTAGAATTAAAATGATACAGAATAAATAAAATTAAAAATTTCTAATCGATATTTGCGTTACCCTAATTGGCGTAAAAAATCCACGCATTTTGCGTTGCCTCAATTGGCGTTGAAATTTCAATGCTAGCACAATTTTTGATAAATTATTTATAGTAACTGTAATTATCAGAATGGGATAGCTTGGCTGGTTGGGCGTTGGATTCGCGTCCCTTGGGCTGAGAGTTTGAACACGCCAGCCGAAGATTCTCTGTGTGTGGGGGACGTTAAACCTATAGTGGTCACAAAACTCTCCACATGGAGAGTGATACCACTGACGGTCTAAATTACGATCTGAGGATGAATAAAAGAAATGCATGAATGAACCCCCCCCGTAAAAAGAGTTTATGATGTATGTGAGATAGAAGTCAGACTTCTGCCCTCGGGTGCTCAGGGCTCCATACCCTCAGAAGCTACTGCACCTCTCCTTCCGCTGTAAAGCGAAACACAAGAACAACAATTGCAATTATTTAATAAAAAGTAACTAAAATAATTTTTTTTCTAATTACCAAAGTAGGAATTGATTTTTAATTTTTTTAAATATTACTTGTTTATTTAATTTTAATTGTTATGAATATCTACAGAATGTTGAAATGACATAGATTCTTTCTTCAGGGGAATTCAAAGCATTTGCTCGTATTCATTTTTTGGTATAATAAACAGGTCTATGTTTTAAGTGAGAAATTATGTATCGTATTATCTTTGCAAATGCAACGGGTCAATGGTGTGGGAAGAAAAAAATAACTTAGATTTACATCAAATTTGCCGGGTTTTCACTCCTCTTCCACGTCGGCCATGGCCTACGCACTTGACAGATCTCAAACTCATGAGCTTCTAAATATAAAGATTTTTTAAATTTTTATTTGAAATGGTAATTTTATTGATAATAATTTAATATATTTGAAATGGTAATTTTTTATAATAATTTAATACATTTGAGATGGTAATTTTTATTGATAATAATTTAATACATTTGAAATGGTAATTTTACTGATAATGATTTAAAATTTTTGAAATGGTAATTTCTTTGATAATAATTTAATATATTTGAATTGGTAATTTCATTGATAATAATTTAATATATTAGAAATGTTAATTTTATTGATAATAATTTAATACATTTAACATTGTAATTTTATTGATAATGGTAATTTTTATTTGAAATTTTGAATGAACCGAACTTGCATTCCATATATTTATATAAAAATATGATAAATAAGACCCAAAAAGTGAACATGTGAATTTAATAAATGAATGTATTTAAATTAAAATTTTAAAGACAAAGGACTAAACAAAATAAAAAAAAGGATCTTAGAACTATGAGAAAAGAAAATTATGCTTTGGATTTCACAAATTTTTTAAAATGTTTTTATTTAAAACTTTAAAAAAATGCAGGAAATAGCAGAAGGAGGGAAAAAATGCTTGGAAATCAAAATGTAAATTTTTGACATCTAAAATAAATAAATAAATAAAAATAAGAAGAATAAGAAATTCTTGAAACAGAATTTGGCAAACGATTTACGAACACGGAATAATGGACATGTATAGAATGGGGGAAGAGAGCGGATCACAAAATTTTAAGATCCCAAGCACATAAATTTATTTCGTAACGTAATAAATTTCAATTCACTCCACATAATTGTTAAGCTATTCAAGCACACGAATATTATCTGCACGCATCAACAGAAGAGTAATAAATACATATTTTCATCCAAAGCCAAATGTTACCTCTACCTTCGAATTTGCTTTGTAATCTAAATAAAGTAGCTGGCAGAGATAGTTTGAGGCGTAGGCCCGTGCCTATGTACCAATATCTTCTCGCGATGTGTAATGGAAGGCAGGAAACGATTTGTAAAATGATCGTTTTTCTTGAATCTTCTCGAGAAGGTCAAGAAGGCACACCGGAAGCGAACTGATATCTCAGATAAAACGCTCCAAGGTCAGTTTCAACCCTTTCATTTGATAAACACTTTGACAACCTTCGAGCGAAGGAGGGGGTGGATTCGGAAAGAAGAAAATCGTCTGCTGTGAGGAATAATTTATCTTAGATTAGATAAAAACACAAGTATACGACGTTTGGGAAATAATTTGAATACGGAGCTTGTAATTGCATACTACAGAATACGATTTCGTGAAATTCGAAGAAATGGTTCAATTAAGAACATGGAAAATTTTCTAAATAAAAATTTTGAAACAATTTTGCAGTCAATTTTAACACATTAAGAACCGCTCACGAGTTTTCTCGTTTTTCGCTTTCAGTCATGTTACGGATGGATGTTTAAAACGTGCAAATTTGCCACAAAACGTGCGGTCCTAGGCGTATGTCTTTACAGAATTTTTTAGGTCCTTAAAGTCTTAAAAAGGATCTAAAGAGGTTTGATATTAAAATTAATTTTACTAAGTTATAAATTCCTGTAAATGCATTATGAATTTAGAAAAATGTGTAGTATAAAAGTTAGTTTCTTCATAATTCACAATTATTTTTAAAAAGAACTTGATTTTATTTTTGCACCTTTAGTATTATGTAATAATCTCAATATCTTTCAATATTTCCGGACTATTTCCCACCTCTTCTTATATATAATAAATAAATGATAAAATAATTTGTTGACAATACGTATAAATATACCCCAATGTGTATATTTTTATACGCATTGCAAATGTATATTTAAAAGCGACAATTTTTTGAGAAACTGTTCAGTTAAGAACATGGAAACTTTTCTACATCAAATATTTGATCAATTTTACAATCAATTATAAAAGTATAAAGAAATGTGATTGTAAAATTAATCTTACTAATTATAAATTTCTGTAAAAGCATTATAAAGCATAACCATCATTTAGAAAAATGTGTATTATATTAAGTATATGCCCGCCCTTTATTCCATAATTCATAGTTTTTTAAAAAAATCAGATTCATTTTTATATTTTTGCTATGATGTAACATTATCAGTGAATTTCAATATTTCTGGGTAATACCCCCCCTTTTTTATACAATAAATAATCTTGTATACAATAAATAAGTAATAAAATAATTTGTTGACAATGTGTATAAGTATACTCTCAAGTACGCATTGCAAATATATGTTTAAAAGTGACAATTCTCATAAGTAAAGAATATTATCTCCGATAATTATTATTTTTAATACATTTCATAACGAAATCTCGAGACGCAACTTTTTAATGAATTTTGCCTCATTATAACCATTATCAGTAAACGTTACTAAACTAAACATATAACGCCTCTCCAAGTCCCTACGACTATAATCTTAACGATTATTTAAACAGTTGAATGAACGTGGAGAACAAATATAAACATATAAAGTTCTTTAAACAGAAATAAAAGAAAATGTGCATAACTTTTTTTTGTTTTCTTTTATTATCTTTTTGGAAAATGATTGATATGAATTCAATTTAAATTTCACAAAGAGCACACTTGGATTTTTCACCGTTAGATTCGCCTTTTGGGTACATTTGAACGTTCCGTATTTGTTCGAATTTACATCAGAACGGGTACATCAGAACGTTCCGTATTTGTTCGAATTTATGTTTCCATTTATTATTATTATTAATATTCCGTATTTGTTCGAATTTATGTTTCCATTTATTATTATTATTAATACTGTAATTCTAGTTAGCTTAATTTGTCTCAATTTCATGCAGCATTATATATTCTAAATGATAAGAAATAAACGAATTCTTACGTAAAAGTTACTGCTTTCAAATGTTCGAATAATTAAATGCGCTTCAAATACAAGAGTCATTTTACATAAATGTATTGTTAAAGGGATAATAGATTTATTTGGATTATTTATACTATATTTATCTACCTTTAAATATTTTGATGTCTTATATATTTCGAACGCATTTCATAATGCAGTGGAACTTATGTCACTAATTAATCCTCGTTCTCGTTATTAAGTCATATCTAGGTTCTTATCATCCTTTCTGATTATTTCAAAGTTGTTGTATTTTCATCTTTATAGAGTCACAAGTATTTAATAGCGCCTGGTTGATTCCGAAATCACAACATACGATTTTTTAAAAAATATTAAATAAAAGAATTTTCTAATCTTTTTTCCAGACAATTAACCAAAATGTGAGTTTTTATATCATGAAATGGAGTCCCCCCTCCATGGTATAAAGTAGTCAGTCACTGATTGGCAGATGAGATGAATAGAAATCGAAGAAAATAATATTTAAAATTAGTGTTTATAAACATATACACTTCGAGCAATCCCTGGAAGCCAAAAGTTACTGTAATTTTATCCTCAATCTTATAAGAGTTTGTCATGAGCAGTTTCTCAATATTTAAGTGAACTAGCACTGCTAACAAAAATAGAGATAGTGAGAATGATATAAAAATCATACGGCCATCTTTTTAAATAAAACAAGTTATATTCTTTTTTCCTGACTGCTAGTCAAAGTGTGGATTCTAATATCAGGTAACTGGATTTTTTTTCCTTGTATAAAGTAGTCAGTAACTGTTTGGCAGATGAGATGGATAGAAATCGAAGAAAATAACATTAAAATCAAATGTTTATAAATATATTTCGAGCCATCTTTAAAAGCCAAAAGTTAATGTAATCTTATCCCTATGAAAGTTTGTCATGATCGGTGTGTCAAGATTTAATTGAACATGCTCTACTTACAAAAATGAAAACAGTGAGAATAATACAAAACTCATATGGCCATATTCACAAAATTTATTATCTCATCGAACATTGACAGTTACTGCATTTGTTGACAGTATAATGAAAAAAATTAAGACTATAATTTCCATTCTTAATAATTGGATTATTGGAATTAAAGAAGTTATTTGATATCCTACCTATTCTAATAAATTTTTCTAATTACGTATCCAATGATCAGAACTATATTTTATCTTCATACATTCTGGAATAAAAATTCAGAGAAGCAGTATGTACATGTGCTTTTTACTTAAGAAAGATTATTGGAGTAAAAGTGTTTAGTTATCTTTAAGCATTATTCAATCGTTTAAAAATTGCGATTTGTAATAATTTATCTTAGAAATAAGGATGGAGCGGTTAGGTTCGGTTTAGCTATAGTAAAGTCCCATTTTTAAAGCAACATTATGGCAATTTTGAAACGGACCCCGTAATTTTGAACTGAGGTCAGATGACAAGGACGTCATCTGAGTAAGCATCCCAATCTTCAAACTCCACACCAGAGGGAGGACGTTTGGCCCTGACAGGTTTAATGTGCACCAGACCCACTAAAAAGACGGTTCTACGGTGAAATCGGGTCTCGAGTCTAATATTCTCCCGGTTCGAAGCCGAGACCTTACCACAAGACCACCACGGAACTAGGACGGGAGAGAATGATATATAAATGTTGCACAGCAGAACACCATTAAGTACTGGTACCTAGATTCATTGAAACCCCTGATTTGTTCAGTGGTATTGATCCTTGATTTGTTTAGTGGTATTGATCCCTGATTTGTTCAATGATGGCTGGTGTATGAGAAGCAAGTGCAATAAAGGATAGTTATTAATGTACACGAAACAAAAGGATAAAAAGCATAATAATAATGTATACACAGAACATACAGTACAAAACAATGCAACAATATAAATACAAAAATCATAAGATGGCATAAAATTAGCATAAAACAAGCAATATAAAAAAATCAATTCCTACTTATGTTATTATTAGAGATTTTTTTTATTTTAGATCTTTTTATTAAATAATTACAATCGTTGTTGTTCTCGTTTTCCACTTTACTACGGAAGGAGGGGTGCAGTAGCCTCTGAGGGTATGGACCTTTGAGCACTCAGGGGCAGAAGCCTGACTTCTAGCTCACACACGTCTCGAATCTTCTTTACGGGTGGACTTTATTCATGCATTTTATTCATTCATCCACAGATCGTAATTTACATCTGAAACAGAGAGCAATCACCTCGGACCCAGTCCCCCCAGTGGTATTACTCTCCGCAAGAAGAACTTTGTGACCACGACAGATTAAACGTCCACCACACACAGAGAGTCCTCGGGTGGCACATTCGAAATCGCAGCCCAAGGAATGCGAATCCAACGCCCTACCAACCAGGCTATACCGGCCTATCAATTACAATTACTATAAATTATTGATCAAGAAATTATAATAGGTTTGATTTATCAACGCCAACTAAGGATTCAAAGCTAATTGTGGCGACGGAAAACGTGTGCATTTTCTAAATCAGTTTAGGTAATGCAATACATATAAGAAATTTCTCATTTTCTTTATTCTGTATTATTTTAATTTGAAAGCACTTCAACATGAATCGGAAAAATCGATTAATTAACAATGTTTAAATTTAAATGCATCAAAGAATAGGAAAATAGACTGAATCGTTTAAAATAATCTGCCGAAAGCATGTTAAACCTAACCTCATTAGTGTGAGGAAAAAACAAACTGAATTCGTTACTTATTTGGCGGCGGGGTAATGAAGATTTTTGGCTAGAAAGTTAGTTTTTAATTAGAAAAATCAATGAATTAATATTTGAACAAACTGTATTAACATCAAATGTCATCCACTACCAGTTTTAAAAAATTTACTTGAACTTGATTGGATGAATAAAAAGTATTTTATTAACGATTGAAAATTTGAACGAGACATATATATAGGGATGAGCTAATAGTAAGAATTGAAAGAAATATAAACACGAAACGCACACACAAACAGAAACATCTGAAAGCACCCACACTTTTTTTCAGTAAATAAATTTTAAACTTATTTATTTAACTTTTCAAATAATATATGAATCTATCAACAACATGAAACAATTACCTTTTAGCGGTTTCCGTTCAGCATGCCACTTCGAAGAAATAATTTCCTTGAAAGGCTGCAATTTCCTTCAGTCTCGGGGGTTTCCTTCTGTTGTACATGCGCACTTTATTTTCCACGGCATCTAGGAACAAAATAATAGGTTGTAGAAAATAACAGCTCCAGAAATGTTAGAAGCGGGTTTCATTAATGTTTCAAGACGGAAATTTTTTACTCGATTTTTGAGTTTGATAACAAATAAGGGAATGAATGGTAAACAAATGGTAGATTAAAAATTAAATTAAAATGTAGTAACTTTTATTGTTGCAGTTAAAGTCATTGCATCAGGTTTTTCAGACTTATAACTGATAGCACTAATTGTCCAGAATTGATAGATGGTTCATCATTTACATCTCTGTCTTCCATTAACGCTTTTCCCACCTTTGAACTAAAAAAAGGCAGGTATAGCTAAAAAAAAGGCAGCGATATTACAAATGTAATTGGCTCCAACATTAAAATGTATTTTGATCTTTAATTGTTTCTTTAGATCAACGAGTTATTTGGCAACTACAGGTGGGCTATTTTGGGATGGTTTTCGGAATCGTCAGATGACGAGGCGGCATTCCCCTTCACACAACAAAATAGAATGAGTCATCTTTTATGAAGTTTGCTAGAACGACCTATGACAAGGTTCGTAGATTTGTAACTCTTCCGCCAAGAAATTAAAGCTTTAAAAATGTTCTGTGAAAGCCCTCAATAGCCCTTGTATTAAAATAAAAAAAATTGGCAAGTATCACAATGATACGTCAAAATCTCTTATTTTGTTGGGGGAAAAAATGGCTAAATCAATTTTTCTATAACTTTTGGAAAATATTTTTATTTATATATTACTAGTTTGGAGCCTTGCTGCCACAGAAGAAATATATTTGGAAATCGTTTGAAATTATCGTCTTTAATTAGGAATGATAGAAAGAATTATATTTTATTGTCGACAATAAATACATTCATTAATATTTAATGATATATATACGGGTAGTATAAATAATATTCATTCTATTTTATTTTTTTTGCTTTATTATTCAAGTATATTTTAAGGTGGAATTTCTTTTTTTTAATGTTTTTTTTATTTCTGTCTTGAGCAAAAACAAATAAATTTCTTGGCCGCCCGACTCATGAGCATGCAAAGACTGTGGTGGCTTGGGGGTAAGGTCTCAGCTCGTGAACCGTTCGAGACCCGATTCCACCGAAGAACCTAAATGTAAGGAGATCTGTTACATGTTAAATCCGTCAAGGCCAAACGCGCTTCGGCTGATGTGGTGTAGTGTGGAGAGGTGTAGGGAGCGAGAGGGTGCCAGCTCAGGTATCGTCCTCGTCATCTGACAATGGTTCAAAATGACCAGGTTCGTCCCAAAATAGCCTTAGTGTTGCTTTACAACGGGATATAAATATAACTAAACTAAACTAAATTCATGAGCATCCAAGCTACAGCTGACCCTTTGAGATACAGAATTTTTTTCTAGTTTAAATCAATAAGTTGGCAAAGTTTTATCGTCATCGGATGAGTAGTGAGTCAGCGCATAAATACGGATATATATTAGATTTATTTACAAACAGCAAATAACAGAAACTTTAATAATAGTGTTGCATGGCTCAAAAATCAAAGAATTTATAAACTGCTTATTTATAATTATAAAAGATACTAAGATTATCGAAATCTTAAATTTTAAAAATAATTTATAACAAAATTTACAGGAAAACAAATTAGTCAAGCAATTAATTAAATTCAACAAACTCATTTTTGAAACTGTTGGTCTGTAGAGAAAATTGAATGCAGTTCAGTTTAACAGGACGATCAATCATATGATTGATGATTTTATAAAAAACAGATACAAGACATATCGGGCTTCAAATAAAGAATATCAAGAAGACGCAGATAAGATGAAGAAATTTTCTAATAAAAATTGTATTTAATGCTGAAAAACAAAAACTGCATGAATTTAGTTTGTAAATTCTCTAGAATTTAAATTTTACGCCTATCTACTCATCCTAAATAAGAAAAAAATATTCAAACCTAATCCGACAATACCGAAATATAATTTTTACTTGTCATCAGAATCCTTAGTTTAGATCTTGAGAAATCAGAGCTTTTCATAAAATTTTGATTCTATATCCTCATTTGATAGTGAGAAAAAAATGGCATTGATAACTATATCAAAACGAATAAAACTAAACGATTGTTTCGTAAGAAAAAAGTTAAAAATTTTATTGTTGTTGTTTGTGTAAACTATTTGTACTACACTTGATAATATTAAGAAGTATTTTCTATGCATGCATCACTAATACTTTTTTTGCGAAAGAGAGGGTCTGTATAGAAAAATACCAGACTAAACAGTTTCAAATTCTAAACAAACAAAAGGTAGACAATAAATTTTAAAATAAAATAACTTAATTTTAAAATTACGATAAATCAAATAAATATTAACCCGTTAACTGTTTTTGACGAGTATATTCGCCATGGAAAAGAGTACAATAATTTGCATTGTGACGCATTTATTCATCAGAAATAATAATTAATCAGGAAACACAAGTATATCTGACACAGGAATTACAATTAATAAACAATTAATCAGGAGACACAAGTAAACTTTACACAGTAGTTACAGTGAATAAATAATTAATCAGGAAACACTATACAGATAAGCATTCTCCGAAAAGGTCAAAATAGTTAATTGGTTAAGAGCCCAAAACTAAGAATTCGCAAAGTTGCTGAAGTATTTCCGAATTAATTAGAAACGATATTTTAAGACATAAGACATTTTAAAAGACATAACGTGTTTAATTACTTAAATACTGGGAGAAAACGAAAAATAAGATTTATACGAGGGTAATTATTACTCCACGTGAAAAATAAGTTAATATCTGTAAATCTTTTTCGGATAAATCTATGTTAAGCTCACGAAATTGCCTTTAACCTAGTGTAAAAGCTTTTTATGCATGAAAATTTCAAATATTTTAACGAATATAGAATTTAGGGACAATATAATGAATATCAAATTTTTACAGTCAACCATATTATTTATTTTAATGAGCAGAAATAATTTTGTTTCCAAAAATCAGTGAATATATTAATTTTCAAAGAAAATATCAAGCACTAAAATCATTAAAGTAACAGTAGAAGCAATTAAAGTAGATTTCAATTCCTTAGTTGCTAAAATCAATTCTTGGTAACGGTGTCTATTTATATTAAATCCTGAGCTTTTTCAGTTTTAGTTATATTAATATTGCGTTGTAAAACAACACAAGAGTTTCTTCGCGATGGTCCTCGTAATTTTGAACTATGATCAGATGACGAGGGCTACACCTGGGCTGGAACCTCATCTCCAAACTTCCCCAATACACCAGTGGGAAGACGTTTGGGGCACCACAGCCCCTTACATGGCGGTTCTTCGGTGGAATTGGGTCTTGAACTTCAAACACACCGAAGCCGAGACGTTACCACCACCTCTTTGGAAAATGCGTATTTAAATTGTGTTCCAAAAATTTGACATCTGAGCTGGCGCCTCATCTCCAAACTTCCATGTCAAACCAGCGGGAAGTTGCCAAGAATTTATCGGCGGAATCTTATGGTATGTAAAACCAGGGATAAAAGATTTCGTTCTCTTTACGCTTTTTTCACTTTCTTCCTTCTGCTTTTGTTCCACACTCTGCTTGATTAAATAAAAAAAAAGGTGGAATTGGATCAGGAAATAAGGGAAAATTTTAGAATAAAGTTAATATGGGTTTAATTAAGATAAAAATTGGGAAATAATTATAATTTAATTTAAATTTAGAGATATTATTACAAATACATTACACACACTCAAGCATACAGAAGCATATATTTAGCTTAAAGGGATTTCCTCCGATAAATTAATTTACATCTTTTTACCACTCGGTAGATATTTTTAAAGATGAAACTTTAAAAAAATTAAATAAAACATCGAAATGATGCACCATATTGATTGGTGCCAGAGAAAAATTATCCGAACGCAAAGGGTTAATCTATCGCTTAATCTATAGATTGTCATGAACATGAACACTCATTTAGGTTTTATGAACAAATTAGGAAATGAAATTTGTCATTATCAATTCTTATCCATTTTCCTCCGACACTTTCATTAAAAGTCTATAAATACCATTTAAAAGTCCTGTTCAATGTTCTTTTCCTGCAGCTGCGTTCTTATCTCAATTAGGTCATCAAGATAATTTCCCGATCTTAATACATTTGATGGTAAATTATTTATAATAATACTTCTTTGTAGTAATGAAGTGGAGAAGTGAAAGACTTGGATTCTGAATATATTTCAGAAATCCAATTCGAAATGTTCGAATTTCAAAATTAAGAAAAAATAAACCGTGGGAGATATTAAAAATGCATTTTTTTTTTTTACAGAAAACAAAATTTGCTCCTTAAATAATTATTTGGGGATAAATTGTTCTTCCTTAAAGAATGGATACTATTATCTCGGACAAATTGATTTATTTTCCGAAGTTGTAAATTATCAATAAGATAAGATTTTCCAATATATTATTTATTGTTTCATAAAATTTTATGAATCAATTTCCCTGTTAATAAATAATGTTTGAAAAGCCAGAAAGAAATAGAATCCTATAAATTCGACAAAAAATGAGCCGAATAATTGAGTAAAAACAGAAAAATATGTTATTTGAGGCTATTTTCTAAATTTTAACAAACAAAAGGCAGTATATTAACCGTTTGCACTCCGAAAAATAATAAGATGCAAAATTATTTATCTAATACAAAGATATTTTTATTGCTATAAAAAATAAATATACATAATTCTTTTAAGTCGAATTTCTTTGAAAAATTAATCTACATCTTTTAACCATTATGTAGGCGTTTTTAACAATTAAATTTGAAAATTAAATAAATAAAAAGTCAAAATGCTGCACAATCTTGAATGGTGAATAAGAGGCATAATGGTGGAGAGCAAAGGGTTAATATCACTATCTTCATTTCCTTTTAAAGTAATATTTTTGTATTTTCAAAAAAAAAAAAAATAGTTGCATATCTTTATCTGTGAGTTTAGTTTATCTTAGTTACATTAACACGTTTTAAAGCAACCTAGGACTATTTTGCGACGGAACTCGTAATCTTGAACCGTGATCAGAAGACATGAACGACACCTGAGCTGGCATACCCTCTCAAAACTTTCATACCTCATCAGCGGGAGGACGTTTGGCACCGATGGATTCAGCGTGAATAAGACTTTTTTTCAGAACGGTTCTTCTATGGTATTGGGTCTCGAACCTAAAACCTCCAGCTCCAAGGCTGAAACCTTACCATAAGCTCTTCAAAATTGCGTATCTAAATTGTGTCTCCAAAATTTAGCGATGACGAGAATACTCGTCAAACACCGAGTATGTGTAATATGAAATTATGTTGCAATGAACAAACTTTAGTTGTTGTTTTTTTCAATAATCACATTTATTTTTTTATTTAAACTAACACTACATTTTTGGCATACGAAGTATTAAAAAAGCCGCTTCCTGAAAACATGTAAACAAATGGAGCCTCATCCTGATTTTTATTAGCTGGCGCTCCGTGTATTGAATGGTCTAAAACAATTTATAGTTGCCTAATTGCTTCTGGGATGACTAGCGCTATATTTACGAAAAATAATCCATATTATATGACAGTTTTTTAATAAGAATTATTAATAATCTTTTATTTTTTCCTTTCATTCGACTTGGCCTCAAAATATTCTAAACATCTTGAAATTTGAGAATATGTTTGTTTTTATTGAAATTGTAATTCAAATTGCAAATTGTCACTACTTATTACTCCTACCGAATCAACGGCCATTGTAAACCACCATGTAAGTGGGTTTGGTACAAGCCAAATAAATCGGGAAGAAACGTCCACCCTTTGGTGTGGTGTGAAAGTATGAAGAGAGGGGTTCCACCTCTGACGTTGCCCTCGTCATCTGATCATGGCTGAAAATTTTGCTTATCCACAAATAGCCTTAGTGTTGCCTTAAAACGAGACGTTAATATAACAAAACTAAAACCTGAGAATAAACTCGTCATAACACAAAATGTAATTTCACATGAACAAGTATAATCGACATCAAAAACAGTTAACTGGTTAGTTGCATTCTGAAATTTCTTAATAGTAGTGATATTTTAAGAAAAAGAATATCTTTAAAAAATATCTAGTTTTGAACCGTGGTCAGATGACGTGAACAGCACCCGAGCTTGAATCCCGCTCTCCGCACCACACCCGGGGGAGGACAATTGGCCTTGACGGATTTAACGTGCGATATACCCTTTACACGATGGTTCGAGGGAATCAGGTGTCGAAAAAAAGCAACAAAGATTAACTTCAATAAAACTTAAGTTCAAGAGTAACTACTAAAAAAAAAGTAATAATTTAATATATAATTATTATGGAAAAAATATCGTAATAAGTATGTTATAATAGATGAATAAATATAACACCTCCCTTTTGAAGAAAATACCATAAAAATGCTGCTTGAATGCTACCAAATCTCGAAATATTTGCCTTTTCTTATGGTTTAGCAACAGCCTTTAAAAGTATAACTGTTAAATTCATTTAAAAATCGAACAGTGTTTGTTTTTGCCTCATATGATGTCGAGTGTGAGCCAACAAAAACCATATTTCCAGGAAGTTTTATATCATTATTTTGCAACGAAAAAAAGAAAAGAAAAAAGGAAAACAGTTTCATTTGTTTTTGAAACATTTACTTTAGATCCCTATAACACGGAGTTTTATAATAATGATTTCAATGACGCATTTAAAAAAAAGAGTAGGAAAACCGCAAATTAATAATCGAAGGCATTGCTTGGGGAAAATCTTGTTCAAGTAGAATCACAGTTGGCTAAACGTTATCCAACCTTGCGTCTACGTGCGATGGGTAAGATTCAAAAAGGAAAACGAATCGCGTATGAGTTGAGAAAGGGAAGTGGAGCACCGAAAAGTTACATGCAAATAACTAAATCAAAGACAGGAGTGAAAAAAAAACTCTTTTGCATCGAATTATTGCAGGAGGTGAAAAATTGATTCACTCCGACAATTAATGACGAAGATACGAATGCGTTCAGAAATCATGCGCATCAATGCCGAAAAGGAGCATTCATGCTAATGGGAATCAAACTGCACCGTCAACCATAAACTGATGGAAGCGTGGAAACAAAAGAATAGTGAGAATTACAACTAATAGTTAATAAGTTAGCATGAAACAGAGAAGTAAAAATGATTAGAATAAAATTGGTTTTTTCCACATGACGATATTCAGTCTAATGTAGAGTTGTTCAGTAGCTACTTATATGGAAAATAAAAACATGACTTGGTGATCGAATTACTCCAAAGCAACCGTATTTTGTTCCTTGTGGTATTCGTTTCTTGACTGATAGATCGCAAAATAATAAGACTGTAGTTAAGAAATATTTTGAGTAACATTTCTTTCATTTTGTCAAAAGAAACATATATATCGAACATCTGTACTTCGAAAATCTCTATATGTCGAACTTTTCTAAGGATCTTAGATTTTCGATGGAAAAAAAATTCTATATATCAAATAAATTACTAATATAGAATAAAAATTTCTCTTAAAAATTATATATGCATATTGCAGTCAAAAAGGGCCTTTGTTTTTGTTCTTAAGAGAGAATATGAAAATAAATAAGAAAATTGTCTCCCGATTTTTAATGTAATCAAAATTATCAGAAAATCGGATATTGTTTATGGAATAAAAAAATCCTTGACGCTGAGTCATATGCTATTTTTAGCCCCTGTTTCATAGGGTCGCAGTAAGAGGGGTGCCAATTCAGGTGTCGTCCTCGTCTTCTGAACGTGATTCAAAATTACAAGGCCCCCCCCCAAATTACCTTAGTGTTGCTTTAAAACGGGACGTTAATATAATTAAACACAAGAAAAAGTTCTCTTATTATCTTACGATGCAATAACTTAATTAAAAGAATTTGCTGTAATTAATTAAGACAAAGAAAGTTTTTTTAGAGTCATATTACTTTAAATCCTTCAGAGATGCATGTTTGCAGTCATATGCCTTATTTAAATGTTTAACTAGCTTTTTAAAAATTCTCTTCGGCCAGGTAAATTCGTCCGGTAATGCACAAAATGTTGCGTAATCGTATAATTATATTCAAATTATATTTCTTTTGGAATTATTTGATATTTGTGAAAAATCTGTAATGGGTATTGTTATAAAATGCGTAATGAAAAACAAAAGACTGAGTAACATGTCCTTACTATAGCCGCAAATTGCATATTTACGCACGGTATTTCACGGTTTTCACTACTAAATAAAAAACCAAACCAAAATATAATGCTTCAAATAGGACAATTGTGGTTCCGTTCAACTTTCTACAGGGGGATTTCTGGTTTGTTTGCTTGTAGTATAGAAACGAAGAATACATCCTTTCTGTTACGCACAATATTGACTGATATATAAAGAATGAAACTGAACTGTAAGCGTATCAAATATATTTTTGGCTCTGAGTGGTATAAGTAAAATTCCAATATCCCCAAAATGGGATCATGGCAGCTAAGGGGTTAAACATAAAATTGTTTTTAAGAAAATTTACATCATTTTACACATGCTTATGAAAGTAAAAAATGCCATCAACTGTCACTGATCATCTTAATTATTACTAAAACGAATAATTCATTTGAGAACAATGTTTTCAGTTTTTGAAAATTGCCTTAAAATGACAAATCGGGGGAAAAAATCGAGCTCAGGAAAGCGGATCTGATACAGCAAAATTCAATCCTATCGAAACGTCATCTGTGTACTACGTGGGCCCTTTCACGGAATAGAAATGGATATGTTACGATAAAAAATTGCGCATGCGTATGCAATTATTTTGCTTTGTTGATTATAATACAGACATAGCATCCTTTTAAACGTTACAAATCCTTGTTTTTGGAAATACGTTGTAGGAATTCAAACATCCGGTCTTGCAAAACAGTTTCTTACAAGTCCTTTAACTGCGTAGTTGGTCGTCCTAAATTAAAGCACAGAAAAGCACGATCCCTTTTTATTTAATATCAATCATATATTTAATGTTTCAATCCCTTTTTTAATTGTTACTATTGTTAAGACTGTTATAATTTAACAATCAATAAGTGATTGATATAAATAAACAAAATTATTAGTTTATCCTAAGTTTTAGACTTTTTTGTTTAATTATTTAATGAATATTATCAATGTAATTCTTTATGTTCATTTAACAGTTAATTGTTTTTGACGAGTATACTCGTTATTGAAAAAGTACAAAATTTTGCGTTATGACGAGTTTATTCGTCAGTAGTAATAGGTAGCGCCAATTTTTCGGTTTAAATTACAATTTTAGTAAAAACTCAAACATATTCGTAAATTTCAAGATGTTTAAATTATTAAAATAAATAATAATGGGCTGTGATGGCCAAATGGTAAGATCTTGGCTAATGAGTCATAGGTTTTCAGGTTCGACACCCGATTCCACCAAAGAACCATCGTGTAAAAGTGGTCTACTGCAACTTAAATCCGTCAGGGACAAACGTCCTCCCTCTAGTGTGGTGTGGAGAGTTGGGTTCAAGCTCAGGTGCCGTTCACGTCATCTGACCACGGTTCAAAGCTAAATATTTTTAAAGAGATATTTTTTTCTTAAAATATCACCACTTTTAAGAAATTTCCGATTACAACTAACCAGTTAACTGTTCTCGATGATTATACTCGTTCATGGAAAAAGTACAACATTTTGCGTTATAAGTTCATTCGCCAAATTTTAGTTTATTTATATTAACATACAGTTTTAAAGCAACGCTGAGTCTATTTTGGGATAAATCTCGAAATTTTGACCCGCGGTCAGATGACGAGGACAACATCTAGGCCCAACTTCACACTTCCACACCCCAACAGTGGGAAGACATTTCACCCCGATTTATTTGGCGTGTACCATACTACTACACGGTGGTACAAACAAAATATAAACAAACATATTCGTAAATTTCAAGATGTTTAAAATATTTAAGCCAAGTCGAAATCAAAGAAATAAATAAAAGATTATTATGCATTGTACCATGCTTTGCTCAATACCATTCTCTAACAGCAAATTAATTTTTTTTTTGTTTTTTTTCCGTCGGATGCTAAAAATGATATTGAAATTTAAAAAAATAAAGTCATTTTTTTTCAACATAATTTCATATTACACGTACTTAGTGTTTGACGAGTAATATTTCTGACACAATTTAGCTAATTTTTGCTAAATTTTTGTGACACAATTTAGATAGGCATTATCCAAAGAATTCGAACTGGTTAAAATTGCAGTTCTTGAAGAAAATTGACATCTTTGTTAGAGAACAAATAATATTTTTTAAAAAAGTAAGTCAATTTCTACTAAGGACAACGACGAAATTTTTTATTTTAATTACAATTGTTGTTGTACCGCTTTATAGCAGAAAGATGGGTATAGCAGCTTCTGAGGGTATGGACCCCTGTGCACCTGAAGGCAGAAGCTTTACCTTCTAGCTCACACACGTCACAAATCCTTTTTATGGAGCGGGCTTTATTCATTTATCCACTGTTCGTAATTTAAACCTGGAACAGAGGATCACCTCTGACCCAGTACCCCTAGGAATATTTCTGTTGACATGGAGGCGTTGTGATCACAACAGATTTAGCGTCCTCCACACACACATACATTGGCTGGCGGGTTTGAACTTGCAGCACAAAGGATACGAATCTAACGCCCAACCAACCAGGCTACCTCGGCCTGATAATTACACTTACTATGAAAAATTGGTAAAAAAAATTATACTACCGGTGAATTTTCAACATCAATTGAGGAATTACCGCCAACTGAGACAACGCAAAACGAGTGAATTTTGTACGCCAGTTGGTATAACGCAATATAGATTAGAAATTTTTAATTTTCTTTATTCTGAATTTTTTTAATTCGAAAGTACTTCAAAATGAATCCTAAAAGTCGATTAATTTACAATGTTTAATTTTAAATGCATCAAAAATTATGAAAACAAACAGAATCGTTTCAAATAATCGGCCGAAAACATGTTAAGCCTAACCTCATTAGCTTGGGAAAAAACAAACTGAATTCGTTGCTTATTTGGCGTTGGGGAAATGAAGATTTTTGGCTAGAAAGTTAGTTTTTAATTATTTAATAAAAAATTAATGAATTAATATTAAAAAAAACTGTATTAACATCAAATTTCATCGATTATAAGTTTTAAAAAAATTACTTGAACTTGATAGGATGAATAAAAAGTATTTTATTAACGCTGGAAAATTTATATATATATATATATATATATATATACTGCTTTAAAAATTTTGCCTTTTCGCATTTTAAAATCTGGCATTTCTTGTTGCATTAAGATAATTCAAAAGTTTATTTTTAGTTTCAAAGTTATAAAATAATAGTTTTCAGATAAACAACGATTTTATACAACGATTTTAAATCAAAATTTATAGAGAAGAATCTTGCCTTCAGGTATAATTTTATTTACACTCACTCAAAGCACATTAAAAGCAAATAAGGAATCCAAATATTTACTTCTTAACCTGCGAATTTACTCAGCTTCTTAATTAATTTATACATTTGGGACATTTATTATTATTTTTATTCTTATAATAATATAAAGCATTTTAAATAGCGAAGTACTTTTATGTGATTTTTGCATTTTAAATTACTTAATGCTTTCATTTAATTCCAGATATAAAAATAAAAATCCAGTAATTCTATGCACAAGTCAGACTCGTCATTGTATGCGAAGGGGTAATATTCTCTTCTATACCAGCAAGAAAAGCGCTTATTCATCTAATTTACAAGCATTTAAAAACCCTAATTTACAATCAAAGCAATGAAATTAAATGACGCAGCGGTGTTAAAGTTTTACAAACATTTTGTTTCTAAAGAGTAGGTAATCTGATTGTTAATTGGTCTGCAAATTAACTTAACACTATAATCATTCCAATACTTCGTGATAAAAACTTAATGAATTTTTTTAAAAAACGCATTCTGACACGAACAAAATTCATTATGAGTTTTTTTTTTATTTATTAATTTTTAGAGATAAATGAAATGTTTCGAAGAAATGCAATCAGTTGAAACAGCACGAATTCTATTAAAACTTATTGATTTTTTGTAAGCAACGCTAAAAAAAATCTTTTTTTTTTCGGAGTTCACAGAAGGGGGGGGGATTTATATATTTAAAGATATGGGCTGACTTTAAATATGACCAACTGAATGACAGATGCCACTAGAAATTTCTATGAAATATCTACTTCTTAACACTTGCTGTGCCAACAACAAGGTGTTACCCACTATTTCCTTGACAAATTTCGTATTTTGATCACAGACATATCTTCAACTTCCGAAACATATATTTATATATACATACATATTTGATTATATAGATGTATATATAAATATATATATATGTTATGGAGATCGCTTTATTGGAAATTTTAAATAGATGTATTGGAGCCTATATTATTTATCCTGATTATTTAAACGTTTTACAATTTTTAAAATCACTTCAAAATCATACCCAAGCAATTATTTGTGTGTGGGGGTCTGATTCCTCCCATCAAAAACGGGACGTATTTACTACGGGAAGGGTTAGTGCGTGGCCTGTGACAAGTTGGGGTAACGCAATACAGATCTTAAATTTCTAATTTCTATTACAGATTATAAATTTTCTATTTTCTTTATTCTACATTATTTTAATTCGAAAGTACTTCAAAATAAATCGGAAATGCTTTAGAGATATCTAAAACGTGGAGATTCGTCTAAATTTCGAGTTCGAATTTTTCGACGGAATACCGGAAATGCACTCATCGTTCCGCGTCTCCCCCCTTAATGAGATGGAATCGTCGAAATGTGGTCATCTTAGTATCTGCTGTCAAATAGTACAAATCGGGTATAAAGATCATATATTAAGTTGTATCCGTATAGTTCAATGCGTTTTTGAGTTATCTTTATCGCTGATAAAAGACTAACGGACAAACTGATATTTTCCCGACATTGCTTCAGAGATATCTAAAACGTGGAGATTCGTCTAAATTTCGAGTTCGAATTTTTCGAAGATTCCAATATTTTCTCCGTAGTTCTTATACGAGAAAGTAAAAACTGCCGCAAAACAAACGGAAAAAAAATAAAATAAATTTCTGGTCTATACTTTCTGATGCCTATCATTTGAATAAAAATATATCACAATCAATGCAATTTTACTTAAATAATATTTAAAATTTTGCAGAATAACAGCTGCCTAAAATACAGGGGTAGCATAAATGAATGATTTATTATTCATGACATGAATAGTGATGCATAAAAGTAAGAGAAAATGCTCCAAACTTTATGTTTAACAACGCACAACAGGTGACTCTTATCTGGACATATTGTAAATATAACTATTCTCTCAAATACGTGATGGTAGTACTAATTTTATCTTTCGACCAGATGGGGCCCCATTCCATTAGCGATTCCATGTCCCTAGACTACCTAAATAAGGTGCATCCATAATGCTGGATTGGAAATGTCGGTAACACTGATCCTTCGTCTATAGGTATCTGGAATGAAATTCCAAAATTCAAGGACCTTACTTAATGTGATTTCTTTTTATTGGTTTGAACCAATGACTTTATTTATAAGCTCCCATTGTCGAAAACAACCAATGTTTTTTTTAAAGCATACATTCTACATTAAGTACCACTGATAGTGTAAAACAATAGTGTAAACAAAATGTTTGGAACGAATTTGATCCCATATTTGATGTTTGTTGTGTTACAAAAGGCTCATACATCAAACATTTGTATTTGAAAAAAAGATTTTTAAGTTTTTTGTATGTGTATTTTTAGTATTACTCAATATTTACAAAAGTTTTGAAATTTAACTGTTCAATATTCGATCATTCGCTTGTGCTAATCCTGTACATCAATTCTACATGTGATAGCTCGTAATTTTTCAAAATTTTGGAATTAATGTTTCAAAATAATTTTAAAGCTATGACAAATAGCGAGTAAAAATGCTCAATATTTTACATGGAATACAATAAAAATATTCGAAAATAAAAGAAATATACGAATATTTTACATGGAATACAATAAAAATATTCGAAAATAAAAGGAATATACGAATTGATAAAACTAACTAGAAAATAAATAAATTAAAAACAAAATATAAAATTCGTCTTCAGCTACATTAATCGTCAAAATTTTAAAGTATTCGTTTCCAGTATATTTCTTATTCAACATTACGAGCTCTTTGAAATAATATATACAAAAAGGGGACACAATTAATGGAGTAGTGTATAAATTTCAAATCATTGCATATGTACATTATATTTAAGAATCTTTAATACTGCCGACTTTACTAAAAATTAACTTTAAAAAATGACAAAATTAAATTACATTTAAAGAAGAAGAAAAAAGTATTGTTAAGACATTTTAGAAACTTCTTTAAATAGTTATAGTCACATTTTTAATTTTGAAAATATATTAAGAAAAAAACTCCAATATTCTTTCTTTAAGGAACATAATGAAACCTAAATATATAATTTGTTTAATTTGCTCTGCCTAGATAACTTAACACCTAATATTAAAATGTAATGAAACCTTAAGTGTAATTATTTTATTTACTCAATAAATGCTCAAATTTAGGGCAATTTTAATTTTGCGTTTATTAACACCAGAAAATTGTCTGAATTTGGACAACGTTTATTTTTTTGCTTTAATAAAATTTGACATAAGCACAGGTTTTTATAAAAAATTAGAAATCAGGAAGTACAATTGAAAGAAAGATGAAGGAAGTAAAGTCAAAATTGTGTGTGTGTGTGTGTGTGTGTGAAGATTTTTTTTATTAAATATTCCAATGCATACACATAAATCCTATAAAATATGATTCATACTCCTGATATGCAATAAAGATATGATTTTTCCCATTACAATTTTTTTTATTAAATATTCAAATGCATACAAATAAATCCTATAAAATATGATTCATACTCCTGATATGCAATAAAGATATGATTTTTCCCATTACGATTTATTTTTATTAAATATTCCAATGCATACACATAAATCCTATAAAATATGATTCCTACTCCTGATATGCAATATGCTGATCATTCACACTCCTGATATGCAATAAAGATATTATTTTTCCCATTACGATTTTTTAATTAAATATTTCAATGATTACAAATAAATCTTATAAAATATTAAATACATCAGTCATACTCCTAATATGAAATAAAGGTATGATTTTTCCCATTTTTATGATAAATTTTTAATTTCAAAATCTAATTACTCTTTAGATTAATATAAAATGATATACAAATACTGTATTTCGAAACTCAAATTATGCAAATTCATTTTAAAATGTTAATTTTGATTACAGTTAAATGAGTCTGCATTAGTAATATTGAATTGTAATAATGGATGTTATTTCTTAGCTTTTTCGGCGGAATAAGATTATTCAGTTTATGGTGGCGAGTCCAATTTTAGTCTTGCAAATGTTGGAATCGGGTCTGCCGGAGTTGTTGGTGCGTGCGCTCCTAGCAGCAGTGAACGCCGGAGCCAGGAAGTTCTCACGGGCCTGCTTCCTTTTCACTGCTTCCTTCCGTCTTCACTGGCGCATCCTTCCACTCGATGCCCTCCTTTCGGCAAAACGACACGCGTGCGCTAAACTTCCAAAGTTTCACTCTGGATCGAATGATATATTTGTTCACCACATCTCAATGAATACCGCAAGTATTCCAAAAAAAGATGATATTCATCTGAGAAAACGGTAAAAAAATTTAAAACATGAATGAATTTTAATTGAAAGAATTACAAATAGGCAAAATATTTTTAAGAATGCAAAATAATTTTGGACTATTATTTTTTTTCTTCAGATTTCTTGTTGTTGTTGTTCAATATATATATATATATATATATATATATATATATATATATATATATATATATATATATATGAGAATGGTGTCACAGTAATTCAATTGAGAAAATGACAAATAAATAGGCAAAATAATTTCAAAAATGGAATATAACCCTGGACTAACAATTTTTTTTCCAAACAAATTTGTTATTATTGTTCAAAATAATTATATTTTGGTATCTAAACGGCACTGGTTTTCAAAAATGTAATACTCCCACAGTAATTCTGATATTCAATCAAGGAAATGACGAAATGAATAAAAATATCAGTGTATTTAAATGAAGGCTGTACAAATAGGCGAAATAATTTTAAATATAGAATATAATTTTGCGCTATCATTTTTTTTTTCAATTTTTTTTGGGGGGGGGAGTTAAAAAATGTTATTTATTTATTTTTTTTATTTTGGTATCTAAATGAGACTCATGTTCAAAAAGATAGTACTCCCACGACAATTATGATATTCTATTGAGAGAACGGCGAAATGAATGAAAAGAGGAATTAGTTTTGAATGAAAGAATTACAAATAGGCGAAATAATTTTTAAAACGGAATATAATTTTGCACTATCAATTTCTTTCAAAATCATTTTTTTGTTGCTGTTGTTCAATTTTTTTTTATTTTGTTATCTAAATGACACTGATTTTCAAAAAGGTAATACTCCCACAGTAATTCTGATATTTAATCGAGAAAATGGTGAATTGAATGAAAATATGAATGAATTTTAAAAGAAAGAATTACAAATAGTTAAAATAATTTTAAAAATGGAATATAATTTTGCACTGTCATTTAAAAAAATTTTTTTTTTAAAATTTTAGTACTTAAATGAGACTTGTGTTCAAAAAGATGGAACTCCCAAAGTAATTCTGACGTTCAATTGAGAAAACGGCGAAATGAAAAAAAAAAATATGAATGAATTTTAAATGAAAGAAATGCAAATAAGTGAAATATTTTTAAAACCTGACTATAATTTTGTGCTGCCATTTTTATTTCAACCTTTTTTATAGTTTGTATTTAAATGAGACTGGTGTTTAAAAGGATTTCAAGATTTCCCTCGTGGTTTTTTATGGATGGAAAAAGGAAAAAATCCACCATCTATTTGCAATCTATTTTCTTCTTTTTACATGTATATCCAAGAGCAAAATACAAATTTAATATATCCAATAAGAAATTTACAATCCTTACAATTTAACGTATCAATTTTCATTAGTTTTATTATTACTATTTATAGAATCTTTTTATCCCTCTGAAAAAAAATTGAAATAACGTATCGTACATAGTCGAAATGAGTTTTTTTTTTTTATCATGTCAGAGGATGATGTTGTTTTTGGTGTCAACAAAAATCCATAAGCGAAAAATAAAAAAATCCGTAGGGCAAAAAAATAAAAATTTAGCTATCTGCTCGAGCATCTCAAAAAATCACCTTTTAATAACGCGTTGCCACTGCATTTACGCAAGCTCTGATTAAAAAAAAAATTACTGCAGCAAATAAAACCTAGAAAAAAGTCATTTTGAGCACCTGATTACATGGAATCAAATAAATAGGAAATGTGATGATTTTTAAAACAATAAATGCGAGACAAAGTTTTTTTTAATCGCTTGCGATACTAAAGTGACTAATTCAATGAAATAATTAAAATGAAAAAAAATATATAATTTAATTTGCACGAGCACGTGGTGCTTGGCCGTTCAAGAAATTATGCTCTGACATGATACATTGAAATATGCACAGCAGATTTCATTTTATTCTTTATTATTTTTTTTATTTCTTCTTGGACGAAAATTTTCACTCTATACTTTTATGTAAAGAATATATTCTAATTAATCTTTATATTGTAATGCATTGTTTTAAAATAATTTTTTACGCATTAATACTGAAATATAAAAAAGCATTTGTATTGAACACTCAAAATATTTAGATGTAATTTATTATTGTAAAGTGAGTTTATGAAAATATTCTTTATTTCTCTCAACAGTTTTTCTTGAATAAATTATTGGTCTTTTACAAATGCATTTCATCAGACAACTTAAAAAGAGAATCCGTTGTCTTTTTAATTACAAAATAAATTTTATTCTTTGTAAATTTAAAACAACTTTCCCGTTCTTATTTTTAGGAAATGTTTCAGCTACAGATATCAACGACTAATCCGTATAAAAATTTAATAACTGGAATTAATTTTATCAAATCTTATAAGAAGTAATTTATTTACGATTAGAATCAAACTAATATTCAGAATACACTATATACTTTCCGACTCCCGTTCGTAAAGAGATATTTGCGAATATTTGAATAATAAGAAAATAATCGATTATTGGTTGAAAAAATCGCTTTAAAACTATTAATAATAAATAAATAAAGGTATTTCGTAAATTATAGTTATTGAAAAAGATTCAAACGTCCCAAAGTTTAGATTTGTTATATTAGCATTCCGTTTTAAAACAATACTAGAGCTATTTTGGAACGAACATAGTAATTTTGAACCACTGTCAGATGACGAGGTCAACACCTGAACTGGCCCCCCTCTCTCCAAACTTCCATACCACACCGGTTGGAGGTCATTTGGCTCCGACGGATTTAGTGTGTACCAGATCCGATTACACAAGGGCTCGGACATCGGGCAAGGAATCGGACATCGAACTTGAAGCCCTCCGGTTCCGAAACAAATTTTCTGAAAAAAATAAATCCTTAATAAATTATAAATTAACAGAGTAGGAAAACTTGTTTCCATTACTGGAAAGTGAATTAATATTTTGTTTATTTGTTTTGCAAATTTTTTAATTAACATATCATGAAACGCTCAAATCTGTTTGAAATTTACATGAATTTTCTAAATTATTTTAACATTTGGGTCTCAAAGCTTCTTCTGTGCTCTTCGTGATCTGATCTGCTGGTGAATTTTTAGATAGAATTCATCTCGATGAATTTTTACTGAAAAAATATGAAAACAGTCTGCATTTCGTTTTTTGTGGTTCTTGCGTTCTTGAACGAATTTGTTCAAATAATATAGTTACAAATGCTTCTTTTTTTATTGTTGTTAAAGAGAAAAAAATTTATTCTGTTAATTTTCAATTCAAAAAGGAAAATCCGACTCCTCTGAGTGCTGTATTTGCTTTTAATTTATAGGACTTAATCGTTTCTAGAATTTTTAAGAAATTCCTTTCTTTATTCATAGCTGTAGAGTAAAATTAAATCAAACAAAGAAAACTAAAATAAAACTAGTATAAAAATTGGTAGAATATCGATACATATTTGTTTTTTGTATCATTTCGGACCTTGTATTTTAATGGAAGTTAAATAAATTGAAATTTATTCAAAAAATAATCTTCCCCCTCAAAAAAATATGCTTTTCTTACTTACTACTCTATATATTATTCAAAATAATTTTTGAATACTCATAATATTTATAATTATATTCAAAAATAAGAATTTCTGTATAAAATCTACTTTTTTATGTTCGTTTATTACTTATCCCCCATTTCTAATCGCAGGGGGTTGACCTTGAAAGCAATGAACGTGAAATAGGTTTTCAAATTCACTTCGAAAATTATGCAAACATTCTCCTTTCGAATGTTGTGTATATAATATATTATATTCTTGAAATATGAATAGTCAAGCTTTTCTCCTTTTTAGAAGCAAAGAAGAAAATTTTGTTTATAAAATAAACGATCTATAAAAATTTTAGCATATCGTAAGCCTGAGCCACCCGCAGTGCTTAGTTAATTGTATTAGCTCCAATTTCATTAGCGTTCACGGGTATAGCTTGATGAATTTTTAATATTTCTTTTAATATTTTAACGCCCAACTTAAGATAAAATTAAGTTGGATGTTAAGGGTTAGTTAAAATATTTAAATTATTTCAACACATTTTATTATTTTAATAAAAAAAAACATCAAAATGATTATGAAATAAATTTATAAAAAAAATGTTTCTGCTTTTTATTTATTTTAGTCCTCCCCTCCCCTCTTTTTAACATTTCTTTAAAAAATTGGCTACAAATATTTTACAAAGAAGTATTGAAAAATGTTCTAAATGTAGTAAAATGCCAAAAAAATAACGAATACTTACGGATTCCTTAAACTACTTAAAAAATAGATCAAAATAAAAAAAATTTCAAAACCTCCGATAAAATTTCAAGTCAAATTTCATGAACTATTGTTTAAATTTGATTTATGTGTGGTACGGACCAATGGAAAATTATTTAAGAATTTTAAAATATAATTACCTTCTTAAACAAAACAAAAAAAAATCAAAAAGGAGAGAATGAAAATATTTAAATTCCGAAGTGAAACATAACCAATCTATAAACGGAACCCTATGCTTTAACAGGTTAAAATGAGAAATGTTCCGTTAACTAATTGAACATGTTCTCCCTATCTTATTAAAGAGGCAAGGGAATTCCTCATTCTTGTTTAATTTATACATCAGAAAGAAGCTGCAAAAAACCGATTGTCACTATAGAGTATCGTAAAATGTGTTTTAAACTTAGGCACATGGTTCCTGAGTATTTCAGACACCATTGTGGTGATTGCTATACATATAAGCCAGATAACATCCCTCGGACTGAAGTGCACTTTCGGCCCAACGGATTTGTTACTCGGCTACTAACCATAAGATTCGGAGTTCGGGTCTAGCGCTACCCGCTACACCTAAACCATTGAAAGAATTATATAATTTTCTATTCTCTTCGGTTTTTTTAACTTGTAAAAGGAAATTTATTGCAATAGAAAAAAAGGACCTGCTTGAAGATATTATAATTAAATGTGGAATTCAAAAGAAAAGCAGATCGTCAATGAAGAATGGCTTTCAAAGACGATATAAAAACACCACATCAATTTTTATAAAGCAGACTCAAATTCAGATACGATTTTTAGAAATTAAAGTTATGTAAACATATAATTATAAAAAATTTAAGAAAAAGGTTAAATTAACAATATTTTTATTCCTTAGAGCAATTAAATATAGAAAAAGAGTAAATCAAGCTATATATGGAATTAGTGATGGTATCTCAGACCTGGATTTTTTCCCCTCGCATTCTTATAATATGATCAGTTATAAAAAATCTCGATTTCACAAACTTTTCAAGTGATCTGCAAGAATAAGTTTTAGACAAATAAATAAGTCTTCAAAAGTTCATAAGTCCATTTAATTACGTTTAGTCGTATGAATATAATACTGACCTAAAGAAATGTAAGTCCTGGAGAAGTTTAGAATTATCTAATTTAGAATTATCTGTATCTTCTACAGACAAATGATGATGCGAAGAACAGATAACGACAGCAAAAGCTCCATCTATTGAATTTTTTCCCCATCACGTTTGTATTTGAGTGTTTATATTATGAATGTTAGAAGGTTCGAATAAGAGGTTACCCAGTTCAAGAAAACAAAGAGTGAAAAAAATATTTAAACAATAACTTTATTATTAGAAGAACTATTATTGCGATGGCGAAAGGTTAGGGGTGAAGGAGGGCCTGGTTTTAGGGGATAAACTGCTCTCCCCTACCCCTTTGAATTCTAAAACAAATTTAAAAAATTAATTTGATCTCCATAAAATTAAATTCTGAATGACAGAAGTTGTGACAAACTGAAATAAAATATTTTATTGTGAGTTACTTTCTAGATACTTGGTTCAATTTTTTCTCGCATTTTTTTTAATTAATGATAATTTTAAATTTAAAAAAAGGATAAAAAATTTCATTTTTAAAAAAAGTCATTTTAATTACTAAAATACAAAATTTT
Organism: Argiope argentata; assembly: GCA_026289955.1. Taxonomy (NCBI): domain Eukaryota; kingdom Metazoa; phylum Arthropoda; class Arachnida; order Araneae; family Araneidae; genus Argiope; species Argiope argentata. The sequence goes on from JAOUZG010047196.1 coordinate 10,017,867, forward strand.
GTAGAACTGCTGAATAATTTTTTCATTTGAGAAAAATTTGGAACACAGTTTTAAATTCGCTTGATTTTCAAAAGAGTTTAAATTCATGAAAAATCCCTCGGCATAATGCTCTGAAATTTGAAAGATGCATGATTTTAAACTGATTATATTCAAGTACATAGCCTTTTTAAATTAAAAAATGGAAAAATAAATTAGCCTGAAAATATCATAAAAATTATCAAGGACTTGGGGAAGTAGAAAGAAATTAAAGCAGTTTCCGATTTTGATAATTCGGTCTTGAATAAAATGGTAAGAAATTTAGTGTTCTTCTAAAAATTAAATATGACAATGGGGTCAAGAAAAAAAAAGGGCAATGGCTCCCGAGTTCATTTAATATTTTTCAATTACCAACACCCTAGTTTCCTGTGCTTTTATTTGATCCATTATTGCATGCAATTTAAATCAGTAATTGGTATTAGCATTTTTAATACACTAAATCTGAGGAGAAGGAATAAAACAAGAATCTGTGCTGCCATCTACAGCCTAGAAGATTAATATATTTAAAAATGAACTCCTGAAAAAGTCTCGTGCTGCCATCTGTTAACAATGGAGTAAAACAATTTTTCAATATAAAATTTTAAATTGTTATTCCGATTCTAATTCTGATACATTATGGTGGCGTTATTTATGGATGATACGTATCGTATCTTCAAAAAATTCTCAGATTAATTTATAAAAAATATTCTATAAAAAAACTTTAAAAATAAAAATGAAAAAGTGGTTGGCGAATGAATTTTAGGCTTTTTTTTAAATATGTAATTAAGCTTTGCTTATCTAAAAATCTAAAAAGAATTGCAAATTTTATTTCAATTTCTTACATAGAAACATTCAAAAACTGTTAAAAAAGAAATTTGATATATATATATATAT
>JAOUZG010047196.1:10028775-10087263 GCA_026289955.1 Argiope argentata
ATACTGAGCAGAATATCTTTTGCTCATTTAGTGAAGTACCTTTTACTGTGTTCATTTTAAATAATCATGGAAGATTAATAAATGCGACAACATTGGTTAAATTTTATTGGGTTATATTTAAATTATCCATGAAATCATGAATCTGGGAAATAATATCTGAATTCAGAGATGAATTATTTTTTTTATTTCTGGCAGATGCTCTAAAATTTCATTTAAATTATTGATGTTATCGACTTTTATTGGTAAAGAAGAAATATTTGACATGCTTGTTTTTCCATCAAAAGCTGACACCTCCAATTAATCATTTATTACGACCGATAATGCAATTTTAAGACCAGAACTTAATTAAATATCCCCCCTCCCATTTTTTTTTTCTTTATGAGTGATGTTCAAGAAATTTTTCATATTTACTACCGAAATATGCTGCATCAAGATTTTTAAATTCTCTTGACTTATCATTTTTTTTTCTGTTATGCTTTCCTGGAGAGCTTTTTCTATATATTGTTGATCTAATTTAATCGTTTTTATTTCTGGATTTTTACTCTAAAATGTTGATGAAGACATGTAAGAGGCACAATTTGGCATTTGAGAGGGAATGGCTCCAGTGACTAGTTTGTAAATGAAATAGATTAGTTTCTCTTTCAATGTCATTTGTTCTAAAATGTAATTCATAGATTTACAGTAAAGGAAATTATTCGTAAATTTCGACTCTTTTCATTTTTAATTTAATATACAGTAACAAATATACAACATAAAACAATATATAATAATAAGTACAGAGAGTTTTTATTTTGTTTACTCTGACATATATATTGTTATGTTTTATAACAAAATGTAACTATATAAACGTAATTATATAATGGTTATGTAATAGTAAACAAAACATGTAAACATAATTATGGAGAATATTATAATTATTATTGATAATAATATTGCCTACATTACAGAGTTATATGAAATAATTCTTTTTATCACTTGATTAAAATCATGAATGATAGATATTATAGAGTAGTTAAAATTCTAAAAGGAAAATGAATGATTTTTCCTTTTGAAACATTTGACATTACATTAAAAGAGTTGAATGAGCTTATCCTACTATGCCGCGGAGGATAAAATTTATCCTGATGAATGACGCTTCACCTTTTCTTTTTAAGTTCTTCCTCTTTAGAAAGAATAAAACCCTGAATTTTGTACCATTCCTATAATTTACATTACAGTTTAAATACAGAAGATTAAAGGCATTTCAACTTCTTGTTTTTAGGGAACTCTAAATGAATTTTCTTGCAAACAACAAAACACGCTTCCTGCCTCAACACAAAAATGACCACTGGCTAAAAAATGGTGTGGGACAGCTCACTTCCTATCAGTAAGCTTGATGAGTGTGAAATTCTTTTCTCGGTCCTCCAATTCACATGCACTCGTGGCACCACCCGGAGCGACGTCATGACTCTCTGTGAAGTAAGTGCTCTGGCCATGTGTATCGGTGAGCGTGGTAGGAGTGAGGTCGATTTTATCTTGCTTAGTGTTTGGACGGTCGAGAGAGCCGAAACTTTTGAATGATGAATATTTTTGTACCGTTATTTTTGAAGCAAAAAGAGTTTGCTCTTATTTCTTTTGTTTTATTAGAAGTTCCATTTTCAACTAATGGTTGACATAGGACATTAAAATCAGATGAGACTTGCCCACTTTTTTCCTTTTTTCCCTGCTATATTGAAAATTAGTAAAGCTGAGCCCTTCAAAAGTTATTGTAGTTGAAGAAAATGAATAGTTTCTATTCTGTAAGGATCATGCAATCCTCAATGTCTGAAAAATTCTTTAAGTGTGGAAAATATACAAACGAACTGATATTACTTTTTGGACACAATGAATACTCAAAAATAAATATTTTAATTACAAATGTGGTTCCTGAATCAAGAATTCCCCAGGTGAACCCGTCTTATCTACAAATTTTCATAAAAGAGAAAATAAATCATCGCCATGTAAATATATTAAACATGAAATTTAATCGCAAGGGAAAATCAAGTTTACTGCACAGGATTCTGTCTGTCTAGCACAGCTATTTAGCCTAGATACATTTGTAAACATTCCAGTTACGAAGAATATCATATGGAAAAATATAAACTCTCATTTTATTCTCTATTATATCCCACAAAAGTCTCGTAGCTGGAAATTAACGGAGAATCAACAAAATATAATGAAATAGAAATTGTGAAAATGAGGCTAAAACAAAACAAACGGCATTTACTAAAACAAAATTATCTTTATCACGAAACTAGGAACAAGCCTGCCAATGGATATTTAGATTTGGTTTACAAATGAAAGATAATAACTTTTCATTAATATTCCACGGCAATGTGGCGACACTCACGCAGGCATCTATCAATCACAACAAAAATGTGTAAACTTTAAGGGCCAGCATTTGGCCATATCGTGAGATCCCACTCTTTTTTTGTATCAAAGGAACGGGTATTTTAGAACTAAAATGTAGAATCCATATCACAAAAGCTGAGGAGAGATGAATCTATAACCAGTCAAAGACATCTAGCTACGCGGCAGCTGTAAAAATGAATAGCCCTTTAAATAATATCGAAGAAATAATAAGCGGAAAATGGAGACCTTGCTCAATAAAAGGGATGAAAGCATTAACTCACTTATCCAAACAATTAAAATCAAAATAGAAGAGCAAACCAGCGCAATCTTTGGTAATTTTGAAAGATTGGTGAAATCATTGTCGCATAATGTAACCGTCATGAGTTATCTTGGAAGCGAAAATCGAAAATCTTTCTCCATCAAGAAAGAAAAAAGCATTACAGAATATTTGCAAAGCACCTGCTATTCCAATGCAATTGGATTTAGGTACTTTTGATTAGTTCTTGGTCTCTTTCATTCCCATTTTTGTTACTTTTCTATTTTTTTTCTATTGTGTGTCCTACAACTTTTTCGTTTTCCCATAATTCCATTGGGATTGGTTTTACGTAAATTTTTGTAGGTTTCTAACAGTAGAGGTCTTAAAAATGGCTCAAAATTCCTCCTTTTTCTGCATCCGATCTCTGGATTTTCCGATAAACATTTTTCAAGCAGGAAAATCCCGTCATGAGCATGGGAGTGGTTTAACTACCGGTATTCCTAAAAACTCTTCTGGTTAAATTATCCCAATCAGTGCTACGCATAATAGCAAACTTGAAATACTTGCAGCTGAAGTTTTCCTATAAAGGTTTACAGTTTATTATCATTAACTTATATGCCACTCAAAAACTCAATATAGAAAATCTAAAAGGTTTTTAAAATTCTTTATCGGTTTCTTTTTTATAATCAGAGATTTTAATCTCCATTATAATATCTTTGGATAATAATTGTTTAATATCTATCATTATTAATAATCTTTGGGGATCAAATAAATCCTCCCCTCTAAGTAATGAATGGCTTCAAAATTCCAGTTTTGTCCTCCTTAATGCTTCGTACCCCACATATGTCACTTGTACTAGATCAGCATCGCTGCACAATCATTCGATCTTCTCTGCATATATCTCTCACAGCGTGCTGTTACATTACCCGTTCATAATTATATGATCAAATTTAGAGCCTAGGGCAAGTTATATAAAAGCAATAATTTGGAAGCAATCTGCAAAAGTATTGGCAACAAAAACTGATCTAAATGTCTTGACACGCAGGATTTCGGAAATTATAAGAGAAAACACAAAATTAACACCATTTTCAACTAATAATAATCCTCTATGGTAAGACCTAATTTGCCCCAGATTTCAAAAATTAAACATTCTGTTTCGAAAAAGAACCCTTCGTTTCATCTCAAAGCCAAATTGGATAAAACCCCAAAAATGTGCAACAAAACTTCGTTTTTACATTGAAAAGACTTGATGGAATTATTGGGACAAAATATGCAATATTTCTAAAATTCCTAGAATGTCTTACTCGATACTTAATAAGTTTTATAACCCTTCAAACCAAGAATTAAATATCTCAAATCTCATTCAGCATAACGATCTTTTTATTACAAATCCATCTCAGAAAAACAATCTTTTTTGCTGACAGTAGTTTCTAGAGGAGCCAATTCTACTTGATTATAGTGAAGACTACATTTTCTGACTTAATACCTATATTTCCCTTCAGAAAGTCAGATACGCTATAAAAAAAGCACGGAATTTCACACCTGATGTTGATAGTATTACAGCGAATTTGTTTAGAAATCTTAGCGTCATAGATATTAGAAACATCACATCGATCTTTCAAGAGGCTCTTACATCTTTTATTCCCGAGAAATGGAAATATTCAATCATTATCCCAATTCCTAAACATAAGAACAAAACAAAAATCACTTCTTAAGACCAATAGCTCTCACTTATGTTTTTTTCAAAAACTTTAAAAAGAATTTTGATTCAGCGTATTACCCATCATTTAATAATTGAAAGAAAAAATTTTCTTTTGTGAATGGTTTCCTTCCCATCAGGGACAATCAAATTGCTGTATATAAAATCCACGCAGCCTTTACAGAAGTCCACATTACAAAGAGATATTTTATTGAAATAGTTTAGATCTTAAAAAGGCATATGACTATGTATACATTGATGGTCTTATGCTGAAGTTATTCCACCTTGGTACCAAAGGCAACATTGTAAAGGTCATGCAGAACTTGCTTCAAAACCGAACTTTTCAAGTTCGTTGGAGAAATTCTCTTTCTCGGAGAAAAACTTCTCAGAAAGGTTTGCCTCAAGATAATATTGCATCGCCGATACTCCTTCAAAGTTTTCTTTCGGATTTCTTTGAAACACTTTATGTTTGTGTGAAATGCTCAATTCGGACAGAGGACATTTCTATCTTTTGTACTCATACATCTTTGGATTGCATTTCAAAAAAGCTGCAAAATACAATGGAAAACAGACACAAATGGTGTAATTATTGGAAACTTAAAAAACAACCCCGAGAAATGCTCTATTACTGATCTATCAAAAAAGAAATTCGAACTACTTATGCTGGTTTCCTTCTCCCTTGGAAGCAATATATTAAATACTTAGGCATCAATTTTTCCAAAACCAATCATAATGATGTAATATTAAAAATATACCAGCTAAAGCACTAAGAAAAACTAATGTTTTAAAATCTAAAGCGTATAAAATTTATGGATCCAGAGCAATGGATATCGTAAATATAACCAATAATAGGATTTTAAGTCTAAATTATTATAGCATCTCTATTAGCAATAAATTCTCCGAATCTTAATACAAAGCCTGTAATTTAATTCAACTATAACCTATCATAATTAGGTTTGCGTGTATTTTGTTGCTATTCCAATTATTGGGACGTTTTAGACAAATAATTTTATTTACAATTTATGTAAAGAAATTAAACATTTGATTGATTCTTACTACAAGATTTAACGGGACACAGCGTGCTAGAGCGTTCCGAACGGAAAGAAGAATAAATAGGATTTTTAAAAGCATATCCGGATGATGAGAGGTGTGGCAATTAAGTCACACACAGCCTCGTTGGAGTCTGAAGTTTACAGGTATATAGTATGATTTATACGATTCATGATATGTATTTATGATTTATGATATTTATTCACCATAAGAATAGCACTCTGATGACATTAAATGAGCCTTAAATATTGTTCCAATGAAAATCGAGAATCAGGAAATGCTAAAAAATTTAAAAAATAGCCGTGAAATTTTTTCTCAGTCAACTTGCTAATGGAGCTCAGTCACTTATTTATCATCATAATTCCAATCCTAAAATCAAACTAGTTAAAAAAGATAAAATTATAATTGAAAATTTATTTGGAAACCTGAATGCTACTACAAATCATATCATGTTGTTGTTGTTACTAATTGCACTTGTAACAACAACCATGGAAATGCTCGCTGACACAGTGATTTTTAAGCCAAGGGTGCGTCTCTTATCTCAAATAGCGCCAACTAGGGCCAAGAGTACGTCTTAGCTCTACACACTCATCACATTCTCTTGCACAGCCCCTTTTTACAGAGTGGACATTAATGCACTTCACAAATAGTACACAGAAGAACAACCATATCCTGCCCGGGACTCGGACTCGGGACACCCAGATCACGAGGAAGAGGTGCTACCTCTTTGCCAGGAAGGCAGCACATATCACATTATTGCTCTGCCAACTCCATTGTCTTCCAAAACAATTTTTGTGAAATTGATCTTTTAGACCTTAGTTTTCAAAATAAAGCTCTTCCTAGTTACGTGATGAAGAACATCTTTGAGGAAACTGTATACAAACAATTTCAAGATAATTTTATTATCACTATGGATGCATCCAAATCTCAATCTTTTTTCTATTGCCTCTTATTTTTATTCTTATTCTCTTGCAGAAAATCCAATATTTCATCTATAAAACTCACCACATTAATTCCATATTTACAGATGAAGCTTTGGCACCATGTCAAGTTCTGGATGAACTTTCAGAAACAGGAGAAAAAAAATTGTTTTTGTTGACAGACATCTATTAGGTCCTGCAAGCTTTAAAATGCCTTACAATCAAATCTCCAAAAATCATTCATAGATTAACTGGAAAAATTCAAGCACACGGATAATTAAATCAGATAATATGTTTGGTGTGGTCCTCAAGACATTCACAGGTTCATTGGAATGAAAAGGTGCACGTACTCGCATAAATGGTCATAAAGTAACACCAATTCCTTGAGTGTATTGTTTCAGAAGATTTATTTTCTCATTATCATGAAATTTCCTTACAAAAAACGAATTAAATTTTCCAAAATTTAAAATATCAAGAATCTATTGGCGAGCTTCCCACCATGTTTCCCTTAATCCATGGCTCAAAAATATTAGAGAAGGTATCGTAACAGCACGACTTTTTACCTAATTGATTATAACTCCAGCTTTGTTGAATATATTTGGATTACAAAATTACCCTTTATAATAAGTTTGTAATCTTGAAAGTAACATTGAACATATCTTGTTTTGCTCCAAATACGCAAATCAGAGGTAAAATCTTTTTGCAAAACTTAATATTGATCTTCATTCTAGCTCTTCACTCAAAACGTTTATTCAAAAAGCTGTCTCTAATGAATAGTATCTCCAGATTCTTCTCAATCTCTAAAGTTAAAAAAATAAATTAACATAGATTGAAACTGAATGAATTCTTTTGGAAATTAACTGTAACGGCCTCTGTTGCCAAAATCCCATTTTCACTGCATTGCAATCAACCAATCAAATACCCATCTTGTTTGTGTTTCGCGTTTTATTTAAAATGCGTCTTTTTTTCCAATAGTTTTAAAGCTAGGAAAGATTTATAACTTTGTGAAGAAAATTAATTCATGGCTGTATTCGCAATTGCACTTTCTTTGAGTGATTTTTTAACCCTATTTTAATATAAAATCCCAGATTATTGATACGTAAAATATTTTTACGCCAATAATTCATATAGGCTAAAAAGAAACATTTATCTTTACAATGGCGTTTTATCATCAAACGCTTTGCGAAGCCACATGTATAACTCAAGTAATAGTAGGCAATTTTCTTAATGAAAATAATGAAGACATCGTTATATGTACTGGTAGAGTTTTGAAATTATTGAGGTTTGAATCACCTTATACTAAGTTTCAAACTTTAATATCTTTGGATATTTTTGATATTATTTATGTCTTGAGGAAGTTTCACAGAGAAGGACATTCCAAAGGTAAGAATATATTCATTACCGTGTAACATGTGCTAGTTAAGCTTCTAAAATTTTTCTTTTTTTTTTCATTAGAAATTCTTTCTGATTTGTTGCAATTTGTGTAATGTTCTTTGGTTAATTTCCAATTCTTGGTTAATATTAAAGAATTAAGTATATTATTATTTTTATTTAAGAGCATTAAATATCTAATATATTTTTAAAGAGAAGAGTTCATGTATATATTTAGAGGAGAATTTGTTTTTAGTTTCCCATGCTCTTGTACTTTTATTAAATTGTTTCGTGTAATTTTTTTTGCTTAGACCAAGCAAATATGCATTCATGTGTAAAAAATTGCAGACTATATTATTTTGTTTTCCAAGATTCTTTTAACTTTATATTTCTGTAAATTTGATTTTTGTTTTTAATTTTTATAATTATTTTACACATTAAAATAAAAGTACTTTATTATTGCAACTCCTGGATTTCTTGGCAGCATTAATATTCTTCCAAGATAGGTGCTATAAGTCTTTGTATTTTGGGGAGATTTTATCATCAGCTTGGCTGTTGAATCTTGGGAGTTGCTATAGGTAGACAGAACCAAAATAGATTTCAAATATATATATATATTTATTTTTTGTGCTGAAAAAAGAATCGCAAATAGAAATGTTTAATTTTTTTAAAAAATGTTTTTAATATTGACTGGGCCATACTGGGTTTAATATTTATTATCGGTTATCCTGTTAGAATATAAATAGGGTGGGGTGGGGGTACTTACCTTACTGTGGATGGTCGCCTAGGGTTATCGCCAAGTAGTAAACAAAGAGAGTGATGGCTCAACAACTTCGGTTACCCATTCGTTTCTTCCTTGTGAGTGTTATCATGTGTTGATCTGCTAGGTGTGAAGTGGTTCTTTTACATCTTTCGCAAATAGATCCTATTTTTTTCCCTTTTGCTGTAATCTGGTTTTGTTCTTCTACTTTGGCATAAAGTTCCACTTAGTAATATTATTAAAAAAAGAATTTTGATTGAAAGTTGGACAATTTTGACTACAATTTTTGTGTTTTTGAAAGTTACCAGATTTGTATACACATGGTGCTTTGACAGATTGTGGTTCAAAATCTTTCATATATCTACAATTCTGGTGATAAATCTATTAACCATATTTCATTTGTATACCTCTTCATATTTTAATGTGATAGTATTAATATGTTTATGAATCTATAGACTTTCGTTTGATAAATTTGATCTATATTTAGACAGAAATTTATAAATTTAAAAACTACATTCTAAATTTCGCTGCTCTAATTCAATGTGTTTTTCAGTTATGTTCACTAACAGACATAATATCAAAGATGCTATGTAAAGAATCGAGGAGGTCTAAAGCTTTAAGAATATCAACATTTCACAATCAGATTTCAATTTATAATACTTTTTAATAAAAAAATAAATAAAGGTGACTTATTACAAAAATGTAATAGCTGAAGGATAAAATTTTAGCTATGAAAATGATTTGAATTTTATTATTATAGTGAAAAAATATTGTAAAATGTAAAAATATTCTCTAAATTTATTAAACTTTATGAAAGATTACACAAATAAATTGACATTATAGAGAAGACAGTTTTAAAAATTTTCACATGATGTAGAAATCATTTTTGTGCTGCACTATTTTCAAAAATTGTCAAAGAAAATTTCCAGAATTTTACATAATTTTCAATTCATATTTTTTAAAAAAATGAATAAATAACCTCAATATGTACATTTCTAGCCTTCAAAGTATATTTGTGCTAAATTTCATACTTTTAGGTCTTGTGGTCTGTCCTGTAGAGTGCTAACAACAATACATTATGAGGATTGCCATGGCACTGTGAGAAACGGGGAAAATAAAAGAAACTTAAAAAAATATTTAAAAAAACAGGGAAAAGGCCTGAAAAGTTTAAAATATCAATAAAAACTGGGAAAATAAGTTTCTGAAATTTCTTTTTCTCTTTTCATCTAATAAAATGGGAATCTCTGAATATTGCAAGAATAAAAAGTCGTAGCTCCAGAAACAAAACAACCGGTAACTTGCTCCTCTTCTATTCACACCCTCTATTTTTCTGTATAAATTAGTCTAATTTCGAATTCGGAGACTTTGTTCTTTCTTTGAGAGGGAAGCAGCTAATAAATATCTAGGAGACTGCTGTTATTGCATGAGAGATTAAAATAAATTTCTCTGGTGGTATAATGTGTATAGCATTCTTGCCTTTGTTTCCTCAATTCTACTAACAGGAAATTAAATGTCTATTTACAATAGATTAAGTACATTAATGTCTAGAAACAATCTCGTAAAAAAAGCTTGTATCATGTCAACTTGGCTTTTTTGTTGTTGTTGTTTCCTTAACTTGATTTATTATGTAGATAAATTGTAAGGTTTTCATAGTAGGCTGATATTGCTGTGAGTTGTTTCTTAATGAAATTAAATTTTTAACACTTTATCTGACAATTTAATTTCAGAAATAAATGTATTTTATTTACATAGAACAAATTATTTTGCTTATAAGAATTTTGTGCTTTATTTGTATGAATAAATAATAGTTTTGAGTGCTTAGTTATGATAGATATCAACTCTTACTACAATATTATTCCTGTTCATATCTTTATATGAAATGTATGCATGATTCATGAATAGAACAGATCTGTTTGAAGATGCAAAAGAAATTTACCGCAGTTTTAAAAAGAAAGAACTAAACAATTTTAAAAAGAAAGGCTTGTTTTATTATTACTTTATGGCATCACTTCTCCCAATATCAATATAATATCTTCTATATAATGCAAGTTGTTTTATTAGGCTCCCTTTTGGAGTTTGAATTGAATGTAGAGGGAATAATCCTTTTGTTTATCAATAAACACTTATTTATGATAATTGAAACAGATAAGAAAATAAGATAGTGTGACTTGAATTCAAAATAATTGATATTTGAATACAGTTTTTTTAAAATATATATTTACATTAAAATATTCTATTTTTACATTTATGATACTTTCTGCTTCTCAGGATTGTTAAACACTAATGTTTATATTTGTTCATATTCAAGATTTTTTATTCTTCATTAACCATTATTTTAAGAATATACAAATTAATTGATTTTACAGCATCCAAATTATTAAAACCATTTTATTCTCTTGGGTTTGTACAAATCTTTAGAATATTTAGAAAATTTTCTTATTTAAAGTGTTTTGTGTGCTTTAATCTAGTTATAAATTAGAAACCTTAATTTAAAATGTTTTTTTTTAATGAAGAAAAACTTTATTTAAGTAAAATAATTTTTGTGTTAGTAAATTGGTTCAACTTTGACTCATATCATTAAACTCAAAGCTTTTCCAATCAGTTTTTCAATTTCATTATTTTTTTTTCTTCAAATGTAGACTTTCTATTTCTTATGAATTTGCACAAATAAAACTATCAAATTTTGTTTCTATAAAAAATTTATTTAGTGTCTATTTATTGATTTCTGATATAGATTCTTTACTGCTGATTAATATTATAGAAAAACTTTTCATAGTTTCTAGTGTCAAGATCTGTTTTTAATGCTTTTATATTGTTGTAATTAAACAAAGTTCAAATAGATTACTTTTTTAAAAAAGCACGACACATTTAAAAAATATGAAACTTACATTTGTTAAAATTCATTATGTGGCATTTCTTGATGCTTTCTGATGTTCCAAATAGAAAGTGTATCTTTGCATACTTAATTGAAACCAAATTATGATATCAATTATGTCCGGAGAGACTATAAAGGCTGATTACATAGAATAGCTATGAAAATGTAGATTTGATATCTTTTGTATGTGCATTCCAAATCCAGATGTACTATATATTTTTAACAAGTTTACTAAAATTGTTTAGCAGCTTTTAACAATCAAGTATTAGAAATATTACAGCAAAAAGTTATAATTTTTACTAGATTTTTGAAGATCTAACCTTATTAAATATTGTAATGTTTTGTTAAATGGTTTTACATAGATCAAAATAGTTTTTATTCTCGCAATGTATTTAGGTGAATGAAGTATGTAAATGGTAGAGATTAAAAATGAAGGCTTTAATACTGTAAAAAATAACTGTTTAAAAATAATATACAATATCATAAAATACATGAGTATTTATTTTTAAGATTTATTATCCATTATAAATGTCTGTGTAAATGTTTAAAATGTGCGTTTATTTTTCAATAAATTCCGTTACTTTAATATTAGTATTTATATGCAATATGATATTCAAATAAATATTGAATGTAAAATTAAGATAAAGATGAACATTTTATCTCATTTTAATTTTATAAAATTAACCATAGAAAAATGTAATTATGCATTTTATATGAAACATTAATCTTTTCTGCTTACAAAGACTAAATAAATAAAAATGTATTCATAATATGTTTCAAATGACTTCACATTTAATTTTTTTACATTTAGTTACATTAAGTTCGGCTCTGAAATACTCGATAGTGGAAACTAAATTGAAAAAATTGTTCACAATTCTTTTTGGGCTCTTTGCTTATGGAGTAAGATTCATATATTTTACAGTCAAGGCTTAAGGGTTTGAATTTCTGGCAACCTGCACAAATTATCTATTTTTATATCATTTTCTTAATTTGTAAATTTTTTTAGTTATATTCTATTGTCTTTTTTGTTCATTGATATAAATTTGTTTTTTACAATTTGTCTCTTTATTATACTGTAAAAACTTTTAATTGTGAGATTTATATATGAGAAGAGTTACTCTTTCAAGTACCAGCTTTTTTCTTTTTTGCGAAGATTCCAATTAAAAATGCTGTAAGTTCTTTTAATTACTACAGATATAATGAACACATTTAAAATATCAAACTGTTTCAGCCATAATAATGGTGCCTTTCAAATTTTTCTGCCATAAAAATGGATTCATATTCTCTTTCTTTCCATTGTATTTCCCTCTTTTCATACCACTTTCCCCCCCCCCCTGTAATGAACAATTATAAGGAAACTAACATGGCGTTTAGCTGAATATCTTATAATTTTAATTGCTCCCAACTTTTGCTTCATATATGTGAATTAAATTCAGATGCTTTCAGGTCATTTTCCTGTGTCATCTAATTTAATGACACAAGAAATGATGTCTAAACCATTAGGTAAAATTGCCCAATGTGAAATTCTTTTTCTTAGACTTTTTAAGAATGAACTATTTTTGTAAAGGAGATATTTAAAAAAATTTCTGAAAAAAAATTGAAATTCCTTAGTGATTTGATGAATTTATGCATTGATGATAATGACTTGTCCGCTTTCTACGGAAGGAGAGGTGAAGTAGCTTCTGAGGGTATGAACCCCTGAGCACACGAGGGCGAATTTAGACTTCCAGCTGATATGAAGATGACACACACTTATCACATTCGCTTGCACATCCCCTTTTTACAGGTTGGCACATTCACTCGCCTCACAGACAGAATACAGAAGAACAACCTTGCCCTGACTGGGACGCCCAGATCACGTGGAAGACGCGCTACCTTTGTGCCAGGACGCCGGCAATTTATACATTATTCAACGTAAATCATAAATGACCTTACGATTTGTTGCGTAACTCTATTCTACACAATATTTCAAATATGTTTTTATGTCACTTCCAAGTCAATTATTTATTGGAAGGTAACTCAATAACATTTGATTTAAAAGGCAAACTAAGTTCGTATCCACCGTTCAGCAGAATTTTCGTATTGTTTTTAAATTCCTTAATTACTTTAGAATGCTCATTATTTTTATACAACTTCTGAACTGGATAAAGAACCATTGCTTTCGAGACTCCCAGAACTCAGTAGAGGAACCTTTAACGTACTATAAAGAAATAACATTTAAAACGCTGTCACTGTTTGTACAACCTGTATTTCCAACTTCCTGTTTCCCTGTCAAAATATACCCGTATCCGATTTGATAGATTCATCTAAAAACAAAATGCCAGCAATATATGTTCATATCAGTACTTTTTTTATTCAGCTCATTAATCACAGTAGGATTACTAAGTTTTGGTCCTGTGCCACAAATCTCTTTTCGGCGAAAGCTTTAATACGAAGATTGCGTGAGTCATCTAGTGAATTAATAAGCTATTCATATACATAATAATTCTGACTCTGCGTTTCTCTCCCCCTCCCTAACAACATACGTTGCATTTTTATCTTATTACTAGCCGCCTTTGGCGACCAGTCGGTTCGCCAGTATTAATGCTCGCTAAAGTTTGCTCGCTAATATTTTATGTAGCTGTGTCTCATAACTGGTTTTCACCAAACTATTTTTAAACCAAACAAATTTTGATAATCATATAATTCATGTATAGTATTATTTATTATTTTCTTCAGATGATCTGTTCACTGTACTACTCATCTTTCTCTTTCTATCCGAGCAATGATTGTCCCAGAATTGATATTTTACTTAAATGGTGGAGGGAAAGGTCTAAAATTCTGTTTTTATAGAATAAGGATTTTCAAATTTTCATAAATGTAAACACACTAAATAAATAAAGACACAATCGGTTTTCAAGAGATGCAAAAGCTTAAAAACAGCTTGGAAAATGCCTCGCACAGACGAAATAATGGTGACACACCCACACCCTTCTTTTCTTTTCTATCCTTTTTTTCCTTCACTACTTTTCTTTCTATAAACCCTTTTTTTCTCTTTATTACTTTTTTTCTTCCCTGCCCAGACTTTATTTTGAGCAGGCATAGATTAAATATTCATATCGACTAATAATAAAAGCAACTATTTTCTTTTTTAAACATCCCGTTATACATGAATGAAAACCAAATGACTTCGCGTATTTCTTTCTAAACAAATCATAATTTATTACTTCCTGTTATCTAACTCAGTTGGAGTGGGGGAGGGAAATGAAGATTTTTGGCGGGAAAGTAAGAAAAGTGTCGTTTTAACTATTTTCCACGCAGTTTTTTTTTAATTTTTTCTCTCCATAAGAACCATCCTCGTGTCTTAACGAAAATATTTTTTAAAAAATTAGCCGAATCGGTCGAGCTGTTCTCCAGTTTTGCGCTTAGCAACGCATTTTGAGTTGCATTTTTATTAATATAGATTTGATTAAATGTCCAACGTCGATTATATGTTTTGAAATGTAAGAATACCAAGATCCGCAATCAGTCAAAGCTCTCAGTGTTTTGACACTGTTATTCGCACACTTTCACAATTAAAGTCATGAGAAATACGTTATTTTTACTACAACTTTTAGACAAAGAATTAGTTTCATTTACATCAAACTTCCTATTTTTTTAAGATGGTCGCACAATAAATAATGGAGCGGTTTGGCGTATTATAAACTGAATTTTCTTTTACTTTACAAAATTTTGAAAATTAGGAAACAGAGAAGCAACAAAAACCTGCACGATTTTTCAAAATACTTTTTCTTTTCATCAAGGGAAATATTTCTAGCTTCTAAACAGTCGTTGGAAGGATGCTTTTTATTACAAAAAATGCATAATAAATATCGCATACGTGCTATTCTTATTATGAATGCATACCAGTGTCGCAGCGGTAGGGTAATTATCTAATTTATTTCCGGCCTCTTTCTCCTTCCCCCCTTTTCATTGGAAGGAGAACAGAAACCATTTCGTGCTAATTATACAATTTCTTCGCCTTTTACTTCTTGTTTGAGAAAATGCATTAATTTTTTCCAATGAGCTATTTTCAGCATGAGATTCATTTTTCATACTACTTTTTCGTTCCCAAGCTATCAATATTTCTTTAGGTAGACACGACTCTACTAAAGGACTTAAAAAATCATACATTTTTTTAAGGGGGGGATTCGTCTAATACTTTCCAATGCTTGTATCTTCGCCTCTAATTCACCGTACGGAGAAGGTTGTTATGACATTAAATGATATTCATTTTGTCTATACATTTACTTAAATCATCCAAACTGACTCCATAGTTAAAAAGGGCATAACATCTTAATTCAAAAATTATAAAAAACAAAATAATCAAAGCTGTTGGCATACAAATAAAACTAAATACAAAAGTTAAAACTAATTAAATGGCTAAACAGTAGCGGTAGCTGCACTTGACAAAGGTAGATACGCTTTCGAACATCCAGTAGCCACGTTCGAAAACGGATAACCACCATGAATAACAAATCCCTTATG
Organism: Argiope argentata; assembly: GCA_026289955.1. Taxonomy (NCBI): domain Eukaryota; kingdom Metazoa; phylum Arthropoda; class Arachnida; order Araneae; family Araneidae; genus Argiope; species Argiope argentata. The sequence goes on from JAOUZG010047196.1 coordinate 10,044,583, forward strand.
TTTATTTGCACTTATAAATCATTGCATCCAAATCTCTCTTGAAGTGTGAGATCCCTTTTGGATAATTTTCTGCTGTAGGAGGGAAATTCTCCACTACGCGAGCCGTTTCTGATTTAGGTCCAACAACTTGCAAGATATATTGCATTTTATACTCATTAGGAATACTTATGTCGTCGTGTATTTTCCGAAATTGACTCCAGAATGTTAGATAATCCTTATCATTGCAATTAAACTTTTTAATCTTTATCTTCAGAAGCTTAAACTTTCTCTTTTCATGGATGTATCTTTGAAAGATACTTGTTGTATCTGTAAATACTGTTTAAAATATCTGTCTTTGTATTTTAAAGCAGACAGAAAATCTTCCTCCGCCGCTTCGGCATCTTGATTTTTCAAAATAAGACTGATTATATCTATTTGGCTCTTTTTCAAGCGCATAAATTTATGGCCAATTTGCGATTTCAAAACCGAAAGTTCGTTTGTATTAGGAGCTTCTTTATTAATCTCGATCAATCTTTCTTAGAAGAAGGAGTAAGCGATTTTTGTATTGTATTAAGTGGTGTCACATCCATTTTTTAGTCTCAAAATATCAACTAATAGCCAAAACGGGCCCCCACGTTGGGCGCCAGAAATTATGTAGCGTAACACTATACTACACAATATTTCAAATAATTTTGCTGGGCTGATAATCTAGCCGATTCTGTTTTTGCTGTGTGAATTTAACAATTACTGAATAAACAAGGATGTGACATATAAAACATTTAAATTCGCCACCACGTTTCACCAAGAAAATTTTTAGTTTATCTATTGAAAAGTGAAGAACGGAACATTTGGCATCAATTCTGGTTGACTTAAATCTGATTTTAAATAGGAAGATGTTCGAAATGTCCCCCGCACATCTGGAGGCATGCATGTACGCGTCGGGCAATGGTTGACTGTACACGTTCTAGCATTGTAGTGTCCACAAAAATAACTGTACTGTGGGGAAAAATGAACCAAGTCCATTTCTGAAGTAACTGGATCTCGATAAAACAATTCATTTATATGACCTCATAGGAAGAAATCCATATGGTAAGATCTGGAGATCGTGGTGGGCATGAAACAGGACCCTGACGCCCAATCCAGCAGAAAATTAAAGTTTTTTTTTTCGTAAACCGGATATGACGCCATGCATTTCTCTTTTTTTTTTCTCGAAAACTATTTGTTGTAAAATAAGTTCTTTGGGCACTTTTTATGTCTTCCAAACATCAAATCTGGCTGTGCAAAGTTTATCCGGTTTTTCTGGGACACCCTGTGTATTGGATGAAATTTAAAAATATTTAATAACTCAATAAAATTATTTTACCATTCAATTGCAGAATATTACAAAATAAAACAAATTGAATCTTGAAAGTTTTAGAATTTATAGACATAACCTCATGTTTTGTTTACACCTCCCCTACACATTGTAGTTGAGAATTTATTTTTATGACTGACATCGTTCATATATAGGAGCTTTATCATACAAGAGATGATATGCGTTACAAGCAACCTTGAAATCTATTATAAATTATATTTATGGTTCAAAAATATCTAATTACTACCTTGGTAATGGATAATTCAATCGATACGATACAAAAACCTTACAGCAAAATTTTGTGGAATTGAATAAACTATCAAATAATTCCAAGTTTAAATATTTATTTTTTATATAAAAAATAGTTGATAATACAGGGTAAGTCAAAATGAATATAGCGATTACAAACGGCTATAACTATTTAATGAAAAAATATTTATCGATAAGATTTACACAGAATGTAGAAGAATCTTCAAAATTTTATATACAGAAGTCATAGATGTTCTATGTGACTTCCCTTGGTCACACGGACAACATCTAATCGGTATTCCATTTCACGCCATACATTCTGAAGCATTTGTTCATTAACCGACTCAAGCGCATTACAAATGCGTACTTTCAGTTCTTCAATTGTTTTGGGCAAGGGAAACACAAACCCTCTGTCTTTCACATAACCCCATAGGTAGAAATCACAGGGTGTCAAGTCGGGAGATCTCGGTGGCCAAGAGCAGAAGACATCGTCGGCAGCTCCACTTCGTCCGATCCAACGCTTTGGAAGATGTTGGTTTAAAAATGTTCGCACCGCCGTACCCCAGTGTGGGGGTGCTCCATCTTGCTGAAAGATGTAATCCCTGGAATCATTATCTAGCTGTGGCATTAACCATACCTGAAGCATGTCAAGGTAAACATTGGATGTTACACTTTTCTCACTGAAGAAAAAAGGACCGTACAATTTACGTGATGAGATGGCGCAGAACACATTAACTTTCGCTGAGTCACGTTCATGTTCAATTACAGTGGATGGCTTCTCTGTTCCCCATATTCGACTGTTGTGACGGTTTACCTTCCCACTTATGTGGAAGGTCGCTTCATCGCTAAAAATGAGACGATCAGGCATAGTTTCATCCTCCATAATTTCCATCATAAACATAGCGTAATTCATACGTTTGACGTTATCTTCCGGTTGCAATTGCTGCACAACATGAATTGTGTACGGTTTCATTTGCAGCCTCTTTCTGAGAACACGCCATACAGTTTTTTGGGGAATGTTTAACTCCCTACTACCTTCGTACGTCGATTTCCGTGGGCTTTGTTGATACGTTTCGCGAATTTTTTCAACGTTTTCCGATGAAACACGTGGCCTTCCGCTACTTTTTCCTTTGCACAAACATCCTGTTTCCTCAAACATCCGATGCCATCTGCGTATGTTGTTCGCATTTGAAGGTTCTTCATTGTACCGTTGACGAAATTTTCTCTGCACTGTAATAACAGAACGGCAACTGTGAAATTCCAACACAGAGAATGCTTTCTGCACGGGACTAGCCATTTCCACTAATGAGACGCCGCGCTGAACAGGTTTCTTGTCGTTGCGAAGTTCGATTTCGCGCATGCGCAGGCATCCGCTTGGCTGCACGTGCGCTTTACGTTAATAAATTTTGAAGTTCCGTCTACATTCTGTGTAAATCTTATCGATATATCTTTTTTCATTAAATAGTTATAGCCGTTTGTAATCGCTATATTCATTTTGACTTACCCTGTATAATAAACTTCTGAAGTTCTCACAAAAGTAAGAAATAGTTCATAAATTACCTTATACAAAATCCAAACATTACAAATATAAATCTGTTTTCTTCAAAGTATTAATCAATCAATGACATTATATTCTCTTAAAAAATATTTTTTGAAATAAATTCTTCATGTTGAAATCATCTTAATTCAGCTACTGAATCTGGAAAACAGTTGATCAAATTTTGAATACTTGAATTGGTGGAGTCACTAAATGGCTAGAAACATAGAAAATTTGACAACCGGTTGTTAGAATGCTAATTTGAACGCTGAGCAGCGAATAATCATCAGCTGATTATCAACTCTAGTTGATGGATACAGCCATTAAAATTTTTTTTTGTAGATGCAAAATTGTATTCTAAAGAAATCTCTTTTAGAGATAGTCCATACTTTAGTTTAAATGGTTTCATGTTATCTTTTTCAATTCCATTAGCTCACTCTCTCCTTTATATTATATATATAATATTACTAGCATTCCCAGCATTGCTCGGGTAATGGAATTAGCAGAGAATAACAGTGCTTGGTGCACCTAGTTACGAAAATCCCCTATAATAATTACTTATTACCTATATATATATTTTCTAATTTTGGGAGGGTCCCTGGACTCTTTATATATATATGCCCTTGTCCTCAACCGATCCTTAACTGTCCTTAAGGATCCTTTTAAAGTATTGATTTTCTTTGAAAACGCAGGCCATCCACATTTTATTGTTATACCTATGTTTAAGCAAGCACTTCTTTGTATACAACATTTTGGGTTTTTTTTTTGGTGCTAAAATTATTAAGCTTCTTGGTGAACTGACTCTGGAGCAAACTACATAAAATTGGCCGTGTGAAAAAGTCCTCTTAAATCGATCCCTGCTACTTTTAATGTCTGTCCTTGTGACTTATTAACGGTTATTGCAAGGCAAACTTTTACAGGAAACTGTACTCTTCTAAATTCAAAAAGATAGTCCGACTGAATTAGTGGAATGTGGGGTATTAAAACAAACTCCCCTCGAGCACATTCAGTAATTATCGTCGCTTCGATTTCATACTTATTAAGTCATTCAATTGGCTCATTTTTTTTATATCAGCAATATCTGGATAAATCTTGGCGGTGAGATCTGGAAACTTCGTGATTACCGTAGAGTTCGTGGGGTATAATAATTTTGCCAGAACATTCAGGATATGTTCCGTCTTCTATTTAAAGGAGAAGATTGGAAAACAATTCTTCCATGTAAATGAACTCTCATATTCTTATTCAAACAAAGTTTCTGCACTTTAGGCCCTAGATACGACGATTTGATGCAGGCTTTTACTTCATTTGTATGTGTTCCTCTAGGTACAACCGGTAATGTTTGACGAAATTCTCCCGCTAGTAGAACAGTTACTCCACCCATTACTTCATCAGAATTTCTTAGATCTTTGAGAGTTGCATTAAGTGCCTCGAATTCTGATTTATGAGCCATAGTACTCTCATTCAAGATAATAAGTTTGCAATCTTGTTAAAAACTTAGCCAAATTACTCTGTTTTTTAATACTGCACTTTCAATTCTCTGGGTAATTGAGGTTAAGGGGTAATCTAAAAGCAGAAGAAGCTGTCTTTCCACCCTCTAATAACGTTGCAGCTATTCCAGATGATGCATTTGCCAAGGCAATGCTTTTATTGCTTCTGACCTTTGAAAGAAGATACATTTAATAGAAATGTTTTTCCTGTGCCACCAGGTGAATCTAAGAAAAATATTGGGCCTGTACCAGACTCGATGCTGTTGAGGACCTTTTAATATACACTGGACTGCTCGTCTGTTTGAGAGGTTTCAGCATTATATACTTTTTTTCTTCAAGATCAAATTTTGTTTCTCGCATGTACTTTCAGTTATGCAACTGAGTCTCAAATGGCTCAGACTGAATTAAACCATAATCCATTAAGCACTGACCTCCCAGAGTTTGAACAGTGTCGTTAATCAGAATCAAGCATTGGTTGTACGCTTTGTCCTTAGTTGAAAGGAGTCATGTTAGGAGTCTTGCAGTTGTCTTTCATGCTGAAACCGGATATCTTCTGAAAAAATGTCCTTGCACTTTTCCCAAAGGCTTCGTGAATCAGAGGGATGACATAATACCAAGATAATTAAAAAGTTCTCGCAGTTTGAATGATGAGCTGCTTAAAGCTTCCTTAATAGTGTATTGCCACTGTTTATCATCCGCGAGCAATCCCATTGCCATGTATGCAGCTTTGAATGTAGGGTAATTATTTTATAAGACGCGTAATTTTTGCTGGATTGTTTTCAAAATTGATCAGGGTGTGCCAAAGAAATGCCAGATTATATACATAAAAAAGTTTAGTCTCAATTTTATTTATCAATGGATTAGATTTGTAATGTTGAAGAGGAAAACCCAATAAATGACCAAAAAAAATTTAATGCACAATTTTTTATCAGATTTTTATAATCTTTCACGCGATTTTGAAAAATTAAACAAATTTTATGTAAAAAAATTTGATTACGTTATCTTGAAAAGTTTCGGCGAAATTAAATATTAAAGCGAAATTTCGCCTCTTCGTTAAAAAATTCTCTAAAAATTCAGTTTTAGAAATTCGATTTTTTTTAATTGTATTGCAGCATACTACATCGTATGGTCTTTAAAGAAACATATTTTCTGTATTTTTCCAGCTAAGCGTCTATTTTGCAGGGCCGTTCGAGAAATAGTCACGTCAAAATGTACTTTTTATTAAAAAAAAAGTTGATTTTTAATTTTTGCGTCGATATTTCGTAAAATAAGTTATCCCTCCGTGGTTTACGATAGAAAGTCCATCCGATTCCACTGCGATATTGAGTATAAGTTGAACAGACGCGTAACGGTGGCAATTTTTAAAAAAAAAACGTGGTTTCCCGAAACGAAACGGGGCGCATCAGCGATCGCTGTTCCGAAAGGCCGTGTTTCACTCGGAAAGTAGCATTACAGGTTTTAATTTTACAGAAATTAAGGAGTTTTAATTAATTGCGACTCTAAATTGAGCTATAAACTATCCTATCTTTTAAGTTGGATCAAACTGCAAGTAGTGTGTAAATTTTATTAAAATCGGTTTAAAAGTTCAGGAGTCCATTTCGGACAAACAACGTGACACGTTATATAATATACGCAAAATCTTGTTCAAATTTTCAATCGTTAATAAAATACTTTTTATTCATCTAATCAAGTGAATTTTCAAGTTCAAGTGAATTTTTTAACCTTATAGTAGATGAAATTTCATGCTAATATAGTTTTTCCAAATGTTAATTCATTAACTTTTTATTAATTAATTCAAAACTAACTTTCTCACTAAAAATCTTTGCTTCCCCACCGCCAAATAAGTAACGAATTAAGTTTTTTCCCACACGATAATGAGGTTAGGCTTAACACTTTTTCGATTTTTTCAAACGTTTATGTTTGCTTTCTTAGTGTTTGATTCATTTAAAATTTAACATTGTTAATTGATCAATTTTTTCGATTTATTTTGAAGTATTTTAGAATTTAAATAAAATAGAATAAAGAAAATTAGAAGTTTCTAATCTTTATTGCATTACCTCAATTGTTGTAGAAAATTCACGTATTTTGCGTTGCCACAATTTGTTTTGAATACCCATTTGGCGTTGAAAATTCAATGCTAGTATAGTTTTTTTTATCAATAATTTATAGTAATTGTAATTGTTCTGCCGGTTGGTAGAAGCGTTGGATTCGCATCCCTTGTGTTGCGATTTCGAATCTGCCAGCCGAGGACTATCCTTGTGTGGAGAACATTAAATCTTTCGTGGGCACAAAGTTTTCCATGTGGAGAGTAATACCACTGGGGGTACTAGATCAGAGATGATCGTTCTCTGTTTCAGATCTAAATTACTATCTGTGGATTAATGAAATGCATGAATGAAGTCCGCGACGTTTGTGACGTATCTGAGCTAGGAGTTTAACTTCTGTCCTCGTGTTTTCAAGGGTCCATACCCTCAGAAGCTGCTGCACTCCTCCTTATGTTGTAAAGTGGAACACGAGAGCAACAACAGTTATTTAATAAAAAAGTAACTAAAATAAAATTTTTCCTAACTTCCTAAATTTTTCCCAATAACTGTAGGAATTGATTTCAAAACATGGTTTTTTATATTACTTGTTAGATATCTATCTCCTCTTTAGTAAAATTCTTTATTACTTTAAAATTAGATGGAGAGAACTAGAACTGTGTTTGTATCTTGCTGCGATGCTGATGTTAGTCTTTCTATCTGTATTATATTTTTTTTTGGCTGAATATCTGATTGTTAAAATTCTTTGTAGATTATTTGGATGCTTGCATGTCATAAAGAGCTTGAGCTTATTTGTTGATCTTAGGGGTTATTCCAAGTTTGCCATAACTTCATTATACATAATGTAGCCATTTTGGGGATATCTCTTAATTGCTTGGCGATTGAATCTGGAAATTGCTATATATGTAAATATTGTTACATGCATGTTATCTACAGGAGAAATTATCCTTGGCTTAGTAAACTTCTTACACTTAACAACGACAAACGATAACAGAACTACAAATGAGGCATTATCTAAAGCAATTACAAAAATTAAAAACTGTAAAGTTCATGCCAAGGAAAAACGAACCCTATATCATTTTATCCCAGAAATCATCTTCGTCTTTCGTTATAGCTAGTTGTGACAAACCTGATAGACCTTAGGTGTATGCCATGCATCAGCTTTTACGCCTTTTCAAAATGTCACACAGAACCACAGAGCCAATAGAGAGAGCTAGTCACATGTTTCTTATCGAAACAGGTGTACCCAACATGTATCATGCGACTTAGGTAGAATATGGGTGTAAGAATACCTTTTTAGGCGACATATCGCAAATTTTGATACAAAATCTGTCTCGCAATCTTTTACTTCCCGCCATTGGTCGATTTTCATTTCCTGAAAAATTTATTTAGTTTTTCTTTTCTTGTTTTCAGATTATCATTCTACTTAGGAAACTGGTTTCGATAATTTTTCTTTTTTATAACATCAATAGCTGAGTTTGTTGATTTAAATGATGTTTTTGCATTAATTAAAAGTGATTTTTCTTCTTGAAGTAAAAAAATTTTTTTTTTATTTACCTAAAAACATTTTTTAATTTAGCATTGCATATACAAGTACTTCTATCCTAATCTCAAACAAATAATAATAAAAAAAAAACTTCTATAAAAACAGATAATTAGTGATATATTTTTTTCTGAATATTAAAAAAATTAATCCGCATTTATAATTACTTTTTCTTTCTAAAACTTAAACTTTAATCCAATAATTAAGAGAATAGATATTTATTTTTGCATAAAAAGAAGGAATATATTAATTGAAACCGATGAATTATTTTAAATTAGACCCCAGGATCGACCTTGGGTCTCGAGAATGTTAAGCATGCGCCCTAACTACTATACAACTCGAGCTTTCGGTCATGGGAAACACATTATTAGTATATAAGCTACTTTGAAAGTTTCAAGATTGATTATTGAGCCTTAATACTTTTATGCTTGAACATCCTAAATGCATACTACAATTATACAAAATCTCATCACGAACTCAATTTTTAATCTTATGCCTTCCCCTTGTTTATATCAGTTTTAAATATTTCGCTTCTGGTTCATAATTTTGACGGTGACATTACTTCTCACTACTGCAGAAATAAAAGTAAATCATTTTTTAAATCTTAAATGTATTGACTTTAATACAAAATAATTAAGAAATTCGACATTTTTACGAAAACGGTGGTTTTAGGATATACACATACCTCAAGTTATTAATAAATGTTGACATTCAGACAAAAGTTTTATCTGTAAAGATAGCATTTCTTTCTTTAGTAGTTTCTTACCTCTAAAATGTCCACTGGTTTCTTAGATCTTAATTAAAATTTATAAAAGCATGCAATTGTTACTACCGCATTTATGAAATTTTACCATATATTTTCAATAAAACATACGTTTAGTTTCATTATTTCATTCACAATGATGATTCAATATCATTCACGGTGTATAATACGATTCAAATATTTATGGTAAAAAAGTAGCAATATACGGAAAATAATAAATTTATTTGCATTAAAATAAATACACAATTATTAATCGGCCAATAATGTTTATATATACTCTTGTGTTGGCGAGAAAAAATCATGCCAAGCTTGCAGGCATGTGATTGCAACACATTCGAGATTAAAATAAGCGATTAGTGAAATATAATGCAGTTATATCAGTTTAAATGAAGTTTAACAAGTTAACTAAATTAATTACAATAACTAAACAAAACTATGAAATATTATTCAGTTATAACATCAAAATCATTGGGTGATCCAAGTTACGAAATTTTAAACTGATCTAAAATGGATATAAATAGTGTGTTTATTGTACATTGCTGTGAAATGATATAGGACTATCCTTAGAAATTTTCTTCGCATCCATTTGCACAGTAATAGTTAACTATGGCTTAAATAAACTTTAAAATGAGATAAAAGCGAGAAAAAAATCTGCTATTGAAATATAATGGGGAATAGAGAATGCGGTACAGCGAATACAAATTCTGACCCCATTCACGTGATTTTATCTTGTCGTGCATCTAAGTAGGGTTGCACTCCCTCTATCACTATTTTAACTCTATGCACAGGACCAATAGCCTGTGATGCCTTTTACGGAAAAGAGTCGACATCCCATTGACACCTTCTATAATCTATTCCACCCAACTTGGCAGTACAGTATATTCTACGTATGCCGAATCGCAGTCATTATCGGAGGAACTGGGTTACTTATAAGTACAAAGTTACTAAAAATGCAGGTCACTGGCGAAACTTTTTCTTTCTAATTTTTCGCCAAATAGTACATGTATATTAACTTTATTATCATTTAAACCAGATAATTAATTCTTCTTTTCATTATTTTATTCAACATTAATGATACATTATTTTAATAAATCCTTCAAGTTGTTTCATCCCGTTTCATCGTTTTTCAAAAGAAAGGCAAATCTCTCAATATTCTATAAAACTTGTTCAGCTAATGTTTTTCGCAAAGATATCTCTATCATCGTTCACATCTTTTAAAACTTTATGTAATGTTGGGATCTCATTTCTACGAAGAAAATTATTGGATTTTTCATCGATTATGGGTTAATGTAAAATCATATTTTACAAGCCTTGAATATGAAAACCTGGTCGATTCTTTCCAAAGGTACTAAAAGAACTGAATGCCTTTTTTTTTTCTTTTCAAACGGGAAATTGTTCTTTATGAAACACCTGTAAGATGGGAAACTTTATCAACAATTTGAACGATAGAATCTTGAGGGTTTTCTTCTCGTAGTCGAGAATAAACATTTAATTTTTCTGCATTCTGTACTTTTTATTGGTTGATTCGTCTTGAAGGTGGGATACAACGAAGGTACACCGATAAAGTGTAATCGGTGGTAACACTTTTTATTATATATTTTAGAAGTGAATAGAAAAAAGTGACTTGAATGAATATTCAACAATCTAAACCGATAATAATGACACTCCTGGAACAAACACCAAAATATCCAAAATCACATCACCTCTCTGAGACGGTTTTACGCTGTGTAAGGAAAGATGTTGCGTTACTTTATCTTCTCTTTTGGATAATAGATGGCGCAGCGATTAGGTACGCATCCCATAGTCCGTTGCGTTTATTATTAAAATGAAATGAGATACTGTTCGTTTTGTTAGAGGTGCTCGCGTCAGTCTTGTCTTGCCTTCCTTTTTTGTGTGAAATGTGATCATTTCCGAAACATACGTCCTCTTACTTCCACTGAACGGTTCTTAATGATCTTCATTCCACCATAAATTAATTTTTATAATTTTTCCCATGAAAACCCATTTTAAATGTGGCAAATTTTTTTTTAAAAAAAAACTACTGTTACTCTAACAACGTTATTTATCTCTAATTTCCGTATGAGGGTAATTGAGGTGCAGCTGATTTTTTCCTAGTCTATCACAAATATCTCAATACTAGTAATTTTATTTACCAAGCTGTACCTAAATAAAACGAGTAAATATTTAAAATTTAATTGTATCAAACATTAATTTATCTAAGAATACTATGACATCTTAAAAACAAAAAACTAACACCGATTTTTCGCATCTAACATTTATTTCAAATAATAATAATAATAATAAGAGCTATAGCCTGTTAAACTTTTTGTAAAAAATGATTCGAATGTTTTTGGTCACTGTTTCAGAAGTGTGTATTTATAAATATGTTTAGATGTTGCTGACTTAGGAGCTAAGAAAATTCGATCTGCTACAGAAAAAAAAAAAAAATTCAAATATCCTAAAGATACCTGCTCTTTCTTATTCTTTCATTATTATGAAGTTTATTTTTCAATTTCTTACTAATGTTTTCTTATTTCAGATGCGATAATGTTTACAACAGAGTTGGGTACTATATCTGTTTTAGTTGTCAATGCTGAAAAAATGGAATTTGAATTGGTAAGTATTTTTTTACTACAATGGATTATTTAAGAACCTAATTTTTTTCTTATTTTAAGAAAAACAATTTGATTTGAGATACTCCCCCCCCCCAGTAATTTTAAGGCATTACATTGCTCAGTCTTGTGTCTTAAAAATGAAAGTAAAATATTTCTTTGCAATCTGGATTATAGTTTGGGTATTTTCTGTAGACGCATCAAGGTCAAATTTTCGACCTGGTTACCTTGCCAATGGTGCGGCAGATAACTCTGCCACTTTTTTTACACAGATATTAAAATATTGCGACAGCTTTCTACTTTTTAGTTTGTTTTCTAGTTCGTTTTAATTTGATCTATCGGCATTTTTAAAAAATTTCTCAATTATAAATCAATTCATTTTTTACAAAATAGTGCTGAAACGCCTTTTTTAAGCTCCGTTTCAATGAATTAGGCTGATGTATGGAGACAATCAAAGATAATTGGATGCAATTACTTAAAAGATTTGATCTCATCCAAACCGAATACTACTGTAAGAGAATTTTCTTTGCAGACCTGAATGTAGCTGCGAGAATTGTATGGTGTTTCCTACAGAACGGTTCAGCGAATTTGTGAAGTGCTTGATAAAACTGCAGCTGCTGAATCTCTGAACATTTCCAGTTTTCAAATCCCCCCCCCCCAAAAAAAAAAAAGAAATCCACGTACAAAACCTGTCACAGATTTGGATGATTTTGACAAAAGTGCCGGGTGTCACGGTGTACAAGAATTTTATGACGAAAATGAATATCGAATAGCAGAAAATTAAGACCTTTTTTCAGTTAAAAAAAATTAATTTTTCTGCGTGCTCAAAATCGTTATGGGCGATTTTGAAAAAATCAGAATTTTCTTACAAAAAGTGCAATGATGGATGGGTCGCAGGTTTTTAATGGAAAGGAACGGCATCATTATTTCTCGAATGAAATTTTAAAGAAAAATACATAAAATTAGAAACGATTCTTTATCCAGGTCTGTGATATACCTTGATGAAATTTGGGTAAACGCTAACCATTCTTCTAAATATGGTTGGCAAAGTTCCACTTCCCAAAGGAGGCTTAAAAGTACCGTTGGGAAAAGGATCAAGATTGATTATTTGCATATTGGATCTGCTAATCTAGGCTTTATTCCATTAACAAAATTTGTATTTCAATCCGAAAGTACAATTGATTATCACGAGAAGATGAACAGTGGAGTTTTCAAAATGTGGTTTCTCGATTTACTAAGAGGGTTGGAGAAACCATCTGTCATTATGAGGGATAATGTGAGCTATCATTCGGCATATACTGAAAAAATTCCTTCCGACAAGACTAAAAAATCTGACATTGTGTTATGGCTTCTGAGCCTAAATATTCCCAAAAATGCTACCAAAACCAGACCAGAATTATTGAGCATTGTAAAAGAGAACAAAGAAAAATATAAAACATATGTTTGATCAAGTAACTTACGAAATAGGACATAAAGTAGTGAGTTTCCCACTCTATTACTGCCAGTACAACGCTATAGAACTTATTTGGGCGTAGGTAAAAGATAAAATTGCCAATAAATATATAAGAATTAAAAGAAAAAAAAACTTTAAAAATTTCAGATGTTACGAAATTGCTCTATGAAGCATTGTTAAACGTAACAGTGGTTGATTGGAAAAAATGTGTAAAATACAGAGAAAATACAAGAGGAGGACTTGGTAGATTCTGGTATTAGAGACGATGCAATCGAAAGTATTTTAATCAATTTTCAAGATGACAGCGAAATCAACGATTAAGTGAAGAATGATTAAATAAGATATTTTTGTTTTATAATTTTTGTATTTATTTCAATATGAAAACGTAAGAATTTACTCTGATAATCATAACGATGTATAAAAATACATGTATTCATTTTTAGAACACAAAAACACAAAGTTTTAAATATATTAAATTTGGTATGTGATTTTATGACTATAATTTTTATTCCAGTCAGTTTAGGGAAAAAAACGCGTCTTAAATGGAAGTACGATTTTTAGACATTATTTCCCATTCGCCAGGGATTAACCGCCAAAAAATTGACATTATAACATACGATGTTAAAATATTTATAAGGCTTTTATCAAATAACAAAAAATCTTCACGATGTTAAAATATTTCGGTAATAGACAAGGTTTTCAAACTGTAGCTACATAATCCAAATTCGTATCTCCCCTCAGGGGCTCACCTTCTTTAGGTGGGTACGGGTGTCCCAATCCCGAGGTACCCAGGGATCTTTACTCCCTTTAGTGTTTATTCTACTCTTCGCCTTCTGCTGTTTACTTTATTTTTTCTATCCCTCGACGGCAAGCGAGGGAGCTCTCCATGAGAAGCTGTCGCCGCTCTGTTTGCTTCTTGCTTCTTATGGACAGCCAAAAACCCCACGTTTTGGCCGTGCGTGGCGACCCATTAGACGGGTGGTGCACTGTGGTCCCCGATGCATCAATCGGCCGGTGGCTATCGACCTGAGTTTTTAGTTTGCTAGGGATCAAGCAAAGGGGTTACTCCTTGGGCTTGGCGTTAAGGGTGGTCACTGTCCCCGGGGGTAACTCCGAGCGTATAGGCTTCGGCTAGCACTAAGGTAAGCGCCGAGGCTGGGAATGGCCAGAGCCGGTGGCTGCCTTCCCTTGTTGGGCTCCATGGTGGGCGGTGCCGTCGGGCCTGAATTTCTACCAATGTCGTATGGGCAAACGGAAGTCTGTTCCCTTCGGAGGGCAACAAATTGTTATGAATAACACAATATCTTCTTTTTTTCCAACTTTTTTTATAGTGAAAAGAGTTTCCAAAACAAATGATTCTTTCCATTCGGTTTCTCCTTTCTTAGTTGAAAAAAGCATCAACAATAATATCGGGGATGTAAAAAACATCAAGAAACTTCGTTCCGGAGACTTGCTTGTGGAAGTTCAGTCCCGGAAACAGTCACAACAGATAATTAAATTGAAGAAATTTGATAATATTTCAATCACCGTTTCTCCGCATGTTTCTTTAAATTCCTCTAAGGGGGTTATTACCTGTGGAGAATTGTTTAATGTGGAAGAGGATGAAATTCTCAAAGAACTGGCGAGCCAAGGGGTGAGTCATGTCAGACGTATATTATTACGGAGAGATGGCGAACTTCATAAAACAAAACATCTGATTTTGACTTTTGGTTTCCCAAAACTTCCAGAGTGTATAAAAGTAGGCTATATGCGTCTTCCAGTAAGACCGTATATCCCCAGTCCACTTCGTTGTTTTAAATGCCAACGTTTTGGACATTCTAAAATTTCTTGCCGCGGGACACTCACCTGCGCCCGTTGTGCAGGCATCGGTCATGATAGTGCTCAATGTACCTCTGTAGAAAAGTGTGTAAATTGTAAAGGTGCACATACCTCGTTTTCTAGAAGTTGTCCGATATGGTTGTTTGAAAAAGAGGTAATTAGTACAAAAGTAAGAAATCAGATATCCTACTCTATCGCTCGAAAACTTGTGAAATCTCAAACCCCTACAAACACTAGCTATGCTTCCATAGCTAAAACAGATGTTAAGCTGTCAAAATCTTTCAAATTATCAAATGTTTCTTTAACTTCAGATAAATCAGTTGAAATACCCTAAAAAAAAACAGTAGCTCTAATTCCCCTAACTTGCGTACAACTCAGAATGAAAATGTGTCCGTTTCTGCCAGTGAAGTTGTCTTAGCTTCACAGGACTTAACTGATTTTTAGTTAGTGAAAAAGAAAAGGAAATATAAGAAAACCCTAAAGTCCGCTGTTGAAAACTCCAAGGAATCAATGGCAGAAAAATCCAAATTTTGGGTAACTTCACCTTCGCAGGTTCCCCCTTCTGCTGTCATACGAGAAAAGAAACCTGCTTCATTACATGAGACAAATCAAGCCAATGCTGAAAATAAAACTGATTCTTTACAGGCTACCAAGACCTTTTCTGAACAGACATCGATGGAAACTCATTCTAGTGACAATGATATCGGGTCGTCTACGGTAGAAGATACTATAGACTATGACCCCAACGAAACTATCGAAGAAATCTCCCCTGCTGTTGATCTGCAAAAACAATCGACAGCAGCCATTGAAAACCCTACTTCAACCAGTGATCCTACTATAAAGGAAAAATTAAAACGCAGCCCATTCCATTGGGTTAATTTTAAAAAATTTCATCTTAAGACAAGTAGTACCCCTGTCCATGACAAGTACACAAATAAATATCGTGTCAAAAGACTACAATAAACTTTTTCCTTCATTTTGGCATCTTTTTTTGCCTATCGGATTTTTTAAAATGTTTTTAACAACGTCTTAAAACTTTTATCTTGTCTTCATACTTTGATTTACGTTCTCCATATCTTGGATTTTATGTCATTTTTACGATTGATCCTTTATTACTAGATTTTTAAATATATTCATTTTTACCATTTGATTGGCGCAGTTTGGCCAAATATGGCTCTTGTGCCGTTAAACTCCAATCAACCAACCAACCAACCAAATTCGTATCTTAATTCCATCTTCTTACTGAAACATACGGATGTGGAAAAAATAACAAGCTTTGTTGAAACCATGGTATCGGAGAAGAGGAAAGCGAGTGTCCTTGACGCGCCTACAGAAATTATACAAACTTATAGTTCATTCTTTTCTGTTGTAGCGTTGTGTAGAAGTAAAAAAATACTTACAAATCGTGCATTTAGTTTAAAATACCGCACTCCTGCTCAAAAAATGAGCATCAAACATGAAAAAACGAGCTACACGGATAAAACGATAAATTAGAACACACAATTTTCAAATGAGAAAAGTTACATCACTGAATGCAAATAGGTAACCGACATTAACACAAAGCACAATCCTGCAGTCAAACTTTAACACCTTAAAAAAGGGCTTGCTGGGCATACGCTTCAGCTACGCGAAATTAGAGATAGCCAAAGTGGAAAGAGCAAGTATAATAAATCATTTGCATCATGAGATGCGTTGGAGAGCCGGTGCAAGACAATCTGCTGCCAGAGAGCTGAATGTGCTTCGTAATGGCATCCATAGACTATGGAATCATTATCAAAAGGATCAAAATACCGGTAGTAGATATGTTCTAATATCTCCACATCATCTGACGAGGGCTACATGTTGCAATGTGCCAGACGCCGGAGGATACTAGCAGTGCGACAGTTGATATGGCTGCTCTCAGCTGCTGCAGAAAAGCCCATATAAACTCAAACTGTGTCGCCTAGGCTGCATGAAGGCTGATTGTTTGCACGCCGACATGTCGTTTTGGTTCCTTTGTCCCCAGTGCACATCAGCATGCTGTTGTATTAGACCCGAGTGAAGCTTTGTACTCTTTTTCGATGAGTCTCAATTTGACATCCAGAATGATTCCCGAAGGGCTAGGATATGTCGAGAACCAGGGACACTTTATTATAGGACTCCAAACATTGTCGAAAGGAGCCATTGCAAAGATGGCGATTACTTGTCTGGACAGGCATTGCTATCCCTGCCCGGACGACCTCCCCATCCGGCCAGTCCGACCTCCATGTGTTCGCTGAGGGTTCTGTCTCAGTTGTCCGATACCGCAACGAAATCCTTCACTTTTGTGCACCCTTTTATCGCTGTAATGAGTAGAGACGCGATATTAATGATAACACCTACCCGTACAGAACAACAATTCGTGCGCAGTTATTTAGAAAGTGAAACCATTCCACAGATAGCGTGACCTGCTAAATGTGAGATAAATTGGTGAGACGGATAACAGGACCCTATGTACCGCAAGGTACTCTACGAACTCGAACAAACCTTATTACAGGAATGAGCATGCCACAATATACGATCAACGTTCGTTTATTGCCAACCCTCCTCGCTATTGTCAAATGTGGATTTCAGTTAGAGAGTATCGTACTCATTATTAGTGTGGGATTCTCTTTGCCATTCTGTCTATTAATTTGGCTTGTGCTGTGGCAATCGTATTAAATGTATGTTTGTTTCTCTTTACTTTATTGTTTGTTTGATATGTTATTTAGTAATGTTCACCTAACTCGTATAAAACTTGTAAGCTTATCCATTAAAAAGTTTTTGTTTTATTTCGAGTTTTACATTTGTTTATTTTTTAAGTAGGTCTTCATTTATTTGTTAGATGAATAGACTGCAGTATGTCTATGCTTTAACTTGTTTCAAATAAAACTGAACACATTTTAATGTTTCTTAATTTAAAATTTTAAACACATACTTATTTTATTCAGTTGTATTCTTAGAAATAGAATTTTTACAAATTCTATTTTTCTTTTCAGCTATTTTATTCTTATTCTTTTTTCAGTTCGTATAATATTTGAAAGTTAATTATCTCCTTTTTGTATGAAAAAGTGTTAAAAATGCATTATGAATTTGTATATTTTTCTATAGATTATTAAACACAAGTTAGAAGTTGATGTACCAAGAAAATTACCTCTGCATTATGTGGCTTGGGATTCTCAAGGGCGCGCTTTTTGTACAGGTAAAATAATAACTTTTCAATAAATTTAGTTGAATATTTTATACACAATATGGATAAAGTGGTTGAGTCAGCGATAAAAATTATAATCTGGAATAAATTTATCTCTCATTTTTATTATTTAAAATTAAGATATATGATTAAAAAATTAGAATGAAATTCTATAGCATTAATGCTAAATCTACTATCGTGTTATAGATTCAATTTTCTTAATTTTTGCACTTGATTCGTTTCATGATGGAGCCTAACTTTTGAGATGTAGAAAAATATTTAAATTTACTAGAAAGTGGTATTCTGTATCTAGAAATTAAATTTCTATAATTATTATGAAATATACTAAATTTCATTTCGATGAGGAAAACTTTCCTTTGTATGTAAAAAATTAATGTATTCTATAAATATTCAAATATGTGCATAAATATTCATTAGTCTTGTGTTATTATGGGAAAAGGAAAAATTTGAAATATGATGAAAGCGGTAAATTGTATAAAGCGAGAAATCTTTAAGCTTTCAAATGTTATGCGGCATAATATTGAGTTCTGTGTGAAATTAAAAAAAAAAAAAAAACTCTAAAAGGGGCATGGAAGATCCAATAATTTAATCTTTTACAATTACTTGAAATTTAATTTAAAATTATGTGATTTTCCAGTTTTGGTACTGAAAAAGTTTTTGAATGAAAAGTGTTTTAATTTCTTTTTCCAATGTGAAAAGTCGTTGCAATTAAAGTAAAGAAAACTTGATTGGGAAAAGTGAATTTACTTGAACTAGAAGATTCTTCAAGTCTTAATCTGATCACAAACTATATCAAGTGTTCGGAGATAGCATTTAGGGTTAATTTCTTGCCATTAATATTTATTTAGTTGAAAGACCCCTTAAATTAATGCAACTTGGCCAGAGTCTCATTGAAATAATCTGTGCCCCCTTTCTTTCATTTTTAAGGAATATGTAGAAAAAAAATGTAACCCCCTGGATGTACTAAACCTATTAGATCTAGGACAGTTATTCATAATTTCAAATGCATAATCAAAACAATGATTTTTTTTCTTTGTCTTGCTAGTCAATTTGTATTCCTTAACAAGTTTGATTGGTAAATCTATTTATTATTGCGTTATGAAAAATAAATCATCATTTCAAAGCAAAATTTTTCTTTTTGCTGTATTTTTTAAATGAATGATTTCTCTATTAGCACATATTGTTTAGCATCAGTACAATGTTGTACAATATGCTGAATGGTGATCAATAATGTGAAAATATCATAACGATATTATGTAAAGATTAAGTGTTTAATAGATAATAATCCTTTACACTTGGAAAAGAAATATTCCAAATTATTCAGCTAACACAAGGACGTGTGTATTGCTATGATTATATATATATATATATATATATATATATATATATATATATATATATATATATATATATATATATAATAAATTCATTATAAGATGAATTTTACCAAAAAATTAATCTTCCCATTCTTTAGGTATTCTTAAGAAACTAAAACTAAAAAAAATGTCAAAACAATGTTATCTTGAAAGATGAATGAGAGTAGCTATCTGATAAAGGGTTAAAATAATGCCTAAACATTCAAATTCATTGATAAATGTTTTTAGTATTGATTGAATGTTACTTAACTTTTGATTGAATATTATTTTATTTTGTTTTTTATTACATTTCATATAAATTGGAATTTACTTGTATTTTAAAAATAATGGATATGTGATGAAAATAATATATCTATTTCATAGTTCATTAAATTAAAAGTGTTTCTCAAAAAAAAATAATAACAGTACTTCAAAGATATTGCATTCAGTTATAATATTTTTAAAGAATGCTATACTTGATTATATTTTATGTATAACTGCTGAATTAAAACTATTCTTCAAAATATTTTTCTATTTAATTAAAAATATACTGAATAAAAAAATATTTTTAAAAAATATTCTTTTATAGAAAATCAAAATATTAGTTTTCACTTTTTTTCAACAAAATGTTCTACAGTTTCTTGAATAGTAGAGTGTACTTTTTAGTTTGTTGCATTCTGTTTTTGAAAACACCCTCTATATTCAAAAGCATACTCTATTGTGCATTATAAAATTGGTTTTTAGATTTGTGCAAGGGAAAATTGTTGTAATTTCTCTTTGTGAAGTAATTTAATCGGGAATGAAGAAGAGTTTATCAGTAATGTGCTTTGCTCAACATTTTCTAGCAGTTTTTTTTGTTGTTGTTGGTTATAATGATTCAGAGGACATCCATTGATAATCAATTTCTGTTTTCTTTTTTTTATATAAACATCCTATAGAATAAGATGTAAGTGAGCAGATTTGTCTTGAAGAGAATGAATTTCAAGAAGGATGAAATTCGTCATAATACATAGATGATCAGATATGAGTGAATTATGGGAAAAAGCATTCATTTACATTCGCTAATACTGAACATTCAAGGCATTAGAAGAAAATGGATATCAATTCTATACTTCCAGTGCAAACATGGAACAACAAATAACACGAGTTAGAATTAGAGACCGAAGGAGTTCTTAAATCTCTTAAGAGGAGGTGGGACAGATGAAAAATTAATTTGATTTAAAATATTTTGTCAAGGAATTTAACTCATCCATTCATTTTTTAAAGATGAAGTTTTTTTTCTTCTTTAATATAGTTCCATTAAAGAGTCAAATTAAAATGAGGGATTGTAAGCTAATTCTACCTACAGATGAAATTTTTTTTTTGTAAAAATTAGTCACATTTTCCTTAAAGATGTAAGAGATATCTACTCGTTTAGTTTAAAAGTTAAACTATTTTTTTATAATCACGTACTATTTTTTTATTTTTAAATCAGCGTGGAGGAGAAATGCGAATAACGACATTGTTTAAAACCATAAATTTAGATGGAAATTGTGTTTAATTAATTAAAAATAGTAAATATCATTAATATTAAGTTTTTACAGGTCATGTTGGTGGATTTAGATTTATCATGATTATTTTCATGGCTGATTATAAACACTTATACAAGTTTTGTATGAAAACATCATAATCTCAAACTTCCCTTAACTTCCTCAAAAACAGAATGAAGCATCATTGGCAACTAATGATAATTAAACTTTTATCGATAGTCTAAAACAGACTAGGGAAAAGAAAGATTAACCAAAAGATCCGATTGATTGCACATATGTATAAATATATAATATTTCTTTCAAAAGTTTTTGTTTACTTTTTTTCAGAACCTCGAGTTATTTATATTAGCGAAAATGGTTTTGCGTTCTTTGGGAAAAGGCAGCCTAACTAAGACCCAGTATCTATCATTGTTAGGATTTTAAGCTTTAGTGGGTCTCTTTTATTAAAAGAAATATCGATATTGAGAGAGATTTCCTCCCCCCCTTTCCTTCAAATGTCAAATCAATCTTACTACATGTTACAAGAGAGAAAGTATGAATTTTAGGCATTAATATTAGAAACTAAATGTAAAACATCGATTCATTATTAAAATTCCGAAACAATTCATTTTAATTAAATATTTTGCAATAATTATCTTCCCTCACTAACAGAGATTTTTGTGTTGAATTGTGAAGTATTGGACATTATTATTAATTTCCTTAACACTTTTTTGTTTATTTTTAAGCATTATGAAAATGTATTAAATTTTTCATGCAGATGGATGTTATTGCTAATATTTTCGTTTGACATTTTTCTTTTCATATTGATTTTGTGTTTCTTTAAAACTATAGAGGATTTTGTCGAATGTACGGAGAATTTTAAAGTGATATTAATCCCCAAACATAAATTTGTTTAATACATTATAAGTGTGCAATTCTCTCGTAATTTTCTCAAATTTTCAAAAAAAGGAGGGCAGCACTTTTCTTATATGCTTTGATAGTATGTGACACTGTTTGCTACAATATTTATCAAAATTCATTCCTTCTATTTTTTAGAAATTTTTTTATGCCTCTAAAACTTTAAAAAAAATTCATTTAAGAAAGAGATAAAAGGACGAATTTTCCACTTTTTTTTATTTTACGAGTTAAGTATTTAATCAGCACTCAGGTTATTTTTAAAATTACATTTAGTAGACTAAAAGTCAATGCAATTTTGATTTAATAAAAGAATTTTTCTAATTTTGATACAGAGATTTCATTTTGTAATTGTAAATGATTTTTTTTTCTGTTAGTAAAATTATTGCCAAGTTCTGATTGACATGCTGGTTAAACAGCATGGATATGGGAGACCCAACTGGAGGGAAACAAATCACTTCCGTTTTATAAGCGCTCCGCCAATGTGAATAAATTTTTGTACTGCATATTTTGTGAGTAAATTTGACAAAAAAAAATCCTAAGATATGACTGGTTGGATTAAAGTGGCTCTAGATGGACATGTATCTTCCAGTATTTGTAATATATTTGCAAAAAAAGCGGATAGGTTGTGCATAATTGAAGCTTTTCTGAAATTCTCTAAGTGACAATGTTTTTTTTTCTGAGAAATATATATTGATTGTAATTGAAAGAGTATAACGATTTTTCCAATACAATTAAGAAAATATTGTGCAATAATTAAAGCAAACAACAACAAAAATATCGTTCTCAAAATGTTAGAAACATTAAAAAAAAGTTATTTTTTTTAAAACCTGAAAGGTCAGAAAAAAGGCAAGGAAATTCAAACATCAGATATGCTTACCACCCCGAAAAAAATTATTCCGCAAATTTAATGAATTTTAAAATTAACAGGATATGTTTATTCATTACTATGCAATTCTCAGACTGGAGAAATTAAAATAGCCACAGTTACTGCCATATACTTTTCAACATTCCTTTTCAATTATTGTTCTGATGTTTATGCCAGTGAGTTTCCAGATTTGCTGAAATAAGAAGTTCGTAAAGTTATTAAAATTATAAAAACTACATACCTATTTCATATTGCACAAGAGAGAAAGTTGAGATTTCCCTGGTTGTTTTCATTTTGTGAATCACTGAAGTTTTTTTATTCACAGATGCTGTTGTTTCTGAAATATATCAAATATTTCCATTAAAGTAATATCTAGCTTATTAAATTTTAAAAGAAATTCCTGCTTATATAATGGTATTTTATGCTGTCTTTCACTTAGGAAACTAATTTTAAGAAATTTGTTGATCCGTAAAGTTATCAGTGCATTTGATTGATGGGCATATTATTTTTTTTTATCTTAATACTGTTAGGGTTTATATAAAATATATTAATGCTATAATGTAATAATTTTGCAAGTTAATATTTAAATTTCTTTTCAGTTGCTATTGAAGCAGTAATAAAATTTTGGATTTTTCATGGCAAAGATAACAGCAATCTGACTTGTTTTGATTTTTATGACCACAATACTGTTATTTATGACATAACTTTTGTTGATGATAACTCAGAAAATTTTGTTTTAGCATATTTAGCAGCAGCTTATGAGGTAAGTGACGTCATAATTAAAAAAAGTCTTTGCATTTTTGTCAATTTCACTCTTTTTTTTGTTTAATAATGTTTCAAAAATTGATTTAGTTAAAAAATTTTTTAAATATTGTTAAGTGCTATGAAATGGCACTTTTGAAACCTTTTATATTTTGCATTATATACAAAAATGTTTTGTGACTTTATCTGTGATTGCAGGACTTTCTATATAAGTCGATAGTAGTTATAATTAGAAAAAAAAAGATAAATATCCACACACATATCATTAAATGCTTTTAGTAGTAAACCTTTAGATAAATATTTCGCATTTTTTCCTCCTAATTTAGTTCTTTTTATTTTTAATATTTGAAGATGTGCTCAGTATATACAAGCAATCCGCCCAGCACTCAGATTTATATCCATAGTTTAAGAAGCACATTTTAAATCAAAACTGAATCTTACATTTCGTTTTTTAGCTTACAAAGTTTTTTACTTATAATTAATAATTTAGTTAATTTTTTCATTGTTTTTTATGTAAAGTATTTATAAAGGAGAGAAAAAAAAAGAACAAACATGTTTGGGTGGAATTTTTTTTTGAGGGAGGGGGTGTAAAAATAATGTTGTATCTATTTTGTAGAAAGTTTTAAAATGAGATATTGAAAGGAATTTTTTAAACCCTTGATTTGAAAGTTTTATCTTAAAAATGTTTTATTTATTGATTTTAACTTAAGGTTTTGATAAGAATTATTAATTTGATAAGAATTTGCTTGCGTAATGCATTTGGAAATTTATATTTATAAATAGTAGGGTTTTATGAAAAAGTATCTTATATGCTAGTTAACAGTGAGGTTGTTATAAATTTAATTTAAAATATTTTGGTATTAAGAGTGAATATGGGGGAGTTGGTAGAATTTTCTTTTGAAATTAATGAATTTGATGACATTGTTTTATTTTTCATGATTATTATTAATGACTAAACACTGTAGCATTTTCAAAACTTAATTGAAAATTAATCCTTAATTAAATTGGATTTTTGTTGCACTACTTTGTACTGTATTTCGACGACAACCAAGTTTTTTTAAAAATAAAAATTTAAATAAGCTTTGCTGTTTGGTAACTAAAGAATTATTGAAAATCTGTTTTTAATTTAATTTTTTTCTCTTTCCTTATGTATTTTTATTTGAAATATGTGTTGCTGTAAAGAATGAAATTGGAAAAAGACCGAAATGCAAGCTTGTTTTCTTTTTCATTAATAAAGTTGAAGGAGAGGGAGAAAAATATGCCATATTTATAGATCATGCCAACTCTTTAATATCAGGTCAGTATAAGTAATGGTTAAAAGCTTACATATATCTTGAGCAACCCCTTGATTTCCTTTATATTTACTATTAATAATTTAAAAAATGTGTTTTGTTGTGTGTAAAAAAAAATTGTATATTTGAAAGTTACAGACTGGTCATTTGACCTAAAGGCACTAAATTTAGCACAGTTCATAGGATTAGCATAGTTCATAGGAGTTTCCCAAAAGAATTTTTCTCGAAATTTTAAGAATATTAATTAAAAGTTTTGGTATTTTTCACAAGGGTACCTGAAAATTTTTCTTTCAGAAAATTGTTTTTACACCATTTTTAAACTTTAAAAAATTGTAATTTGATAGCTATTAAATGTAAAATTCTTTAGTTTAATTAATTTTTAATGATGTTTTTTTATATATTATAGCAATATTTTCTTTATTGAAAATGAAACCCATATCATTTTCATTGTAGCCAATAAAATTTCATCCCATTGTAGGTAATCAAGCTGTGCCAATTCAATTTATTTTTCCATATTGAATTTCTGTTTTTAAAGCATGCTTTTACTTATTTTTAAAAAATATTTCATTCACAGTAACCAACATTTAACTTTATAAACACATAGTGATAAATTTTCTCAAATTCTTTTGAGATTTTTTTTTTTGCTTGAAGTGAACTGATTTTTTTATTGGAATTACCAGTGACATTATGAATGTTAGCAAAACAAAACCTGAAAAATCTGGCATCCTAACCATTGGACTTATTTCAAAAATTTTAATTCCATATGAAAACTCATGACCTTGTGCATATCTTTAATAACCTGCCCCCCACTAAAATGGAAACAAAGTACATATATATATATTCTAGATAAAATAAACTATAATTGAATTTCCATATGGTCATTGTACAGATTCAAAAATTCATTTTTCAAGTCAGTACTCATGACTTCCAGATAAGTTATTAATTTTCCCATGAGAAAACTAGGATATAAAACTTATCTTGCCATTCTGCTGACTGAAGGATTTTTTAAAACTCTGTTTGCATTCAGTTACACCAAAGCAAGCTCATTCAAATATGTTGGAGCTAAATTTCACTATAACATTTTAATACTTCCTAGTTTTAAATTCAATTTATATTTGATGCTAAGCATTGTTCCAGAATTTTCACTAATTCAAAAACTTGAATAACACAACTTGTATGCTGTTGACAACTGAGGATTAAAAGATTCAGCAACATTTTTCATTTATGTAAATAGTTAAAAAAAAACACAACTTTCAAAATTCTTGATTTCCTGGATTCTAACTTGGCAAGATATGCCAAATCTTTCTTGCAAAAGATTTTTCCTCCAATAACTGGATTAATTAAAAAAAATAATCATTTAACTTGATGGAAAATAATTGTTTAAAAATCTGTCAATTAAGGAATTTTATTTTAATTTAGGGTAGAGATGTTTGAGTAATCATTTTCAAAAAATGAAAAAGATAATAGGAATTAAAAAAAAATCAGATGCATAAATTTTTATTTTCAATTGTAAACTTTTTGAGGAAAATTACTAGTTTTTAAAAATTCTTTACAATTCATTAAGTTATCCTAGTCCAAATGAAATTACTTTAGAACAATAATTGTTCTTTTTGGTGAAATAAATATTTTTTCCCTTTCAATAATTAGAATTCATACTATTGGGTTGGCAACTAAGTCATTGCCAATTTCAAATAAGAAGGAAAATTCAGAATTTTTGTTAAAAAAAAACTTTATTCAATCAGATATTGCCTGTTCTTGTCGATGACCTTTTTTTCATTGTTCTGGCAGTGTAAAAATTCCCCGTTCGTAAAATGGCTGGTCTGTGCTATTAAAAACTGAATTGTGATCTGACATCCGCGTTATTAAAAATTTTACCATTTAAAGACTTTTGCATGGGACAAAACAAATAATAATCCGAAGGCGCAAGATTAGGGCTATATGGTGGGGGGTGATAAAACATCCCAAAACAGTTCCAATAATTTTTGCCGAGTTACCAAAGATGTGTGAGGCCTTGCGTTATCATGATGGAAAACAAAACCCTTCCAATTTGACAATACCGTCCGCTTTTCTTCAATTGCATCATTCAGTGCGTCGAGTTGTCCAACTTACCCATTTCAATTGATCGTTTGGCATGAGTTCAAAATATAAAAATCCTTTGTAATCCCACCAGACTGACAGCATAATCTTGTGAATCTCTTGTTTTGACGTTGTTTGGGCTGCTTGATCTTGCTTCGCCCACGATCTCTTGCGAGTAACATTTTTATAAACTATCCACTTTTCGTCGCCAGTGACTAGGTTTTTCAGAAATGGATAATTTTCATTGCGCTTCAGAAGCGAATAACATATGCTAATCCGTTGCGTCAAATGAATTTCCTTTAGCTGGCGAGGAATCCATAAATCAAGTTTCTTGACATAACCCAGGGTTGTTAATTTTTTTTCAATGCATGTATGGGATACATTGAACTTCTCTGCAATGTCTCTTGTTGTTTTGTGACGATCTGAATCGATAATGACCTTGATATGGCTTTCATCCACTTCGACTGGGCGGCCGGATCGTTGTGCATTTTTCAGTGAAATATCACCAGAACGAAAGCTTTCAAACCAAATTCGACACTGCCTTTCTTTTAAGGCTTCATCTCCATATACGGCATATAACTTTCTTTGTGCTTGCGATGCGTTCTTGCCTTTTCGGAAGTAATACAATAAAATGTTTTGGAAGTGCACGTCGTGTTTAACCATTTTTAAATTGGGATAAAAACAAAGCTAAAGAACTAATTGATATATTTTTTACTAATTACAATTAGAAGTCCACATAATAAGAAAAAATATAGGTTAGATGCTCTGACCACGCTAACAAAACAAAAGAAAGCGTAGAGGGAATCTATCGACAAAAGCGGCAATCACTTAGTTGCCAAACCAATAGAAAGGAACCCAGGCGGCAAAAGATCGTCAGCCAGTCATTGGCCAAACATCGTCCCACAGAGCACACTACGTCGGGCCGAGATCGGAAGGCGACCTCGTCCCAACATTGGTCATGTCCCCCAGTGGGACGCCTCGCGATGATCGCGCCGGCTTCTTTCTGACGAATTTCTTGATCATTTCCCGACGTGTTTTATCATGACCAACGTTATTCCCATCATTTCTCGATGTGTTTTATATATGGGCGACCCAATACCCACCATTTCCCGATGTATTTTAGCAATGGGCGATCCAATATCAACCATTTCCAAATGCTTTTTATCAATAGGAGGCCAAATATCAATCATTCAGCCAAATATCAATCATTATTACTGAATACTTGCCACATAAAACTGAAATATTAGTTTATTGGTTATTTGGTTTCCTTAAACCCTATAATTTAGGGTCATAATATTTAAAACTATCGTACTTTCATTTTTCCCCAAACGAATGAAAATAAGAAATATATTAAGTAGTTTACTTTTCTTTTTTGCTTATGGATATTTTTTGTTTATCTATTTTGATAGATTTGAAATTTAATAAAACACTTGCTTTTGATAGAATAGCATTTTTCATTATTTTAATTTTAACTCTTCTTTGACTTTCTTAATTATTATTAAAGCATATTATTTTACCACAATTTTACTCTAAAAATTTTCAAATTACATTTTTTTACTGCTCTCATAAAAATAAACAAATGTTAAAATTGTCTAAAATAGTTTTAAATTTGATCGCTTGCACATCTTATTTCTAATAATATAATCTTACATCTCTGTATAAAGTTTGTTTCTTTCATTTATATTTCCTATTTATTTTCATTATTTAATGCATAGGAAAAATGCTTACATAATCATAGTTCCAATTGTATAATTCAGTAGTATCATTTTTGTAATATATATACTTTTTAATATATATACTTTAATATATATACTTCTTACGCACTGCAACTGAATTGCAGAGGCAGAATGAACTCTTGTGGAGAGAAAGGATTGCCTGTGTTTTGTCTACGGACATATCATATTTTTAAATTTTTAACAATCTAAATATTTCTGAATATGTGCTAAAAAATTGCTTTGTAGCTATTTTTGATAATTTCTATATATATATATATATATATAATATAATATGTGTATATATTTGATGTTGCATAGCATGCCCTTGTCATATCGGGTGGAGGCTAGACTCAAGTTTAAAGCTAATTTTTCTTTTTTGATACTATACTACGAGCAACACCATGTAGGTACTGCTAGTTTAAGGACATTGGAAATATTTTCACTGAATGTGAAATAGCTAAAAATTGTATTTTATACCGTACAAAAATGTTATATTTTATTTGATAAGGATAAGTTCTATTACACTTTTGGCTGAAAAATCAGTAGAAATTGATGCCGAAATACATAAATTGATGAAAATAAATAAATAAAAAAGTAATCTTGCTTTGTAATTTTTTTTGTTGAGTGATTATTAAATGATTTTTATCATAACAAAAGAGTTTTGTATTTTATTTCACCAACGTCCTGGATTTTGCTTGGCTTACAGTGGAGGAGCTTGAGATGTAATATACTCCCCTTTATTATATGGATTTTGTATTCCTAAATTCTAGATGATAAATAAAGATAAATTATTTTCCTCTTTGTGTAAATATAAACATTTTGTATTAATATGTAATGTCGAATAATGTTAAATTGTAGTTTTCTTTCCTTGCTTTTTTCACTCCTTAAATTCATATTGCATTATAACCAGCATATGAGTGCCAATCACGCATTCCATCGTATCTTGAATATTCGTACAGGGAGAAAACTGGGATAATACGGTAATTTTTCTCCAGATTTGAGTGGCAACCATGTGTAACTGAGTTTAGTTCGAAATGCGATAAAAGAATGTCAGAAATTGATTAATTGACCAATTGCTGAAACAGTTTATGGTGCGAATTTATTGCATGTTATCTGATGGAAGTACTTTTATTTTGGATAGAACATATGCATTTGATATTGGATTACTTTAACTACGACATTGTTATAGATTGTTGGACTCATTTAGTCGCAAACACAACCTAGTTCTTGTTTTATGAATTGTATTTATTCTGTGCACATTTTTTGCAAAATATAGTATCTGTTTGTTGAATTATCTGTCATAATAATCTAATTTAGTATTTAATATGCAGTTTCTCTTTATTTCCAAGATATTAAATTAAAGCTTGGATGATACTTTGAAATGTTGTAATGATATAAATAGCTACAATGAATATTTCGGTGACGATTTCAAATAAACTGGAACAAATACTGAAATAATTAATTTTAAATGAAAAATATTAAAAGTTGGTCATATGATAGAGGCTGCTCAAGCCGAAATTTGAAATTTCTTTCATTAATTTTCTTTTCTTTTTTTTTTGAGATTCTATTCATTAAAATTTAATTTCTCTCTTTTTTTTTTAGTTCCTGGGAAAAAAGGTGTACTGGTTTGTTCAGAAAATTTTCTTACGTACTATCCTGTGAATCCAGAAGATGGTGCTGTTCGTTGTTCTATTCCCAAAAGAATAGTATGAATTGTACTTTTATGAAATATTAAGTTTAAGTTTTAAAGACTTAAAATCTTTATTTTTTACTAACTATATATTTCTTTCTATTTGTTTTGTAATCTATTTTTTATTATTTTATCAGTTTTATCAATAAAATATTATTTTATCAGTTTTATCAATAAAATAAAGCTTAGAGAAAGGTTAAGGAGGTGATTAAAATTTATCAATTCGTAAGAAACTAAATAAAATCATGTTATATAAATAGGACTCTATATACATCTTCAATCTCATTATCTACATGAAATTAAAGTTTTCTGTTTATATGAACTTAAAAAAAGTTTCTCAAATAAGAACCGACTTCATTCTTAAAGTTTTAGTTTGTTATTTTAGAACTCTTTTCTGTTTCCCCAGTACTTACTGCATGTGCCATGTAATTAAATGTGTCTGTGCTTTTTGTCATTATTCTTAATTGTATTGAACGTAAATCATCATAATGCCCATTTCTAAAATTTAACTCTGAATAGGGTTGCCACGCTGCTGGAAGAACTTGGAAAAAGATAATTTAAAAATCGTCTGGGAAAAAATGGGAAAAAGCAAGAAAATTTGAAAATTTTCTTAAGAACCTGGAAAATATAGGGAATTTAAAGTTTTTTAGAAATCTTTTCCTCATTAAAAAAATACTGATCTCTGAAGATTTCAAAAATAAAAGATCGCTATTCCAGCTTCCAAACTCGAAGCTGTGCTCATTCGTGGCTGTGTAAATCGGAAAAGCACTATTTTTGTACTCTCGCTTTTCTTGTATAGATCATTCTATTTTCCATTTGCGATATAGTTGTTCTTTTCCACGAGATTCTCGAATCGCGGCTAATGAGTGTGTACAAGACTTCTGTAACTGCGTGTAAGAATAAATTACATTTCTCTGTCGGTATTAGCACATAGAGCTTGGTAGATAATTAGAGAGAGCCAGTCGTATGTTTCCTGTCGAAACAAGTGTACGCATCATGAACCTTGTGGTTTAGGGAGAATCGGAGGGTAAAGATATCTTTTTCGACGACATATCCGAAATCTTGGCAAACTCAAAATCTGTCGCGCAATCTTTTCCTTCTGGCATTTGTAATGGCCGATTTTTATTTCCTGAAAAGTTTATTTATTTCTTTTCTTGTTTAGAAATTATTCTACTGACCAAAAACAAGCAAACTGGTTTCGAAAATAATTTTTCGTTTTCAAAACATCAATAGCTGAGTCTGTTGACTTAAATCATGTTTTTTAAAAACATTAATTAAAGGTGATTATTTTTCTCCTTTAAGTAAACATTTTATTTCTTTTATTTACCTGAAAACGTCAAATTTAATGATGAAAAATAAACAGATTTCGAATTTTTTTAGATCAAGAACAATAATTTAAAGCTGAATTTATGGACATTAGAACTTGTGACCTTAAATGCATTCATTGATAAATCGGAAATGTTTTCACGCTTGCTCACTGAAATTGAAATAGTTAAAAATGTAATCTGGGTAAAATATCTTTGTTTATTTTTCACTGAATAGACCCTTAGAACTGACTACTGATATCAAAAATTAATTATTTAAAAAATGCTTAGTAACGTTTTTTTAATAATTATTAAATGATTTGTATCTTGATAACAAAAATGTTTCCATGTTTTATTTCACCTGGGCTCTTAATTTTGTGTGACTTACAGTAGAGGAGCATGAAAGGTAATATATATCCACCCACTTAATATATATAATTTTATTTTCCTAAATTCTAGATAATAATTATATTTTTCCTCTGTCTGTAAATATAAAATTTTTCTATTAATATACTTTTATATTGAATATTGTTAAATTGTTGCTTTTTTTCACTCCTTAAAATCACATTGTATTATAACCAGCGCATAAGTGCTATTCACGCATTTCCTCGCATCTTGAATATATGTACAGGTATAAAACTGGGAAAATACGGTTAATTTTTTCCCCTAGATTTGAGCGCCAACCATGTGTAATTAAGTTTAATTCAAAATGGGAAGAAATTGTACCAGAAATTTCCTGCTTTTTCCACTCCTTAAAGCATATTGTATTATCACACTAAGATTATTCGTACATTTTCTCGTGTTTTGAATATCTTCTGGATATGGGGGAAAAAGCTGGCGAAGATTTTTTTTTTTCACATTTAAATGGTGACCCTATTTGAAGCTTATATCAGGGCCGGCCTTCTTTATAAAGAGACCTAAGTGCAAAAAACTATTTGAAGCCTTTTTTTCGTTTGTGTGTGTGCGTGTGCGCGCGTGTGTGTGTGTGTGAAGTAAGAAAAAAATTACAAACACAAACATATATTATTATTGCCAGTTTATTCTTGCTGTTAATTATTTCAGATTTCAACTCTTTTCTTGTGCCTTTTCCTTTTCTATGCTTAATATAGCAAGTGCATTTGAACCTTCTATGCATAATGACTGACTAAATAGAATTCCTTATTAATTTTTAATTTCTTAAAAGAGTACTTATCACACTCTCTAATGAATGAAATAATTAAAAAATAGAAAAATATGAATTAATTTCAAATACTCTTAAAGCTTTCTTCTATCTGTGCTATAAAAGTATCAATGATACCTTTAAAAAATAGCATCTACATTCCTCTATTGAGTTTTCTATTTTTAATTTGTTATTTTGGAATATAATCTTTTTTAGAAAAATGTTCTGAAATATTCAATTTACATAATATCAATTTCGCTTCGTCTAAAAATGTATTTCATTTTGGATTTTAATTTTATTGACTAAAATTAAATCAATCAAGATAATTTTCTTTTGATCGAAATAATTTGATATTGATTAATTTGGAATATATTGCAAACCATTCTATTAAACATAAAGGGCACTTCAGTTATTGAATCCCCCTCCCCCAGATTTTTAGCTTCGAGAGTGGTATTTGCGTCAATAAATTCTTTTAGGACTTTACAGATTTCTCAAACTGTGTATACCCTGTTTTTACCGAAACTGTTTTGGCTAACTGTTTTGGAAACTAAGTGGAAGTTCCTCGAAATGAAAGATTATTACATGCTCAATTTAGAATCGATCACATTCTCTGAAATATTTAAGTCGTTTTTAACTTTTACTTTTTTAGTCGTTAACTTGTTTTGCTTTATCAATAGCTGAATATAAATTCAGTCGTTTTAGTAATTTTTTTTTTCAAACGATAAACGAATTAAAGTGGGCAAGAGAACACTCATCGTCTTTAATTACATTTGACAGTTATGTCCAGTTATTATAATCCCTAATAAATCGTGCGAATTATTCATTCCCGCATATAGTATACAATAAAAAGGAAAACACCGAGTCTTGCGTTTTTGAATACATTAACCCAGCTGCGAAGCTAAATTTCCCTATTTGGCATTTTTTGAAATAAATAATATGTAGTGGAAAATTATTTATCTTCAGGATTCTTGGCAAAACATCCTTTGTGTTTTACAGGTTTGATTTTACACAACGTTCTAAAATTTTTGTATATCATAGTATTTAGCCATAAATGTGGATCACTTATATTCAGTTGAGGAAATATGTTATCGTCATTTTCAGATTAAAACATATTCGTATAAATATATAGTTCTTCAACGACTTTCAGTTTCTTTATTTCCTTTACAAGATGTGTTGTTTGTGCGAATCTTTTTTTTCTTCTGTTGAATTGCAACAAATGAATTTGAAGCAATTTTAATCCCAGGAAAACTTAGCAAACAAGAAAACATATCTTATGACTTCTTGAAGTTAAGCGTTTCTTTTTTCTCTCCTTCTTTTCTGCAAGTTTTTTTTAGATACCGAGAAGTATATATTCTTGCCATGATCATGATAAGATATAATAATATTAAATATTTTATTATATGAATTTTCATAGACTTTATTCAGACTAATTTAATGGGTGAGGTTCAATGATGGTAAATTATTGTCTTAGTTTTGCATTAGATAATAATATACCCATATATTTTGAAACTCTTCTATTTTTAAAGTTAAATTTCTTTTCCTCATCTTTGCATTCTGTTATAATCCAAAATATTATTTTAGTTTTCGATCACTTTGGGGCCCCTCAAACCCGCGGTCCGGGGCATGGCATCCGCCGCACCGCACCCCCTCCCCAGGACGGAGCATAAGTCCATGACTCTATTTTTCACAAATTTCCCTTTCTCCCTATGAACTGCATCTTAAAATATTGTCATCAAAGGAATATACCTATATATCCTTCTCATTACACTGCAGCAAAAGTCTATGAAAATAATTCATATCCGATGAAAAAAGTATTTCATCTGTTCTTGTTTTAAATTAATGAGAATTATTGTACTTTTTATCAATACAAAATTAAAAGGATAACAAAATTAGAATGTGAGATGTAGGAATTAGTTAAAATTTTAAAAACTTTTTGGGAAAATCAAATTTTTAAATACTTTTTAAAATTCAATAAACTATGTTAATGTCAAAAGCATATTAAACTGGGGCAATTATCTTATTTATTTAATAGTGCATTGATTTCCTTTTTGTTATTATTAGAAAAGTGCTATAGATAAAAATATGTAAAAAAAGATGACAAGGAATACAAAATGATAAAAATGTAACAAAATTTT
Organism: Argiope argentata; assembly: GCA_026289955.1. Lineage (NCBI taxonomy): Eukaryota > Metazoa > Arthropoda > Arachnida > Araneae > Araneidae > Argiope > Argiope argentata. The sequence goes on from JAOUZG010047196.1 coordinate 10,079,407, forward strand.
CCTAATGTTTTTTTTAATGAATTTTAAAATTCAAGCCTAGTTGACTATTCAGAGACTGTTATCCTGTGTGGCATATTTCCTAGTTATAAGCATGAAAAATTCATATTGTCATTGCAAATGTGTTCAAACGAGTTTTTCCTTTAATTACCATTATTTTTCTTTGCTATAAATCTTATAGAACTGATATATATATATAAAATAAATTATATCTTTGTCCTTATGCTACTCTTAAAACTTTATTTATGTACTTACTGATTTTTAAAAACTAATATTATAGTTTTGTTCCTTGCACAACTCAGTTTTTAAACTATTAATGACAACAATTTTTTTTATCACTTATTTCAGACTGATCTTCGAGAAAATGTTATCTTTGTGTGTTTTACAAAATACAACAGTGAGGTGAGATTTTTAAAAATCTTTAATTAATTTTTTAAAATATTAATGCTATTCAATTTGCATGCTAACATGCATCAGTGCAGAATTATATTTACTGTCATATTTAGATCTTCTTATCAACAAAGTACTACTTATTATCAATGACTAAAAATTCTCATTACTTATTCGGTAAATATTTATTACTTTTAAGAATATCTGGCTTTCATTAATTACTAGTTGATTTAGTTATAATATAGGGTGATTAAGCACTTAATGTACTAAATTACAAGAGAAGTAAAAAAACACGAATAAAAATATAAATAAATAAATAAAAAACATGCATCGAAAAATGTGAATGGAAAATCTGATTTGATAAATAAAGATGCAGAAATGATAAACCAATAATGGATTAAAGTCTCTTTATTTAGCAACACTTTACATTGGGACAATATATGTATTCATTTCTTCACTGAAAGTGCTCCAAGTTCTTATTACCAACAGCCAGGCACTCTTAAAGATGCTATATTTAAAAAGCTTTGTCATTTAGAATTCCGATTACATATGGAGAGTATGAAACAATTTATGAACACTAAAATGACAAGCATATACTCTTGTACTTGAATGCAATGGAATGGCTGCAGCACAATTTCATGCCAAATGGTATCCAAACAAATGTGGATTGCATCACAAAATGTAATCTGTACAAATTCCCATTCAGACATTCTTCAGTAGTAGGCATGAACAACACATGGAATCGTCATCAAAGAGGAAGTGAACTTCAAGTGAAAGCAGTTGTTTGCACAGCCATTTGAACTATAGGTATTGCAGCTTTTCAATCCAATGTATAGTGCACATTACATCCATATTGTTTGTAAAGTGTCCAATCATTGCAACTTGAGCATTTCGTATCTTCATTATGCTCGCAGATGAAGCTAATTTTTCTTCTGAATTTAACTTTTATCAATACAGTGAATTCATGACAATTTACTAAGTGTGGAACCATTTTCTTCTCAACATTGATTTTCCATCGATGTGTAGGTGGTTATTATTAACGATTACTTTATTGAGAAATACCATCTTGACTGAATGACTGAACATATTGCGATTTTCTGGTGGAAATATTTCCTGAGTTACTTGACATTCTTCAAATATTTGTTCGGGATCAATGCAGTACCAGCATTGTTGTAGCGTAAAATATCATTAGAATTTCGTTCTCATATTAGTTTGTCATTTCTGCTTCTGTGTATATTTTTCAGATGATTAGATTATGGTTTCAGTTATACATCATTTTCCAAGCCTTTAAAGTTTTTAAATTTTCTACCCCTTCCCCCAAATTTGTACATTGAGTTTTAAATCACATTTTATAGGTTGCTCAATTTCAATCAAATCTCTGACACATAACTTGGTATTCATATTTTCCTCAGCAATTTTTAAAAAATTATAATAAAAAGCCTTACTCTTTTTTTTTTGTCCATTTTATACTTGCATACAATTCAAGTGATGTTAATGACATTATCTCCTTGACATCACTTTATCAAATGAATTGTACTTTCAAATGTTTGAATAATGTACCAGGTGAATTGGAGTAAGCTCAAAATGATGCAAAAAAGTTTAGTAACATCTCTCTTGACCAGAATTATATGTGTTCTGCCAAATATATTTCATAATTACTTAATATCTTAGAGTATTTCAACTACAGTTTTAATAGATTAGGAGTTGTACTACAATGAGAAAGCAAAACATTTAAACTAACAGAGCAAAAATGCATACTTGTGAATAAAATTTGTGAGATAAAAAAGATACAGCATTTTGAAATGAGGGAACTTTAAAAAAATTATTTATATTGAAAAATTGTACCTAATTAAACAAGTTAAAAACAAATAAATAATATTTTGTAGAATTTAATCTGTCTTTGAGGTTTGAAAACCATTAAGAATATGTTTTGTAAGGTTTTTGTGTTTGTTAAATTACTTTCAAACTCAAAAGATAAAATATACTAAAAAAGTGGGGGGGGGGGAATGTTGAATTTATAGTGGAAAGGATTTAACCTTTATTACAATAATGAAAATACTGTAGCAAACTAGGATCGAAAATATTTTTAAGGAATTGTTAAGGAGCGAAATTGTACATTAAACAATGGTATCATTAAAAGAATTATTTTCATGCAGTAGTATTTGTAGAAGTCTGAATAAATTGTGAATGAGAATTTTGATTATTTTTTTATTAGTTAAAATGGTACTTTTAGTAGGGTAAAAAATTTCTTCATGTTGATGCTCCCACCTTTAAAAGAATTTATTTTTTCAAATTTAGTCCTGTAAATTCACTGTCTTGTTTTGTAGAGTATTGACATATATGCAGTTAGACAGATGGATGGTTACTTTTATTATGAATGCATATGTATAAGAATTTTATTTTATGTATATTGTTTTTGAAAGAGCTATTTTTTAGACTGATCCTAATTGTCTGACTAAACCATCTGCAGCTGAAGCATCTGCTATGCAAAATAATAAAGTGAGACATTTTTTATATTTGTAGGCTATTTAAATTAAATTCTTCTTTTACTATATTAATTTAAATCATGTCTCTATTCAGAAATTCATTTACTACTTTGCTCAGACTGAACAAGGAGATATATATAAAATCCGGGTTGTTATCAGTGAGCATCGGGTAAGTAATTATTTATGTCTTAATGAAGAATTTATTTTTAAAATAAGTTTTATTACATATTATCAATATATTTTTGATATTTAAAAAAAGCGAAATTAAAAAGTGACTTTACTTGGCATTTTCACATTATCTGCCAAAGTGACTGTTCTTAGTTTTGTTTTTTAATTGGATGTATTTTAGATAAAATTTCATTGGCCAAATTTTTAGTCAGATTTTTTACTGCTTTATTCAGAGTTAGTGTATCTTCTTTCTTAAGTGTATATTCAAATCATTTTCACATTATCTACCTAAATGTTTGTTGATATAGATTATATTCATATTAAAATAGATAATTCATAATTATTTTCTTTAAACATCCTGAGTTCAATTTAAAATTTTTAACAATCCAGTTATCTGTTATAAAAAACAATTTATCTGTTTTAAAAGCTTATTTCCAATTATCAAAGTTTATATTTATAATAATTGGTTACTTGGGAGGTTAAAAATACTTATAAAATAATTAATAATTCAATCAGTGAAACAGTTTTTTAAAAATATTTCATTTATAAATTTTTCCAATAAAATTGTATATATTTATAAATTTCAGATTCATTCCTGAATGAGCAATAATAAGAATATTGGTAGAATTCTAAATATTTTTAGTGGCTTAGTTAAATAAAGAACGTTGAATGATAAGTTTTAATTTGCCAGTGATTTTAAAGTTTTTACCTGGCCCTTGAAAAGGAGGCCAGTTCTTAAAGCCTCAATATTAAAACGAATATAACGAAACATTCATATTTATAAACTTATAATTTAAAATTTTGTATACTTACGATTTTAGAATTACTTTTAAATATGTTTCATTGAATTATATCAACATTCCTGGATATTGATTTATCAGTTATAAAGTATATTTTTATTTGTTTTGTTAATTACTGTTGGATTTTTTAATTAAAGTTTTTCGTATTCATATAAATATTTAACACAAAATTTGATTAATATATATATATTAAAAATTTCTTTATTTCATAAAAACGTTGGTTTTGGCATAATTATGTAATCACAGGAAGGTCTTTTTGAATGTCATTTAAACGACTATGCTTGTAGAATTTAGATCTTACTTTGATAAACTTTGATATTTGAGAGAGAACTTTGAGAGAAAACTTTGATATTTAAAAAAAATCCTTAAGTAGTGAAGAGTTTTTTTTTCACACTTCTGTAATTAACAAATAATTATAATTACTTTAGTGCTAACTTTAAACAAACGAATCTTCTAATTAAACCCTAAATGCCATTTCAGTTATGATGTTACAATTGCGGCACCATTTTCTTTCTTCTTTTCATTTTTTTTTTCGATCAAGAGTATGCTGAATTCACTATCAAATATTTGGCAGAAATGGCCAATGAAGCTATTTCACATTAAAAATTCTAATATTTTTTTAAATTCTGTTCTTGTAAAATATCATTATATATTCAGTTATCTATATTAAGTTGTTAGTAACTTACATACAGGCTAATTTTTATACTACTTCATTCCTATATCATATTCACATTTTGTTTTATCTTATAGTTATAGAACATTTAAATTGTTATTTATAAGGTTTTTTAATTATTGAGAAAATAAATCTTGGAAGGGTGGTATAAAATCTGAGTGGGAAGCTGTGATGATAATTGACTGTTGATTCATGCATGTCATAGTAAAAGAGATGTAGAAATGAATAATTGAATTGCCTTATGGTAGTGAAGCTGTATGGATTATGTTGCATTTGGGATTAAGTTGTAAAATTGTCTCTAAAAGCATATAATAAGTGTTACTTTTCTTTGCTTCATTGCTCGAGTTTTTTTTAGAGATAGTCTGAATTATTTACAATTTAAAAATGAAACATTGATAAAAGTCAGTATTCTTAAAATTTTAATTGTTTAAATCTTAGTTTAAGTTATTTTTCAGAATTTTTGGTTCATTTCAAATTTACTGGAATATTGGCTTTCTTAAGATAATGAGAATTTATTAGATTTGTATTCCAATTTTTGATGTAAAAATCTACCATTAATTAATTATTTATATACATTTGTCAGTCTTGTATTTTATGTATGAATGAAAGTTTAAGTTATCCTAAATTAAAATTTTATCTTTTTTTATAGGTGATTGAAATAGTACTAAAATATTTTATCACCCTTCCTCTTGCAAGTGCGTTATGCGTTTTAAGAGGAGAATTCCTCTTTGTTGTTTCTGAATCTCATAACCAGTGAGTGCTATTTCATTTTAAATGTTTAGATTGATAAATTCAATCTATTGGATACAATTGGTTTTATCTACATTGTTAGATGCATATTTTTCCTGTGAACTGTTGTGCAGCTTTCGAACAGAAAATTGATGCTATCTTTTCATTAAAAAAATTATTTTATATTTATATCAAAATATTTAATCTTTGTTATTCTAGGAATGTTATTCTCTATTTTGAAAATTAAAATGCTTTAAACTTTTCAAAAAATGAAATACTTGGTTTGTAATTTTGCTTTCTGATGAATCTCATGTTTAGAAAAATTCCAAAATATTTGTTTTAATATTGTAGCATATTCAGGAAGCATATCTAAATAATTATAAAGAAATTGCAAATGTGCCTGTCTAGATAGTTTGTTTTCTTGTTTCTAGTATCTCAGATATGATTATCTTTGATTAACCAACAAAAGTTATAGTGAATAATTTTATGTACTTTGGCAGAGTGCTTAAGAATTTTATTTAAAGACTGTTTACTTTAGATGTTATATATTTACATCTAAATGTTTTTTTTCCTGTTGTGTTCATTTTATTTGCAATGTTTAGATACTCAAATCAGATTGTAACTAAGAACAATCGATTTATAATTCAATTACAGGAAAAAATCAGTTACAAATTCAAAATACAAAGAATTCTTAAAGAAGATGTTAACAATAACTTCCAATCGAGGAGAAAATATGAATAAGCATAAATATAAAATAACTAAAACTGCGGATCTAAGCTCATTGTTTTTTGCTACAATTCAGTATAAAAAAAGAGATGAAATAAAATATGAAGTTTCGATCTTATGACTAATTTCTATTCATGCCTAGTTTTAATGTTATAGCGATAAATCAGTTCAAATATTTTTTTTTAAAAAAACTGATCTTAATTGTTCTATGTTAAAGTATATGTTGGGATTTCAACATCTGATGGTGGGGATCGATATTTTTTTAATTCTCAGCTTTACATTTCTCGTATTTTTGTAATTCAGTTTCTTTCACTCTCATTGCATTCGTAAGTGCATATATTTGGCGTTTAGCTGAATTTGTTGTTGTTGCTGCATGCCTCCATTGGCCAGCAGGTGCTAACTAGGTTCATGACTGGATGGGGAAAGATTACAGCCCCTGTTAGTCACAAGGACCAGATCACCTGGAAATAGGCTGAGAACCAACTTAGCTCTGTCACGCACATTTGCTTGCACATCCCCTTTTTACAGGGGGGCACATTCACACATCTCATAGATAGCATACAAAAGAACAACTCTGCCCTAACCGGGACTCCCAGAACACGAAGAAAACGCGCTACCTCTGTGCCAGAAAGCCGGCGTTTAAGCTTAATGATGTTATTATTGTATTTATACTTGAATGAGATTTTTTCAGTAAATAATTTTTTTGTCTTGTTTTCCTAAAATTTTCAATCGTTTTTAATTTCTTATCAATTTCTGAAATCTGAAAGGTAAACTGGTATAGAAAACATGGAGAATTCTTTTTGTCTAATACATTTAATTTCTTGCTTATTTACAAAAATGATAAATCTCTCATCTCATATAAAAATAACTTTACTACTAGAATTAGCATGCTTTTGATTTTAAATTATTATGCATAAATTTTCTTTCTAATTTAATGATTTGTAGTGTGCATAACATTAAATGCATTCAAGTCCAAATCAGTCTTAAAATAAAACTTTTATGAACTTTCATTTAAATTGAAGTTGAATAAATAATTTCGTCTAATATCAATTACAGAGTAGATGCAGTTATATAATACAATTCAAACTATTGTTCAATATTTGGAATCTGAGTGTCAAAGGTGAATATTTTTTAACTGTAATGCTTTTATATACAGCAGCTCAGAAATATGCAAGTTAGTAAAAGATATAATTGTTGTGTTAAATCATTTTCTTTAAAAGATATTAAATTATGCAAAATTCTGTTATTTCTTATTTAAGTTCAATTAATGTGAAAACCTGCAATGAAACCCTTTATACCATTGCTCCAATAGTAGAATAATTTGTTAAACAATGTTTTATAAAAATCATTTCATTAATTCATTTTTTACTGTTTCTAAATCAAATATCACAAGCAACTAAAAAGAAACTATAAAATACAACACAGAATAACTGAATAACTGCTCTTAACTTCTTTTCACTCTGTTAATATACACATTTGCATTTCAATAATGTGAAGTTCAATAATGCCATGTCATGATGTTATTTTCATACCTTTTGCTTTGTAACTTTTTAATCTGCTAGAGTTGAACTAACATAAAAATTGAGATAAAGCTACATAGTTGATAAATAGAAGCTATGAATGCACTAGAACATTAATAAAATGCTAATGAAATTTTAATCAAATATGTTAATAATATTATATTTGAAATAAATTTTTATTGAATTTAATTATTCAGGAATGAACAAGCCACTTAAAACATGGTTAGTTATAAACTTTTCTACAAATTCAAATATATTTAAATAATCTTACTAAATTATATGAATAATATATGTAAATGCATTAGCTTAATCCCAGTACTTACACACACACACACACACACACACACACACACACACACACACACACA
>JAOUZG010047196.1:10094842-10106089 GCA_026289955.1 Argiope argentata
ATATATATATATATGTATAATATAATATACACACACAGGGTGTTCATAATTAAACGACCCTACTTTAAAGCTGTTTAAAGGCGAAACTATTGTTCAGAAAGTTATGTTTGTGGGTAAACAAATAAAAGGTCCTGCTCTTTTTTTCTTCTCATCTATTGCACGTAAAGCAGTTACTGGTGAAAACATCTGAAGCAAGGTACAAACTAGCAAACGTGCACAGACATCACAAAAGCACACTGCAAAAGTAGTAATGTCTTTTTTGCTGTGAGAACAAGTACTCTATTGGGAAAAAAAGTTGTTGCCAGATCCAGATTTAGGTTTTTGTGTCGGTTCTGCAACAAAAATTATTATTATTTTAGAACTAAATTTTGAGACCCCTTAATTTATGAAGTCCGAGGCGCGCGTCTCATGCGCCTGTTCGGAAATCTGCCTCTGATCAAAGATGAATTTAATTTAGACTTAGTTCTGTTTGGGGACTGCCTATTATTGCACTTGTCTTCACAAGAAATGAATTAAATTCTTACTATATGCTTCTTTATATATTTCAGTCTATTCCTTTTCTTTATATTTTCCTTCTTTTTTTTTATCTCTTTTTTATTTATTTGAGCTTTTTTGACAAATACTTTGAAAGATTGGGGAAGTAAAAATTTAATTTATTATTTGGATGCTCTAGCATGCTTTTATTTTAACATTTAAGTAATAAATATAGTTGTATAATAAAATTGCCTTGTTTCTACATTTCAGTTGTGTTTACAAAATAGCTGATATAGAAAAGGATGCAAGGGTCCATAGATCTTTCAGCAGTGCCATACGTCTCGAGGAGGGCAAACCTTTCTTTCTCGTGCATCGCACACTTGATATTGTTCCAGTATCTGAAATAAAGGGTATATCTCCCATGATGCAAATGGCACTTTCACCCTGTTCAGCCAGGAAATATCAATGGTGTTTGGCAAGTGGTCGAGGATCATTATCTAAATTAACGATCTATGAGCGAGATTTTATTAATCAATTTCATGCAAAAATAGTGAGTTTTACTTTTGAATTATTTAAAAAAATATTTTATGAATTTATTGTTTGCGGAGAAGTTATTTAATTTAGGGCAATTCATGGACAAAAATTTAACGTGGACAGATAGCTCTATAAGTAACGCAGAATTTATTAATGAAGACCTGGGTATTTCCATTGAACCTTAAAGGTGCGAAATAAGCAATCACATTATCGAGCAAGAAGTAGAAATGCCAAATTGTTTGGCATATTAAGAAAAAAGAATGCTAACTGTAATACCAGTTTTGGGCAACATTGGAATGTAATCTAATTGTAGCTAAAATATTTTATTTTGCCATTGATGTGAAAATGTATTTAATTTGATTTTTTTTCCAAACCAAATCTCCTTTCTGCACTAATTTTTTTTGGTAACTTTAACACAAGTATATATTATCAAGATGCACGAAATACTTTATTTTAGAAATGCTTGTCTTTAAATTTGATTATCTTGTACTATTATGCACATTAGAATCAATTTAAAAATCATACATTACAATTAGTTTTCTTTGAAACTGATAATTTTTCCAATAAAATGTGTTAATACATATTTCATGCATGTATTTATGAAGAGCATCTTATTTTCTGGGGAAATTCTGTACTTTGTTAGAATAACTTTGTGAAAAGTTTTGTCTCTGTAAAATATTAGTTAATTTTTTAAATACATGATTATACTTAAAAAATTGAAAATTATGTATGGATATTACAATTGAATGATGCAATGGCTGTAATTTATTAGGTATAGTTGTGAAATTTAAACTATTTTCATTTTCTTATTTCATTAGTTTACTTTAGTGCTATAAGATTTGTGTTTGGTTTGGAAATGCCCTCTTACTTTTAGAAGTAGGTGCACATTTAGTCTTTCTATGTCTAGTAGTTCCACATTCAGATGCTCCTACACTTCCATTCTTTTATAATGCTGATTCCCAATGATGTAAAAACTGAAATTTACTAAAAATATTGCTTATAGGCTCCGTTTCAAATTTAGATTTGTGAATTTCAATGTCAATTTCAACAAATATTTATTTTCAAAATCAATCTACAGAATTTATTCACATTTTATTTGCTCACAAATCTATCACCCTTACATTGATATGAGAAATATTTGAAAATTCTTACTGATTACTGATGATTCGTATTCAAAATTTAAAAGTTTTCTTTTTTCCATAACTTAACAGTGGCATTTTTATACTGTAAATGAAATGACGTAATAGTACAAACTTATGTGTAGCTCAAAGTTTGCCATCAACCTTCTTGCACCATTTTAACAGAAAACAAATTCATACTTTGAGTAATATTTATAAATAAAAATAGTAAAATATTTATTTAATGCTTATCTTGTCGTAAGGTATTCTTGTAATAATTCGAATTATAATTTAGTGCACATTATTCAGCTAATGATTGTGGATACATTTTTCTTTTTAGGAAAAGGAAAGAAATGAGCGACCTATAAATATGTGGGCCGTAGAAAGTATACCGAGTATAAGTATGTATACTTATTTTATTGCTTTAATATTTATTAATTTTCTTCACTTTTTGTGTATGTGTCATTCTGTAATTTTTCCTTGTTTACCTGAATTATATGATTTAATTAATCCCTTCAGGACCAGTGCCTGGGGAAGAAGCTCTGGCACGAGACCAAACTTTCCAAAATAGAGTATCGCCATGGGCTGATGTAGTTGAGCCTAATTAAAAAAACACCCCTGATATAAATGTTATCATGTAAATATAAAACTTCAAATAATGTTTATAATATACTTCTTCTTAATATATAGTAATACAAGGAGTATAACATTAATAAAAATGAATGAAACATGTAAAATCTCGAGTTTTAACTAATAACAAATATTATACAAATGGAAACAAAATTATGAATACTGTCCATCTGAATTAAACAAAAAGGAAATTGAGAAATAATAATTTGTAGACAGTAAAATTCCAATTTAAAAATTTTCAGTCTGCCAGCTCTTCCTAAAAAGTTCATCTTTGATTTTTTTTCTCTCTTCTGAATATGAACTAGCTGCTGATTCAGACCAAGCATCTGATGACATGTTATTATATATGCTGTTATTACTAAAATCCATATTATTTCACTTATTTCTGAAGATAACACGGTCGCTTATCCATAATTAACAAAAGGGAGCTTAATATAATCCTAGTTCATGTACCTAGACTGTTTTAACACATCCAAAATTATTTCATCTTCACCTTTGGCAACTGTTACCTGAGCGCTCCTTTTCGGATTCACCTAATGATAAAATCAAAGCTATGAACATGCATGCCTGAGTCGCTTTAAATCAGATATGCAATTATTAAATGCTGTTTGTTTATATCAACAAGTCTTTCAAATCTAGAAGTTCAAAACAAAAACTAATGTCCTTGCATGAAGGTCAATTGGCATAAAATTCAACTGATAAAAAAACCTTTGTAGTTTCACCCCCATCTGTCATTTAAAAACTCAAATAAGTTATTTTATTTTGAAGTCATACGCGACAATGGGCCTGTACAGTGAGCGTAAGAACTTCACCTAGATGAAATGCTGGGCTGATAAGAGAAGAAAGAACTCATCGTTTTACATGAGACGCAGCTTTTGAAGCAGTTAAATGTATATGTTACATTAGCTTTTAGAATGTATTCATAAATCTCTACTTTTATGTATATACTGCTATACATTAATTTTTGTAATGTGATTTGTTAGTTTTTCTTTCATACCTTCTAATCAAATTTCAAAAATTTGTAATAACCTGTAACAACGGCAGTAAAAAAGGTTTTAATTATAAACAGTGCACATTATGATGCCCCAATTTAATAACTTTCCACTTTAATTTTGCTTTCAATCAAATTTTTAACTTTATTATTATGTTAATGATAATATATTTTTTGTATCATAAATTATTAAAATGAAATCTTTTTTTGTGAATTTGTGAAAATATGTATTATGTATGTTTGAAATAAAGTAATACATGAAAGACTTTGAAAAATTGAATAAAATGTCATACTACTAGAAGTATCAATAACTGATAATAAATGATATTCTTAATTACAAATAAAAGTATTTTATTATCATAATTATAAAGCAGCAACAAATTCCAAGTATAATTTTAAAAATTATTACTACACTGATACTGATTCTTAGAGATCAAGCACTTTTATTCCTGAAATGTAATTGCTCCATGTTTGTTTTGCACAAAGTTTCCAAAATGCTCAAAATTTAATTTCTAACATTTGCATTCCCCCCTCCCTCCTAAAATATTGCATTATTTGTAAGATGAAGATGTGGAACACTTTTTTCATCTTCATCTTTTTGTATTTTTAAAAGCAATTTGTTTTTATTCTTTGATATCAGTATTATTCAGTTTTGACTAAAAACTTTCTGTTTATTTTTGAAAATCTGTTTGTAATTATTTTTGTAATTAATTTTTATTTGTAAATCTGTTTATATCTTAACCTTATTTATGGACAAGTTAATATGGTTCAGTAGGATCAGGATATTGGCCTTTGCATTAAACAACAACAACAACTACTACTACAAAAAAAAAAAAACCCCACAAACTCTAAAAATTGTCTTACAGTATTTATCACAATCACAGTATAGCATAACCTGTTAAATCAGTAATTATATTCCAATATACTTTGAATAAATGTTTGAACAATTCAATTTAAATATTCATTGTATATGTGATATTTTACAATTCAAAAAATTCAAGCTATTTGGCACATAGGCTAATAATTTTTTTAAAAATCAACCTGGTCATATCTTCCCTCTGCCCAGTAGAACCAAGCAGTTCTAGTCAGAAATGGTACAAGCAAAGTATTTAAGAAAAAAATAATCATACTTGTGCTTGCAATAGAATTAAATTACCGTTTTTTTTAATTGTTGCTAAAAAATACCAAAAATATTTTTCTGTGCGTAAATAAATTTTCTGTAAAGAGTGCAAATTTTATTCTTGTTTACGTTTCTAACAATTTATTTATGGTATTAATCTCAGAAATGAAAATTTTGCAAATTTGATGCTAAAATAAGTTTACAGCTAAATAATGATAACGATTTCAATTGTATTTTTTTCTCTCTTTTTTTTACAGGTCTAGAAGCAGAAACACTCATAGTTATATCGTATGTAAAAAGAACTGCTGTATATGCTGTAAAAAGAAATTCAACATATTTTAGAAGAAAAGAAAAAGGAGTACTGTTGGCTTTAAATTCAAATACTTTATACTGCACAAAGACTGGCGAAGATGCTATAATGCAGGTAAAATCTGTTTTTATAAAATTTTCTATATTTAATTTCCTTTCTCATTTCATGAAACAAGTAAATTTCTTTATTTTCCAATATATACAAATGAATAAACGAAGATGTTACTGTGACATGTAAATCAATAATATACACCGTTACTTGTTCTCAAGTATTTCTGTAGTTTTTTTTTTGTCTTGAAGATTTATTAAATTGTGAACAGCAATATGAAATATTTTAAAAGTAAAGTTTTAAGAGCTTACTTTTTAATTGTGAGGCTTATGCCAACCATTGCAATGTCTCAACATAAAAATAATAAGGACTATTCAATATTCAAGTAACATCCATGGTGTTAAATTCTTGGAAAAAAAATTAGCTGAAGGTTTAGTTAAAGAAATGAACAATAGAATAATCAGGGAATTGCCAGAATCTTTAGCTTCTTTTATTGTGTATGTGAAAAAGATTTGTGCGGTTCTGTGTTGATTATGGAAAGTTAAATTAAATTTTAAAAAAAAGTAGTTATTATTTATTATGAATAGACAGCACCCTGTATGCTTTGAATGTAAATCAATGATTTACAACATAATGACAAATCATGATTTGGCATAAATGTAAATTATCAAGAGTGCAATTACCATATAATATTCTCTTTAGTTGGGATAGTGATACACCTTCCTTGCAGAATGAATACTTGAATAATTTAGAAGAGCATTTGAAAATTTCGTATGAGTTTATAAGAAATCAAATTAAATTGTCTAATGAATAACTGAAGATTTGTACCCAGAACTTTAAAGAAAAGTGATCAAACATAGATTTATAAAAAAACTGCTAGCAAGGTCTGAACTCAATGCTGTCTTAAATTTTTGTCTGCACTGGATGAAAAGTATCTTATACTGTTTACAAGAAATTTAACAATGTTATCAACAGATTGCTGAGATCTCCCACCATCAACTCAAAAGCCATTTATTTTAACTGGCTGTATCAGTTTGGATTATTAGTTCAGTAGACTCATAATTCCATGCTATGAGTATACTGGCATGTGCAGTCTTTGGAGAGGGAAGAAAATCTATAATACTGTTTCCCTGCCCTGTTAATTTTATGAGCAGAAAAAGAAATTCACAGAGATTATTTATGAATGCTTCCAATAACCTTAAATTGTGACAGTAAAAATGCTGTTTCTGGATAAGGCACAAATCATGACTCTGCCTCTATTAGGAATCAAGTTCTAGAGATCTTTTAAGTTTCGGCTCTGAGTCTTCATTTGTTCACAAGACAATTTAATTTGTCTCTTCATAAATATTTGTATGTTTATAAATATGCCTCTAAATCATTCCATAAAGAATTCCATGTGAAAATTCTTTAAATATCTCCATGTGATGAAAATTATAAATGTTCAAAAAATCGTAATGCTCACAAATATCATAAATACTTTCTCTGGAGTGTTATTTATAGTGCAAGCTGTTAAACTATAAATTCTGATACAGTGTAGCTGTAGATACTTATATGTTCACTCTTTATAGAGATTTTATTATTTGATTTTCGATGTGCTTTATAATTTCTACAACAGCTGTTTTTGTGTATTTCTTGATTTTTGGGGAGGGGAATTACCTGTTTTATCTTTTTTTGAATATCTCATGTTATATAAAGAGTTTTTCTGTATTATCCAATTTGTTTGGGCTACATTGACATTACATTCGCAAGATGATTTACATTTTAGTGAAAATACTATGTATAAAATTATTTTATCGTTTCTAAAATTTAAATAATAGTATCATACGTATTTACTATTTTTAAATCTTTCATTTTAAAAAATTAGATTATTCAAAACAATTTCTAAAAACTGCCCCAAAATAAGTTTTCTTCTATAGGATTTTTTTTCTTTTTTTGCTATTTTATAAATATTAAGATTTAAAAAAATTAAGTAAATCTTGGCAGTGATAGTTGAGAGACAAAATAAAATTATTTTTAAATATCCAAATATTTTCATGTAATCCAAGTACCACTTATAATGAAATCTTTATAGATATGGCATTACGGGTTTTTTTCTAATTAATTAAAATTAATTATTTTTCACAAGATATTCTTTATGCCTTGTGGTTTTAGTGAGTGAAATTTGCAGTGAATCTGTTAAACGATTTATATTTCTATTGCATTCAAACTTTGAAGTTACCTGTATATATTGCAACGTTTGGCGAGGAGCTTCGCGCCAGTCGGGTTGGTTTGGCGAAACGAATAGTCTGGTAGCCGCTGGATCGATCGCGGTGTTTTCCGAAGTTTCGCGTGACTTTAAACATCGGCTTGCTAGGCTATATAAGGGACGGGTTGCCGTAGTTTCGTCAGTTTCTCTCGAAAGAGAAGCTTCTAGCTGGACTAGCGGATTACTTTTCTCTCTTGTTATTAGAGAGCCGTGTTTACGTTTGCTGTTAACGTTGTATAATTGAGCTCGCTGTGACCTACTGTTTACTGTGCAATACGATAGCTGTTTTGCAGTCTGTGTTTATTGTGCGTAAAGCTTGTATTTACGCTGTCAGTGACTGTTGACTGCTGGACAGTTTTTATCTGGTTTTTCTTTCTCAAGTCATTCTGTAAATAAATTTGTTTGTGCTGTCCTCAAGTAAAGCAAGTCCATTTAATCCGAACCCCTTACGGTTATATATATATATATATATATATATATATAAATGGTGTGCAAAACTTAAGCGACAGTTTTTTTTTTATTCACTAATTGCACAAGAAATAATCTGAGAGACCTGAAATTCAGAAATGAAAGACAGCATTTTACACTTAAAGATGACGAAAGCATAGTTGCGCAAAAATAAATACAATGCATACGATAATGAAATAAAACTAAAAAAGGATTTGTTGAACTCATGGTATCGTAACACATGATTGTCTGTCCAGGAGGAAGTACAACAAGCAGATATTCCTTAGTATGGGTTATGCCCTCCCCTTACTGCAATGATTGCTTTGCACCGTCTCTCCATACTCAGCTCTAGATTGTCCAAAAGTTCCTGAGGTAAGAGTACTCATTCCTTAATCAGCATCTATTTCAGTTATTGGATGTTCCCCGGATGATGTAATCGTGCCGCAAAGCATCTTCCTAAAGAATCCCACACATGCTCTGTGGGACTTAAATCAGGGAAGCACGCTGGCCAATCTATTCGAGTGATATCTTCACTTCGCAGTAGTTGCTGAACAGCAGGAATCCGACGTGGCCGTGCATTATTACCCATAAAAAAAAAGAAATCTGCTCCAATTGCACCTCGGAATAGACGCACATGGGGAAGCATCACCTCCTTACAATAGCGATCTCCAGTTACAGGACCTCCGTCGAAAACGTGGAGCGAAGTTCTCCCTTTCAGTACAATACCTCCCCAGACGACAACACCATTACTACCATAACAGTCTCTTTCCGTAATGTTACTGGGATGAAACCGTGCTCCGACCTCTCTCCAAATCAACTGGCGTCGAGAATCGCTTGTAGCACTAAAACTTTTTACTTCATTCATGTCAAAATATTAATATTAAAAGTTTTTGGAAGAATTATGATTATATTCTACAAAATATTCGAAAGTATTTAGTTTTGTTAAAATTGCGCTTGAACCTAAAAGCTCCAAAATGGAAGGGGTCGACAAAATTGTTTGAATAAAAGGTATAAAATAATTTTTTTATTATTTAAAATAAATAGCAATTTTAATGTTAAAATTAATATCTTATTGAGAGAGAAAAAGAAATTAACGTGTTTCTTCCTTTCACATTTATTTTATTATTATTATATACTATTCTAAGTATATCAGTATTTACTATTTAATAGTATCCGTACATACTAAACAATAGTATTCTATTCAAAGTTAATTAAATTGAAATAAAAAAATGTCAATGAACTGTATTAAAAATTAATAAAATCAGGAAAAAGAATTACAAATTATAAAAATATATTACAGAATGTAAATGGTAAATGTGTTAATAATGTCTTGATACTTGAATTTTTTTTATTGCATTTGTGATTATATACAATAATACATTAATTATTATTATAACAAATTAATCTTATGAAACACGAAACTTGAGTAAGAAATATTGTGCATTGAAATAAAAACAGTAAACTTCAGTGTAAATACAAATGGCCTTTTATTTGTTAGAAAATATAGAGTTTGTTATGCATAAGTTATTAGGAGATTAAGATCAATTATTAAGAAATTTTATTCATCAGAATGTTTGTAAAATTAAATACTTAAATACTATAAAGTATTTATTATGAAATAAAATTCCCTTTTTTTATGAAATTTATTATATTCTCTATGACCTTATGAATAAAAATTCTAGCTTATTATAAAAGGACAGAGATTATCATATATATTTTAAATTAGCGACTGTTAATTATTTTAATCAGATTTCATATTTTTTTGCTACTTATAAATTTTTAAACTATATTTTTATGTTGCAAGAATGTGAAAGGGACATTTATTTGAAGTAATGAATGATCATTAGAATTTCAAAGCAAATTAAAAGCAGTCCATATTTTGAAATTTGTAAATGTGCTCTTAAATGCATCATTTTAAGGGCAATGCAGAAGATTTAATGTAATGGAGAAACTACTTGGATGAATGAGCTGAAATTCTGGTTCTGTTCATAAAATGGTATAGTCCTTCAATTTATTCAAAAATTTAAACGTGTTAAAATTTAAATATTTTTAAACTTTAATTTTGCATTTTTTAATGTATTAAAAATTATTCTTTCATGTTAATTATACATGCAAAATCTGTAGAATACATATTTTTATAAAATGAAGTGTAATAATAACTTTCTAAGTTTTTAAGATATGAATCAAAGTTCAAAATTAAATTTTAACATTAAATATCAAAATTTTGTTAACTCATAATTTCAAAACTAAATGACCTAAATAAACGTGGTTTTGATTACTAAATTTTGAATTATTTTTAAAATTTGATGAAAAAAATGTGTGCCATTGGAAATTTTGAAGTTAATTCTTATTTCAGTATATAGTTGGGTCCTTATAAAAAATTTAATTTAAAAATCTTGAATGCATTAGGCCCTTTCAAACACATTTTTTATTATTGCTCTATAAACGATGCCAGAATAAAGTTGGGCGACTTCTCTCCTCCCCACCAATATCTGTGCCAACAACTCTGTTTAGCAACGTGTATGGGAAAGTTTTGCTAGCTATTATCAGTAGTTAGTATGTGAAGCATTTATTCAAATTATAGTACACTAATTTTAACCTCACTAAAATATAGAATGTTTTGCCACTCCAAAAACCCAATTGTGCAAAATATAATTTCATTGTTTTAATGTAGGAAAAAAAGCAGAAATTTATTATAAGCTATATCCTTTTGGAAACTGAATGTTTCTTTGAATACAATTTATGTCAATGAAAAAATTAAAAATTGCATCCATATACATTAAATATTATATATGCTAGAAAAAATACAGCAAGCATTTCAAAATGGAAAATTTTTCACTGAAGGAAGATTCATACTATGAACAATTGGGTTAAATTCGGAACCTGTATGAAAACGGAATTGAGATGCTGGAATGATAACATGAATGATCTTAATCCTTTCTTGCATATTACAAAACCAAATGGAAAAGCTTTTAAAAATTTCTATCTGTAATGTAGTTGTAACATAAGGAATTAAAAAAATGCTGTGATCTGGATGATATTGCCAAGACTTGGTGGGGGGGGGGGAGAAACAATGAGTAAAAGGTGCATTTATGGAAGGTCATTTTATTATTTTATATTTGCAACATGCATTTATTTTATTTAGATATCAAAATTGTTAAATAATGTAATGTCACCAATAAAAGTATATGTATTTTATATTTAAAATATTTTTGATGGAACAGTGACACAATGCCCTATTATAGATAAAAGAAATGCTGTTAACTAATTAAATTTTTTTTTCATTTAAGCTGAAATTAAGAAATTCTTATGTAAAATCATGATATGATT
>JAOUZG010047196.1:10111223-10170287 GCA_026289955.1 Argiope argentata
ACACACACACACACACACACACACACACACACACACACACACACACAATATTCATTATAAATTACTAATAAAATAATAAAGTTTTATTTTGGAAACTTGAAAGTCTAAATGAATAAGCAAATTTTATAAAACTAGTTTTCAAGAACAAACTTTGAATTGTTTGTTAAAATGTGATTTTATTTTAAATTTTACTATTTATAAAAATTTATATTTGCAATTTATTGCTATAAATATCGCAAAATCTTTGATTTCTTTTTATTTATATAATAAAAATTTGATCAATTCACTGTTGAAAGCGCTTAGATTAATGTATCAATTATGAAAAACACTATGAAACAACACTTCAAAATTGTCAGATGTAGGAAACCGATAACCAGTTGATTGCAGCACTTCAACTTTATTAAAACAAACAAAAAATATTTAATAAAAATGTGTAAATATTTTTAATACTGCTCATCATAAATTGAATGTTATGCATGGATATAATATCCATTTTTAATTTATAAAATTTAAGTGGAAGAAACTTTTTTAATTAAGCTTAGTTTACAATCTGTTTCATCTCTTAAACTTATTGATATTATTATGCTTTTTAATAAAGGATTCACACTGGTTTTTTTTTTTGCATAACATTTTACTGTGGAGTATGAAACTCACAGTAGATTTTAATGTCATTTATATATATAAATAACATCAGTATTACACATGGCAAAAAAGTTTTATATATTGATGTTTGAGAATCCAATAATTAATCTTTTCTAGCATGGTTTTATCCAAAGTTCTGAAATTCCTCGTTGGAAAGTCAATGGAATCGTCACCTGTTTGCTTTTGTCTGCCAATAGTGGAAGTGACCAGCTATTGGCAGTTGGCCTTCACATTCCTAATCTTGATGAGTATGAAGTTTGTTTATTTAAGATTGTTCTAGTAAGTATCATTCCATATCTGTAAAAATGTTTTCTTCAAATATTTATCATTGAAATAAAGTAGTGTTTTAAAGATCGCATATTTTTTATGCCCATCTTTCACATTTGGATTTTAAGGCTGCAGCAACCTATTGACATATCCTTAGATTTCAAGTCAAACAATTTCCAAAATCTGTTCCACTAAACATTTTTTGTACGCAGGGGCTTAGTGTTTGCTATATTTATTTTTTGTGATTAAACATCTTTCTCTAATAGTGTGAGATTTTATAGATGAGATACCAGTTCTGGTGTCATCTTTGACATTTAACTATATTTCAAAGTTCTACTATTCTAACATAAAATAAATTTTGTAGCTCAAAACTGGCATAATTCAAAATAAATGAAACAATCTTGGAACTTTTGCCTACTAGATTTCAGAAAAATTTGTTCATAGTTTATTTCCCCATCAAATGTGTATTTATAAAATGTTAGAAATCTTTTTAAAAATTTGAACATTTTTTTTTGAAAAATGAAGAATTTATTTAAAAAAATATTTTAGAATCTGTGAATAAGTGTTTATTATATATATTTCATAATGATTCATTTCATGATAATTTAATAAATTATTGAAAATATTTTGATGAATTTTGAGATATCTATATATTAATATAATAGAGACTTTATGGTTAATTCCGAGGTCTTTAGAAATTTGATTGCTTATTAAGCTGTGAGTTATGAAACAATCATTTCAAATTTTAAGATATTTCAGGCTTAATTTTTCTTTTTTTTTTTCAATAACAGTATTTTATGTAGTTGAGTTACCTATATTTTTCCATTATTTTTTTAAAAATAGAAACCAAGACTTCTATGCAAGCTGAGAGTGGAAAGGTCCCCTTATTCTTTTTGTTTCATGAATATAGATCCTAATCAACCATCTTTCTTGGTTGGTTGTCAGGTATTGGCAGTATTCTATTATTTTCTTACTTTTTTGAAAATACCTTATAAAATCAAATATTTGATTTTTTTTTTCCTGATTTGGGATTTGATTTTATGGATTATAATTTTTAACAAATTTGTACTACTACCTTGTTCATAGAATGACATAATTAGGGTAGGGAAGATGGCAAAGCATGTAGACCAGGTACAGTTGCTAGTTAGGCAAAATTAAGAAATCAGTTAATTGTATTTAAATATGTAATAGTTTTTTTAATATGACTCTTTGTGCCAAGGTTCTTTAAAATGGGCAAGGAAAAGCTAGGAGAAAATTAAAAATATAACATTTTTGGCAGAACAGGAATTTGCTCAAATGAGATTTTCTCTATTTGAAATAACAAATAATATGAAATTACAGTGATTTGATGATCAAAAGCCTTATCTTTGAAAAGTTTGATTCAAAGGTAGGTCTCTATAAGAGATTTGTGGGTCAGAAATAAGAGAGCAAGAATATATATAGAAATAATTCAGAATCAATTAACACAAGATATGCTTTAAAATTAAACCATTATTCATAATATTTGAACATTGACTGTGCCTGAATTACACGATAAATCAGTAATAAATTGTTTTTATTTTAAATTATCATGAACTGAAAGGCTGAGAAAAATGTTTGTACAAGGTGCAAAATGATTTTCCGAATCCTGAAAAAATACAATCACTTCCAAATATGTTAGGTGATTCTAATTTTTCGCTCTTTTTACTCTGTTTCTTATCCTGATTATTTGCAATTCAAAAAATGATTTATCTGGTAGAAGCTAAGTGTAATTACGCTACGGAGAAAATAATAAATAAATAAATAAAGGAGAGATTGCTTGAGGTTTTGCTAATAAATTCATCGTGAATTGACTATGAAATCAAGATAATGTGAAGCAAGCCAGTAAGCATAGCATCATTGAAATTCCTTCAAAATTTCTTTCTTTTTTGGTCCTTACATAAGAACCTTAAAAATGTTTTTTAATCTTGTTGCCTATATTTTTCTGATGTGGGGGAAAAAACGTCATTTCATCTTGTTAGATCTACCTGAAAATTGACTATTTTCTTTACAATGTTGGATCTTTTGATATTGAACGGATTTAATAAATACAGAGATCAAGGAAAAAGGTTTGATCTCAGATTAAGGACATACTTATAGAATGAGGAAAATATATTCTATTCATTTACTTGACTTTTCTTACACTTCCTTTTGCTTGTTTACATAAAGGAAAAATCCTTTCTTTTCAGAAATAATTTTAAGTTATCATATTATGTGTTTAATAGTAACACAATCTCGCTTTTCTGCATATGATTATTTGTGCGTAGAGCATTTATTTATTTTATTTCAACATCATATAGCGACTTACTATTAGTAAGTAATTTAATTACTTTTATTTTAATTTATTTGTAAAAGTTTAAAATTTAACAGTATGTCGGAAAATGTACATTTGATTCATTATGGACATTTGAAAGTGCATGCGTTGCATAATTCAAGGCATTCAAAAATAAAAGTGTTCATGATTCTCTGTAATTATTTGTAGTTCATTTATTTCTTTTGTAAATGGACACCAAAAATAAATTAATGTCAGTAAAATTCCTTTTTATTTTTTCATATGCGAACTATTCAAAGACAAAAAAGTTATTAATTCCCCCCAAAAATTCGAATTTCGGATTTTCATCCTATCGTCACAACGTAAAGTTTAGAATTTTTGAAAAAAAAAAATTCAAAGTTTTTTTGGGAACTGTGCCTTGCCTATTTGCAATCATGATAACTTGAAAAACATTTTCGGCTAGAATTTCTTAAGAAGATTCTTTTGAAGATTTCATCCAAATTTTAAATCCATTACCATGACGGGTTTTTTTTTTTTGGTTTGTTTGTCCAAGTACAAACGAGAACGATAGCTTCAAAATAAAACTGTTCAAATTTGGCAACTGTTGTAGTGTCTAAAGTATAGATCAAATGAACCATATTTTAGTACGGATAGACCAAATCCAATAAAGAATTGACACTGTTGGTCTGTATGTTGATCTACATGTAAATGCTGTATCAAAAAATACAACTGATATAAAAGAAATTTGTTATCTTACTACCAAAATTGTTGCTTTGTTATAAATTTTGGGGTTTAATTGACCAACCTAAAAGTTTCATGGCATAATCACACCCTCTCCTCTAACTTCTAAACTGAGACTCTGAAAATTAAAAACTTTGTACTTGTGGAATTCATAGCCTCCCGTTAGAGCTCTGATTTGTAAGCCTACGAAAGGGATGATAGCTTTCATTTGGGCGTATACAATAAAACAGTGGTGGGACATTCTCAGATGGTTTTACATGTATTTACGCAAAGTACATTAAGCCATATCTTGAAATGCATGAGTCATGTCCCATTTTTGCCTTTTTATGCATATGATGTGCATAAGCTAGTAAAAAAAGACTTCTGCTTTTTAAAATTTTGAAAGAAAATTTCTCAGTTGAAATTATTTCTGCAGTAAATTCTAATGCCTGTATAATTTATCTAACAATGCTTTTTGTTCTGCAATTGATAAAGTGAGTACAGTCTTAAGACAAATTATTGAAAGATTTACAACAACAAAAAATGTCAACAGCCGGATGAATTGATATTTATCTTTTCAGTAATATTGAAAGTGTTAAGATATAATAGTCTAAATTTCCTGCAAGTTTTTGCCAAAGTATGCTTTTTTTGCATTCTGCATTTTTCAGAATATTATTACCTGTGAATTTTAACTAATATTTTAATTTGTGTTTCCTGCTAAATCACAAATTAATGGCAAAAGATTTCATATTTCATTCATTTGATTATTTTATATGTGAAGCAAACAAATTATGACAAAACTTAAATGGCTTTTTTTTAAATTTTCACATATATAAAATAATTCAAACTTAATATTATTTGAAGTTACATATTTCAGACTTCCCGGAATCTAAAAAATACATTTTTTGAATTATGTCTGTTTTCCTGTGAATACAATTCTGGATTAACACTTCAAATTCGACAGACGGAATTTGATTTAGGTTTTTATATTCAATTTGTGGATTTCCTTCGAATTTTGAATAAAGTCCATTCACTGGAAGTTAGTTTAGTAACTGCCTAGTACAAGTGCAAATAATTAACAAACATGAAGAGCATGTTAGTTGAAATTCGGTTCACAGTTTTGGCATCTAGAATGTGAATCATTATCAAATTTGAAATGGAATTCATCAAACATTTCATTGTCTATCTGTCTGTACAGGGATGTAATTATGATTACTCATAAATGCTTTGATTTAAATTAGTGAAATTTTGTATATGATCTCATATCTAAAATTGTATTTTTTAAAAATCAAATTTACTCAAAGTCATCCAAAAAAACATATGTGATTTTCTGGTATTTGCTTACTCTGTCAAAGGTTGATCTTTCGTTACAATTATTTTCCAGTTACATACAGTTAATATACATGTGTTAATTTTGTCTACTACAGAACATACAACTTTCCTGTACAGAGCTCTGAAAGCAGAAATATGAATAATTTTGGCTTTCATGAGCTTGTCTAATGTCCACAATTTTGTTATGGGGAAGGGAAATAGCATTTATATAAGAGTTTATGGAGATAATTCTGATTTTTGCATTAAAAGTAATGAGAGACATTTTTCGTATATATATTTTTGAAGAAATAATTTTTTAAAATATTCTTTTTGATTTTTTGAAACAACGAACATCCCCAATAACATGGATGTTATATTTATTTCAAGCTTTTCTGTAAAAGTATTATATTTGGTATAGGAAGGTGTTGATTTTTAACTAAATTGATGGTTAAACAGAAAACTGTTTTTTAAAATTGAATCATGAATATTAAAGTGCATTTTTAATTGGTAGTTGATTCAAATATCTCATGAATTAATAATGATTTTTTGGTAAAAAAAATGTTTCCTAGCTGTATTTATTTGAAATGTCAATTAAGTAAAAAACAAATAAACTTAAAGTTCAATTTGGTGATGCTATATTTTCTTCAAAATATTTCAAAATTGATAACTTATGCATTAGTTCTATAATATTTGATTCTTTGTTTCTATCAGTTAATGTTGCTTCCAACTTTACATAAACTGAGCTGATCTTGTTCAAAGTATTTCATGAAATCATAAATATTTCTCAAAAATGTAAAATATTCCAAATTAAAAGGTTGGGGATCAAATTTTTCACATAGAACTTTATATTAATATCAATTTACTTATAAATTATCTTCTTTTTTCTACATAAAGCAGTATTCACTTTAATTACAAAATTACGTTCTTGACTTTTTATAGTTTTGTGAAATTTGCTAAATTAAGATATGTTTATACAATTCTGGATAATTATACAGCATAATATATATTAGTTACCAAGACTTAAAGATTTTATATATTTTGAAAGATTTATCTCAATATTCATTATTTTTATCTAAGTCAGCTGATAAAACACTTATATAACTTTTTTATTATTATTTGGATGTATTTGTATATAACCATGTTCTGCAGATTAATGCAATTTTTTTTCCAATTAGGTATGAATATAAATCGTGAATAATTTTTATTTTTCTTATGTAGCAAATGTTTACCACAAAACACTGTTTGGTTAACTTATTTTACCTAATATTAGTAATTCAAATTATTATAATGGTTATTAATTATTATAATGAGTAAAATTTTCTATATATGTTTGGTATAATTTCATTAAAACATTTTCAATTTTTTTTTAAATTATAAAATTTACTTTTCAAAAACTTTTATTAAATATACTACATTTTAGATTAAAGGGCTTCCCATATTCTATAATTATCAAGTTACTTATAACGTGCAAGTCATATCATTTCAAATAAATGACTTATATATTAAGTTTAATCGCTCTTTTAATCTTTGCATTCATTGGTTTAATAATTTAAAAGGTCATTTCTTTCTATTCATGGTATAGTAAAGTATAGCATTGAAATAGGATTAAGAAAAGTAATTCAGTTATCTTATTAGATTAATTTATTAATTTCATTAATTAATAAATAATATAACAAATCAATACACATCATTTTAATACACATTTTTCATTAATTAATAAATTATATAACAAATCAATCATCATCATGATAAGAAACTGGAACATCTAAGATATGTTTTGTAAAAATTTGGGAGAACTTATACCAGCTTTAGTAACGTAACGTAATGTAAAGTTTGATTAAGATGGTAGTAAGCGTACTTCCCATAACTGCCTGAAAGAGATAAAGAGCCTGAAGAACAAAGTGAGAAGGATGGATTAAGATCGCATCTTATGACATGATATACTACTCTGGTGGACAAAAGTAAGAGATGGATGGTATTTTCACACATTTCTTGGTAAATATCACATAAAACCTTAACAGTTGGTTTCCATATAATGGCACTATGGCGCTGGCGTCTCTATGAGTTTGCGTATTTTTGTGGGCGTTGTTAAGCTAGCAGGAGGTATAAAAGTCTGCAGCCAGCTGCCCACTCATTTCACTCTAGAACACAGTAGCGATTTGTATTGTGTTTCTTGAATAATCTTGTTGCTGTGTTTTGATTTTTCGGTGAAATGAGTGAGAATAATCGTTTAGACGAAAGTATGAGGTGGAGAATTGTGGGCAGACTCGAGGCAGGGCAGTCCGAAGCTCAGATTGCTAGGGAATTGGATGCAATTCCAAGCGTTGTTTCGAATTTGTGGAGTCAGTTTAAAAACATTTGGGCAGTGTCCAGAAAACCAGGACAGGGTCGTCCGAGAGCAACAACGCCCAATGAAGACCAGTATGTGTTCTTACATCCAAGTGCCAGAGAACGTCTACAGCGACACAACTGTGAACATTAGTTTGAAGGAAGACAGTTGCCAGGAGGCTTGGTGACAGAAGGTTCTATGCTAGGAAGCCCACCATTTGCATACCATGTACTCCTTCCCACAAAAGAGAACGTGTACAACGTTGCAGACAGCACCGACACTGAATACAGCTCCAATGGGCTAATTTTCTCTTCATGGATGCCTCCAGATTCAGTCTAAAACCTGATTCTTAGAGAATATTCATATAGAGTGTCTGGAACCCGATACCATCCCAGTAACATCAGGGAAAGGGACCATTAAGCTGCAGGAGAACTGATGATTTGGACAGGGACCATGCAATATGCCCGCACACCACTCCATGTGTTTGACACTTTTTCCATGAATGCCCAGAGGTACAGACAGGGGATCCAACAACCCTATGATCTTCTTTTCAGGAGTTCCGTTGGCTCTGAATTCGTTTTTATGGAGGGACAATGCCCGACCACATAGGGCTGTCCTGGTTTAGGAGTATTTCGAAAGCGAAGATATTCATTGAATGGATAGGCCATCCAAATCTCCTGACCTTAACACCATTGATGATGCTTGGGATGCTCTTGGAAGGGCTATTGCGATACGCCAATCTCCATCCAGAACCCTTCCCGAGTTAAAAACTGCTCTGGTGAAAGAGTGGGAGGGTCTTCCACAAGCACATCTTAACTCTCTTATTAACCACATGCATACTCGTTGTGCATGCTGTTTATCTGTCAGAGGTGACCACACACCATACTACAGGCGACCACATACCATACAAGCCTCACTTTCATTGCCATCTTTCATCATTGAGTTCTGCCCGCATTGGACTGTTGGTAATAATTCTTGTCAGTGAGTGGCACATTAATTTTTGCTTCGCACACATTATTGTCATACTATAAATTATATCCATACCCAATTTCATCCATTTTTAACCAATATTTCGCGAGATATTTGGGAAAATGCCATCTATCTCTTGATTTTTGTCCACCAGTGTATATACTGGACGGAAATTAACATCCTATACTTTGAGAGAAAATACTTTGAAATAAAAGAATATTAAAAAGTAACATTTTAATTTTTTAAAAAATAAACCATTCAACTGTTTAAAAAAAAGATTCGTTATAGAATTAATGCATTTTGAAAAACTTAAAAATTTATACTACTTTGAGGAAAGCACCTATCTCAATCTAAGAAATAGGACTGAATGCAAGTTTATAAATAGATATTTATTGTAGCCCTTCTTATTACAGTCTTTGATTGTGAATTATTGACTTTATCATAATATTTGAATTTCATGCTTTATATCTTCCTTAATATTTCTCCCCTCCCCTCCTAAAAATAAATATTTTTGTGACCCTTTCAATGCAGACATAATAAAACACAATGGTCTAACCGTATGAATAAATTTTCACTTTTGATTTTTTTTTTTCAAATGAAAGGATTAAACTGCCTCGCTGGTTGTATGGGAGCGCAATGACTCAAAGATGCATTAAATTAACTTCATATGTAATAGGTAATTTTTATATCAGGATATTAAATATATATAAAATTTAAGGTGATAGAAAAGGGAAATAATGAAATTATAGACTGGGGTTTTCGATATTATTTTGAAAAACAAATGAAAATCGAAGCTAATCCTTTTTTTGTTTCATTTTTCTGTATTTATATATTAAAGGATATAATGCTTTTCATTTAACAGAATGGAAAGGTACTGACTGTTGTTATGGAAAAGACATCTAGGGATTTTCAACTTAGTATAATGAAGACTGAAGCTATTGGCACCAGAGCTGTGTTGTTACTGCAAGTGTGTGGTGATGGGAAACAAAGTGTAATTTGATTTTACTTTGTTCATATAGAAAGATAATGACATTTTAATTAGCTTCATGGATTATTTTAATTCATGAGATAATATATTTTAATTCATTGGTATATTTTGAAATGCATTTTTTCGGTATTTGTATATGTTACTTCATTTGTATATACCTTCGTTTAAGCAAGAACTTCTTTGCATACAACATTTTTGGGTTTTTATCTAGTTTTAAAATTATTAAGCTGCTTGATGAACTGACTGGAGCAAGCTATATAAAATTGGCCGTGTGAAAAACAGTCTCCTCTTAAATCGATCCCTGCTACTTTTAATGTTTGTCCTTGAGACTTATTAACGGTTATTGCAAAGCAAAATTTTACAGGAAACTGCACTCTTCTAAATTCAAAAGGATAGTCCGACGGAATTAGTGGAATGCGGGATATTAAAACCAACTCTCCTCGAGCACATCCAGTAATTATCGTAGCTTCGATTACATACTTATTAAGTCTAGTCACTTGTATTCTGGTGCCTTTGCATAACTTTGGTAGATAAAGGTTTCGTAGCAGCATTACTAATGTCTCAACTTTCAGGAGAAGTATGTAAGGTGGAAAACCTGGAATGAATTCATAAGACTCGTAATTTTTGCTGGATTGTTTTCAAAATTAATCAGGATGTGCCAAAGCAATGCCAAATTATAAAAAAAGTATAGTCTCATTTTTATTTATGTTGAAGAGGAAAAATCAATAAATGACAAAAAAAATGCAAATTTTTTTCAGATTTTTACAATCTTTCACACAATTTTGAAAAATGTATCCTATTTTATGAAAAAAATTGACTAAGTTATCTTGAAAAGTTTCCGTGTAATTAAATATGAAAGCAAAATTTCGCCTCTTCGTTAAAAAATTCGCCAAAAATTCAGTTTTAGAAATTCGATTTTTTAAAATTGTATTGCAGCATACTACATCGTATGGTCTTTCAGGAAACATATTTTGTGTATTTTCCCAGCTAAGCGTCTATTTTATAGGGTCGTTCAAGAAATAGACCCGCCAAAATGGACATTTAAAAAAAATCGATATTTAATTTCTGCGTCGATATTTTGTAAAATAAATTATACTTCCGTGGTCTACGATAGAAAGTCCATCCGATTCCACTGCGATAGTGAGTATAAGTTGAAAAGACATGTAACTATGACAATTTTAAAAACCCGTTTTTACGGCCCGAAACGGGACGCATTAGCGATCGTTGCTCCAAAAGCCGTGTTTCACTCGGAAAATAGCATTGCAGGTTTTAATTTCACAGAAATGAAGGGGTTTTAATTAGTTTCTCCCGAAATAATTGATATTTCGAAAAATAAACTATCCTACCTTTTACGTTGGGTCAAACTGCAAGTGGTGTGTAAATTTTATTAAAATTGGTTTAGTAGTTTAGGAGTCCATCGCGGACAAATAACGTGACACATAATTTATATATATTAAGATAATGACATTTAAATTAGCTTAATGGATTATTTGAATTTATGAGATAATATATTTTAATTCATTTGTATATTTTGAAATGCATTTTTTCGGAGGATCGGGGAGAATTTCTAAATATGACTTTAATAAAACACAGTTTGCACCACAGAAAGATTTTTTTTTGTTCCATTTAATTATAATAAAAAGAAACTACTTGTTTCATTTCCCATTTATTTATATTTTAATTTTTTTTAAAAAAAAGTTTTTCCCTTTCCTGAATTCTAGTTCAAAGAGTGTCTTAGATTATATTAAAGATATTGCATAATTTTTTTGACACTGTGTAACCGTAGTATTTTAATATACTGTTAAAAGCTATTGATTTAGTATTGATAACAGAATAAATTTTAAATGTTGCCGAAAATTGTTGAATATTTTTATTAATTTTCAAAAAAAAATTATTTTATGTTTTTTTAATTGAAATATTTTATCATGTTTTTAAAACTTGATATGCTTATAGGTTCTAGCAAACTCGGATGATTCTTGGAGCAAAGAAACTGTTGATGAAGATTTCACACAAATAAGAGTAAAACTTTCTCGTTGCATTTGTTTTATACCACAGCTTGAAAGTATAGCAACAATTTCTGATGACTTATTAAGGTAAAATTTAGTTTTTTTTATTTTACTTGAAAAATTAATTATTCCATTTAATATAGTTTATTTTTTAATTTTGCTATAGTGCATTTTCACCAAAAAAGGAAAAGATGCATTTATACATTTAATGAGAATTTTTTGGCATTTTAAATATTTCTACATAAGAGGAAAAAAGAATGTATAACTAATATGCAAAAATTAAAAATAACAAGGATTCTTATTTAACTTTTAGTTAATAATTTTGCCCCTAAATAGCAATTTACATATTTTAGATTGCTCGTATTCAGATTCTCAAAAGTCGTCCATAAAGGATTGCATTGAGAAAAGATTTGTGAATATAACCTTTGGCTTATAAAAATAAAACAATTGCATTGAGAAATAATTTTTTTCTAAAATTTTATAAATTAAAAGAAAGATAGAATGTTGTACAATTTTTTCAAAATATATCAATATCTACTTGAAATGAGTTAAAAATGCAGCCCTTCATATTTTCTTTATTGCAAGTATATATAAATTTATATTAATATATCAGTATTTTATTTATACAAAAGATGAATGAGTATGTTGAGGCTCTACACGCCAAGACATTTGACTTATAGCTTCAAAATTTGTTCTTTCATAGTTTTTAGGTCAGGAATAGGCATCTCAGCATTAAAAAAATTAATTTTGGCATTTTCCCACAGTTTCCGATAATATTAGCGTAAACATGTAAATTTTATATTGCATCAAATGATTTTTTAAAAATTTATGATAATAAAGTAATAGCCATGTGAATTTTTGCCGAATTTTTATCAATTGTTCAAAAGTATTGTTTTGTCTAATTTCTAAGAATAGATTACATTACCGGCTTAAATTTCAAACTGTTTTCATTGTTTTACCAACTAATGTAATCATTGTATGATTTTTATTTCCATTCTTGAAAGCTATAAAGAATAAGGCTTCTTTTTAATATTTGTGTAGTTAACCAGACATTTAAAAAAATTAAAAGAACTTACATTTACCAAATACTTACATTTTTCTTAGCTTCATGACACCATGGGATTGATTTCCATTAGAAAGATTCATGTGCATAATAAACAGGGCAGTATGTAAGAGACAACTAATGTAAACCGATTTTAATGTCTATTAATTTACGGAAATCATGGACATAAAGTTTTATCGTTGTGATTTTCTGAAAAATGAATGTAGCCTATATTTTCTGCAGACTGACTGATCATCAAAGGCAAATACTTTTGAATAAATAAATAAAAATGTCTAGGATCAAATGACTGTATAAAATTCAGACTCCATAATTTTTTTTTGAAAATTACTTGAAATTTACTTCTTTAATCTAAAAAGTATCATGAGTCATAACCATCAAGAAAGAAATTAAAAATGAAATATTCTGAATGCCAAAGAAACAAATAAATTAACAACAACAAACAAAAACTTTTCATAAGCCAACAAGAAGAAAAAACAATCATTTATTCTTCCAAAACAATAAATCAGTTCTGAGTTTCAGCTATTTCCGGTTTCGTTCGTTATTCAAATTCTATCTGAATTTCATTTCATTCAGTTGTTTCTCCTCTAATTCAAAGATGCGGTTTCTTAATATAAAATAATTCACTCCTATTTAATCTGACTTCATTTTAATCTCTCTTATTTACAATTCTATTTACAAGATGTTACCATACACAAAAACAGTATATTGGTTTCGCGCGCAATTAATTCCAACTTTAGAGTTCTTAAAGAAGGTTATAGCCCTAGTATGTTTTAAAATAAAAGGTATTTTTTAGCCAAAGGAGCTTGTAACATCTTCCCGCCTTTTGATTTTTAAATTAGGAGGATACAAAATCAAAATAGTATAATTAACAAAATATTAAATTCAAAATATTAATAAATCAAAACATGAAAAACACAAATATGAAAAGTGTATAATAAAGTTCAAAAGTTAGTTAAAACATAAAGGCTTAAGTACTCATCTTCCATTTCTAGTTTTTGTTTCACCGACATTTTCTAAGCACAGGATTTTGATTTATTTATACGAAGCGACCAATTCATTATTTCTCGTAACTACAGGATCGTCATTGTCTAATTCCAAGGGGTATAAACGTTGCATTGGACGCACAAGTTCTCCACTTATTTTCAGCTTTACTACTCGGATGCAACCATCTTTTCGCGGGAACATTTCAATTATCTTTCCCAGAGACCAGTCTAGTCGCTTTTTGACATCACTTTCTGACATCACTTTCAATTATAACAATATCTCCTACTTGCAATTGCCTAGATCCCTTTTCTTTTGTCTTCTTTTGGATTAATAAGTTCAGACATTCTTTTCGAAATCCTTTCCTTAAGTCCTCTCGTAATTTTTGTTGATACAGATATTGTTTGGAGATATTTACTTTATCCAAGGTATCCAAATCGAGAACTCCTACCTTTGTAGTCTCTTGAATGAACATTGAGGGAGTCAGTGGAGTTAAATCATTCGGATCTTCTGACAGATAATTCAGAGTTCGAGAATTGATATTGGCCTCTACGTCGCAAAGAATAGTAAACATTTCTTAATGAAGCGATGCCTTCCCTAAAACTCTCATCAAAAGCTTCTTCACCATCTTAATCATGCTCTCAAAAAAATCCGCCCCACCTAGCTGCTGTTGGGGGGGGGGTTAAATTTCCACTGCATTCTTAAGATAGAAGCGTCATTTACAACCTTGTCCCAATCAAGAGAACCCATCAAATTATTTGTTCCAGTGAAATTTGTTCTGTTATCTCTGTATATAGTCTTACGTCGCCCTCGTTTTGTTACGAATCTTCTGAAACCTTAGAGGAATCCATTAGTCGAAAGACTCTGTATTAATCCCAAACGAATAGTTCTATGTACTGCGCAAGTAAAAAAGCAAGATCCAGGCCTTTCCCCATCCTTTGTATGAAGCGGCCCTGCTAAATCCACTCCAGTGACCTCAAATACCAAGGCTTCCTATACAATGGCACGGGAATTGTTTCAATTCTCTTGCTCGTATATCTTTTACATCTTATACACCTTGAAAGCACTTTCGGGAAAGTTTTTCGGACTTGCAGAATCCAAAACTTTTGACGGATATCTGTTAGGACAACTTGAACTCCAGCATGGGAAGAGATCAAATGATGTTCGAAAATCAACCTCTCCACTAATGGGTGCTTACAAGGCAATACTAGAGGGTATCTAAAATCTTCATCATCTCGTCTAGTAATTTTAGTTTTCAATCTAATTAGTCCATCAGAATCACTAAACACACAGTGATTTGAGTTTTGATCTTGCATCCTCGTTATTAAAGGTTTCTTGTTGCACGCTTTTTATCACCTTTTTTTTCCGGCAGCATCTAGTTCTGCAACTGTTAAAATATCTTTTATCTTGTTCATAGGATTTCGGCAATTTTGTATAAATCGTATAATCCATGCTACCATTCGCAAATTTTTTGAATATTTTGAGAATTTGTACAAATACCAAGATTTATTCAGATCTGTAATGTTGACCAACGTTACGACCCTCTTTTTCCTTTCTTGGAAAACCTCTTACAAATTGTATTCAGAGTCTGTCGCTGGCTATTCTTCCTCTGGCTGTTTCAACCGCTATGGACCCTCCCACCATCTCTATTTCAAAAATCCTTGGATCGAACAGCCACGAGAAGAGAGATCAGTGGGGTTGCAAGTCCCTGGGAGATGTTTCCAATCATCTTTTGAAGAAAGGCTTCTTATTTCTTCGACTCTGTTATTCACGAACGTACCCCAATAATCTTGTTGTATCCAATAAAGGGCAACAGAAGAATCTGTCCAATAAAAAGTTGGTACGTCTCTCAAAGACATAGATTTTTTAATACCTGAAGTAAACAGAGCTTCAATGCAGCAGGTCAATAATTCTAGACGTGGTATTGTATTAACCTTTAAAGGTGCTACTCTACTTTTTGCCTCTATAAAATATATTTTGACTTCTTCTCCCAAAGTATTTCTCAAAAATACAACAGTATTGTATACAACTTTGCTGGCATCACAAAAGGTATGAAGACTTAGTTCTTCTGTGAAGCCATTGATCTTAACACATCTAGGGATCTTAACTTCAGAAAGTAATTTCAAATCAACGATCAAAGTTTTAAATTTTTTCTGAATGTCATCTGGAAGAATTTCATCCCACCCTAAGTTTCTTTTCCAAATATTTTGTACTAAGAGTTTTAAACATTTTGTCACAGGACATGAAAATCCCAGTGGATCAAATATCTTTTGAGCCGTTGACAGAATATTTCTTTTACTGCAAACATCAAAATTAAATTCAGCATTTTGTAAATCACAGAAAAGGAAGTCTTTATTTCTATTCCATAGCAATCCAAGTGCTTAGGTTGGAGCGATCGGCTCGTCCAGACTTAGCTCCCTTGTATATTCCCAACCTCGAAGATCAAAACCAGCCTTGGAAAGCAACAGCTTTGCTTCTTCGATGAAACGGGTAAGATAATCTGCATTGCGCACGGATGTCACACAGTTATCATCATAAAAGGAATTCTTCAGTATTTCGGAGGTTTCTGGAAAGAGCTCTTTAGATTCCTCTAGATGATTATTCAAAACCGCTGCCAAGAGAAAAGGACTACAAATGAGGCCAAAAACAAGACGGCGATGACGAAGTACCTCAAATGTTCTTGTTTCGTAATCTTCCCACCAAAGAAATCGTAAAACATTTTGATCTTCTTATGCAATTGAAATTTGAAGAAAGGTCTTTTTTAATATCAGAAATGACCCCAATGTTATTTTTTCTGAATTTTCTTAAAATGGGTGGAATTTGCTCTATTAAATTTGGTCCTTTTTCCAGATAGTCATTTAAGAATTTAGAAGACAAGAAGCGTCAAACACTGGGCGTACTTTGGTTGAAGAGTTTATCTTAAAAACACCTCAATGGGGTGAATAATAACTTGGATTTCCGTCCTCCATTTTGGGCACTTTCTCTATTATATTTTTCTCAAGCCATTCCTCAAAAACAGCTTCATATTCCGCATATTTATTTTCATCTTTTAACTTTTGCGAAGTACGGATACAACGTTGTTCAGCTATAGGTCTTTTGTCTTTTAGAATTTTTTTTGTTTCTATCCAAGGCAGCTTAACTATGTATCTGCTATTTTCATCTCTATCCACTGTTTTCATAAAATGATCCATTGCGTTTCTTTTCATTTCTTCTTCAGATTTAGTTTCAGCTGGATCCATAATGCCTTAGGTTTCTAATTTCCAAAGATCAGAGATAGAGCTATTTTGTATTAACATTGTAGTCACTAGAGGAGCGGAAGTATTTTCTCCCTTTTCTCCAGATACTTTTCCCATTATCAGCCAGCTTAATTTTGTTTCATATGCTACTAATTCACATTTCAGAGCATATATGTTTCCTGAGAATAACTGTCCGCAGAAGTCGGTCCCTATAAGCAATTCAATGTCAGGACAATCTTTGCCTTGATCAGACAGTATTATATTTTTTTTCTTCCATTCCTTTTTTGGTCCGAGATATTTTTCCGCATATAACTGGTTGATCGAGAACTTGCATAACGTAACTAAATCCAGTATTCAAATTCTGAAGGGTTATTTCATATAGTCCATGATCTTGTTTTTTTAATGTAGACCCACCAAATACCGAATGTATGATATTTTTAACTTCAATGGATCTGAGGTTCATTTCTTTAATTGTTTTCTTGAATAAGTATGAACGCTGCGAACCACTGACAATAAGAGCTCGTACTCTGCGTATTTTTCCTTCTGCTTTAATATTAACTTGTAATGTTTGAAGCAGAACTTCAGCAGCACACTGATTGGATAAGTTGACATTCAGTTTCTCTTCCACCTCAGGTGTTTTTACTTTTTTTTTTGGTTAAATGGCAGATCTGGACACATCAAAGTCCAGTGTCTCTTATTACAAAGCAGGCACTGTACATTTGACTTACAAATTCTTGATGTATGGCCAAGCTTTAAACAAGTGAAGCAGCATTTTTTATTTTTCAAAATCTCATCGTTTTTTTTCAAAATAAATTTTTTTTAGCATAATAGCATTCTTTACTTTCATAAGTTTTTTCACAAAAAATACAAATTTGGGTATGCTTTCTTTTTTCTAC
This sequence comes from Argiope argentata, assembly GCA_026289955.1. Taxonomy (NCBI): domain Eukaryota; kingdom Metazoa; phylum Arthropoda; class Arachnida; order Araneae; family Araneidae; genus Argiope; species Argiope argentata. The sequence continues at coordinate 10,128,922 of JAOUZG010047196.1, forward strand.
ACCACCTGAAAACAAATTTGTAACCGTAGCCACAGAATCAGAACGTAATACTCTTTCTTTCCTCTCATTATACACCTTCGGTTCAAGTCCTGTTTTCGCCAAGCGAATTCTTTCTTCACCTTCTATTTCAGTTTTCAGAAAGAGTAATAAGTTTTTTAATTTTTCTGTATATACATTGCTTTCCGAGTCATGATTTGCTATTACAAGAAAATTTCGTAACCATACTCTGAAAATATCTTCAGGTATGCAGGATTCCACGAAGGGAAAAAGCATTGCTGAGTATTTGTCTGATGTTAATCCAATTGAATCTAGAGGTCTTAAGTAAGTTTCTAATTTATCATAAATTTGCGATGTTCTTAATTTCCTTTTAGCTTCTGCAGCATTTATTATGACTAATTTTAGTAGCTCACGAACGTAGTGCTCACTAAGCAACTCGTCCTTTCCGAAACGCGATTTTAAACTTTCTATTGCCTTGCAATAATTTGCATTTGTTGGAGGATAACTGTCTATAATTTCACGTGCTCTAGTTCCTTCACTTACACATCGGATCAAATATTGAAACTTGTCTTCATTTTCTAATTTATCATCATGAATTCGTTTAAATTGACTCCATAAAGCCAGCCAATTCTTAATTTCACTATTAAATTTAACGAGTTCTATTTTAGGTAACTTTTCGTTTAATTCTAGGTGAAATAGAGCCAAAGCTTTCCTTTTCAGCGTCAAAAAATTTAGACAAATATATTTCCACATTTACTTTCGCATGAATCATTTTCGCGCTGTAATCCTCGATTTTAAAATATTCCTCTTCATACTTTTCAGTAACTGGATTTTCCAAAAGGAAACTACATACTTCATTATCTAATTTGGCCAAATCCGAATAAATTCGTTCCAGATTATTGAAAAGTGATTTAATTTCTTTTTCCAGAGCTTCTTCGACCTTTAATCTTTCAATCAGAACATTATACGTTTTCGTAAAGTTAGATCTAATAGGCATTCGCTTCTTAGCAAACATCTCCATTTTTATTCCGTTACTGAATTCTTATCTATATTAATAAAAATGGATCGCGAAATGCGTTGCTAAGCGCAAAACTAGAGAACGGCTCGACCGATTCGCCTAATTTTTTTTAGTATTTTCGTTAAGACACGAGGATGGTTCTTATGGAGAGAGAAAATGAAAAAACTGCAAGGAAAATAGTTAAAACGACACTTTTCTTACTTTCCCGCCAAAAATTTTCATTTCTTTCCCCCCCACACTGAGTAAGATTGCAGGAAGTAATAAATTATGATCTGTTTACAAAGAAATACGCGAATTCAGTTGATTTTCATTTGTAAAAAACAGGAAGTCTAAAAAAGAAAGAAAATAGTTGCTTTTATGCAGCTGATTACACTGATTAAAAACATTCTTCCAAACGGACATGGATATCATTTTGTTCATTATTTGAGAGCGTTTCATTTTTTTACTGATTCTATTGATTGTACTCTGATATAAAGTTTTTTTTTATTGTTCTTAAAGATAAAAATTCTTATTTATATATAAATACGGCTTGAAGAGCTTTTAATATGTTTATGTTATTTTTGGAAAGATTTATGTATTAAACAATTCTTTTTATTTCCTTAGTGTTTAGTCTGTATGGATATTTAATTTATGCCTGCTCAACATAAAGTCTGGGCAGGTAATAAAAAAAAGAATAACAAAGGGAAAAAAGAGTTTGTAGAAAGAAAAGTAATGAAGGAAAATTTTAGCGAGCATTAATACTGGCGAACCGACTGGTCGCCAAAGGCGGCTAGTTGCAAATAAAAACAAACGTACCGTATTTCAATTTCGGATTCACCACATTGTTGAGACTGTATCTGAATTTCATTTCATTCAGTCGTTTCTCCTCTAAGATTCAAAGATGTGGTCTCTTAATATAAAATAATTTACTCGTATTTAATCTGACTCCATTTTAATCTCTTATTTACAATTCTATTTACAAGATGTTGCCATACACAAAGACAGTATATTGGTTTCGCGCGCGACTAATTCCAACTTTAGAATTCTTAAAGAAGGTTATAGCTCTAGTATGTTTTAAAATAAAAGGTATTTTTTAGCCAAAGGAGCTCGTAACATTCGTTAATAGAGTATACACTAAAGGATTTTTTTTTGACACAATGTTAAAAAAACATTTACAAAAGCAGTATATGAAACATTTATACACAATTCAATTTATATATTTTGCATATAACTACCAATTATGGTTTCTAAACCAGCAAATATTATTTAAAATGCCAAACAAACAAAGCACTCTTGTTTTTAAGCTATCTTAGGCTTCTATTTCAATAATAAAAAAAAATCATATCATCGCTTACATTACATTTAATCATTTCAGAAAAAAAAAAATCTTGGATTTTCCCCTTTTCTGAACTGGTTGAGTTCAAGAAAAAAAAAATTGAAACCTTGTTTTGTATAAGGGACGGCTCAAAACGGCGGCTCGCTTTCCTAAGATTTGCTTTCAAATCGGTGGAGGACCGGAATTCCTTCGTTTCGATGTCAAATTGGTGGGGGCATCGGAAAACCTGAAAAGAGAAACAGAGAGCCCTGCCTGACCTTTTCGTCCACCAATTGTTTCTCTGTATGTACTTTCAAGCATTAGGTTCGAAAGGACGTTGGGCGCCAAATATAATGGGGGAGGGATTGCGTGGAAGGCCCGAAAAGAACTAATGCCGGAAACGGTGTACAATATTTTAACTACACAAACCATATGCACCACGGACAAACAGAGAACACAATATAAAACATTAAGACAAGTAATATACATAAGAAAAAAGATATGGAAGGCTCGTCAAGCAAGTCTCCCTGAGTCTGGAAGCTAATTCTTTTTTACGCCCTGCGCATGCGCATAGGCAAGTCCATTTGGGTCTCTTCTCAGGGGGTGTAGAGGGTTTAAGAGGATAGTGAACGACCGTTACAAAACTACTTATATCGACTAAAGAATTCAACTGCTGTGATAGAATTGTAAAGAGTACCATTTTTCATGCAGAACATCTTTTTGTAGAACAATCTTTTTTAAGAATTTTTGTGCCATTCCAAAAGTTGCTTTTCTTGCTGTTGTTTTAAGCAAAATTCTTGATTTGGTACTCGTTCTTGAGTCTAGAAGATTTACGGCAATGTGTCGAATTCGTATCTGAAAATCAGTGAATATGATAATTTTTTTATCTAACTTGTACCCTGATTATCTGTATAAATATTTATATAATTTAAATACAAATAATAACCATATATTTAGTGATCAACCAGCACCAGTTATAAATCAACCAGCACCAGTTATAAATCAACCAGCACCAGCACATTCTTTCAAGAATTAAACTAGACAACTGGACTTGTGAAAATTTCGCAAGCAACAATTTAGATTCGTGCGATATTAATTGGACAAAACGAGAAATAATTAGAGAAAGTCTATTCCCCCTAGCGCTGTTAATAGTGTTTTACCTAGCTAATGCGCGTTTTGAGTGATTTGACACACACACACACACACACACACACACACACACACACACACACAGACAGACAGACAGAGAAAAATTGCACCCCATTCCTGACCACTGGTCTGACTTCACAAATTTTTATTTTCATATAAATTTTTTTATGACACTAGATAAATCATCAGTGACTGTCTGTTCCTACTTCCCTTCTATTTGAAGATATGTTTTAAAATAAAATTTGTGCAAAGCTTTCAACCTCACGTATAGACTGACTTTTACATTTTAGTCAATCAAGTAATTTTATCACTTTTTAAACTCAGCTGTATAATCAGTTTGCCTTATTCTTACAGTACAGGTAAAATTTAAACTTCTACCTTGTTTTGTTGTAATAAAATGCAGTTTATTGCTTCATTGACTTGACTTAATTTCTAGATAATAAATAAAGATTTTTTTATATCTGATTGTAGATGCAAAACTTCTTTTAATATGCTATTATTTTGAATAATGTTCTTTCCCTTGCTTTTTCCACTTTTTAAAACCATATTCTATTTTGACTAGCACATGAATGCTATTCGTGCATTTTCTCGTATCTTGAATACGCTTACAGGGTAAAAACAAGAAACTGAGTGGCATCCTTGATCCCAGTTTGAACCTAATTTATCCAACACCGATGGTTCTTCCATAGCTGCAGAGTGCTGTCTTTTTTTGTTTGAAATTGTAGTTTATTAGCTTATTTTGTAATATTTACGAACATTTACTTTCTGGCAAGTCAGGATTTTGACTCCCTGCATTTTAAACCGTTCATAAATTGTACGATTACAATTGTTCCAAGAAAAATCTTTTACTGTAGAATAACCGTATTTGAGCTCAGTACACATTGCAAAGTACTGTTAAATTAAGAGAGAACTTCGAAAAGTCAATCATAAAGACGACTTGTCCTGAGACACCATCTCTAACTATAGAAAAATCACAAGCTGCACCCTTTTTTTGAACTTCCTGCCTTTTTTCTCTGTACTCAAACTTATTTTAGAGGTTTTTTTCCTTTTCTTTTTTGTTAATTGAATACTGAAATAAGTTTATATGTAATTTTTAAATTTTCTTGAGACACTCGATTCAGTATACTTATTCCAGTTGTCAGAATTGTTTTTAAAGTGTTGCTTATTTAAATATGTTGTAACAAAATTCATCTTTTATCTGAATCTAAGAATTTTTGCCTAATGCAAATTAACTACAATTTTTATTTTCTTATTGCAAATTACAAAAGGTGAAATACAATCAGGAAAAATGGTTGGCTTCCAGATTTTAATGAATTGGCACCTTTTATTAAATTTCTTACATCAATATCTCAGTCTTAATCAACCCTTTATTTGAAACATAATTCCGAAACCCTACAAGGTAGACGAATTAATTTTAATATTCTGTCTTTAAACCAAAAATTATACATTTCTAGCAACTTTTGACCAATTTTTTAAAAGAAAATCTATTCATATATCCTTGAGCTTGTATGTAAAATGAAAAATGCAGTAAGTTTTATATGTGAAATTCAGCATATGCTTTTATCCCTGGAATTCTAAATTGAATTAAACATTGTAAATGATTGAATGTTTATCCATTTGCTCATAAATGAATGTCATAATTCATAATCACTGCAAACTGTAGATTAATGAATATCAATATATAGTCTTTATTCTTGAATTAATTTCTTAACATTTCACCATAATGTTCAATTGAACAGATTGCTCATGTTTATATGTGCATGATAATTTTGAAACAGATTAAGTATGATAAAGAAATTTTAATATGTAGTTTTGATATCAAAGCTGTTGATTTTGAACCCAATAGGATGATGGGAAGAGGTCTGAAGTGTATATACGATTCTCTTCTCTATATAAAGTTTAAACGCATCAAATTGCGTAATAATTCGTAAGAGTCGAAGGAAAAACATTTATATTGATTTAGATAAAATAAAAAATGCATTTTATTGTTTATAGCAATGCTGAGTTAACATGATGCCTTTTCTCTACAAGGTTTCTTTCTTTCTTTTTTCTTTTCACATGGTATTTAAGTTTTTCTGTGCAACAAGTATTATATTGGATATTCATCTACATAGCTATCTGCGAAATAGGACGGAACTTTCTACTTGATGCATATTGATAAATTTCAGAATATTATGTGAATAGTGAATTATTTTCATTTGTAAATAAAATTCCTTTTTTTTTTTGTCTGTTTTGTCTGTTGTAATATATCTCAATTTTTAAACTTTAAGCATAGTAAAATTTATAGAATACTAAGAACCATGTGAAGAAATAAGTTTCACTTTCTGTTATAGGAACTTTTTTATGTCTTTCAAGCTAATTTAATAAAATATTTTGTCATTCGATATTGTGCTGTGTGATTTTAAAGAAGTCTCAAGTGTATTCATGATATCCTAAGATTTTATTTGTGAACTTATTTTTATCCTTAAATATTTTGCTCCTTTTTCTTTAGATTATTAATCTGTTCAAGGCCATCCACTCATGTTTAGATTGTAAATAAATAAAAAAAATAGAGCTAATACAAAAAGAATCTTAACACCAGAGGTTTTTGTAGATTTATAATCAAACAAGAAGATAACTGTGATTTAATGGCTTTCATTAAAATAAATATTGAAAGAGTTAAGAGGCCTTCTTATGAACACTGCAAGTTCCTATTAGTTGACTGTTCAGTTTTGTGCAGATTTTGCGACCATCAAATATTTTATGACGTATGGTTCTTTCATTTTTCCTTTTTTTGGTACTTATTTTGATTATTTTTTTGTTAGACAAAACCTATTAAATACAACAATTTTAAATTCGTAACTAAAATTGTTGCGAAATATCATTCATACGCCCTTTTCTTTTTAATTTTATTTGTTCCATTTTATAATCTCAAGATCATGCATTTTTAACATGAACTCGCATTGTTAAATGCTCTGATTTGAAAATGACCTTTGAAGTGAAATTTATCTGAAAATGTTTTATTTGTAGTAACTGATTTTGATTATTATTATTATTATTTTACAATTCTAATTATTTAATATAATAAAAAAGTTCTTAATGCCTTGTGTATTTCTTCAGCGTCATTGAAGTGGCAAGTCTCAACTGTAAACCTCAAGTTACCATTCCTTTGAAATATACTCCTAGGAAATTAGTTAATGATCCTCTTTTTGGAAATATTTTCATAATAGAAACTGATAATAACAGTTACACTGAAGAAACAAAGGAGAAAAAGAGAAGGGAACTTGAAATGGTACTATTTTAGAAATATTGTTACTTTTGACAAAATAATTCCGAAGATATTAATATTATGCAAAACATTTTTTTAAAAAATCAGAACTATAATTGAGAATTTTATTTGCTAGAAATATTCTTAGTTATATTTCTTAATTTTAGAATTTCTATGCACTCCAAAATATGAAGAACTCGTAAAACAATTGAAAAAACAATAATAAAATAAGTTTCAAATAAAGAATTTTCCTGAATGTTTGAAGTATATTATCTTCGAAGCAACTGGATGTGGTTTTATGTAATCTTTGTTTGCTAGGTATCTGAATAACATTTTAATTTCTAAAGCTACTAATAAATATGAGACAGTGTAAAATTAAGTGAGTCGTCTGAAAAGGCTTAAAATGTACTTAAACTTCTATGTTTTTAATTTCATTTGTCCGTATTTAGATATTATTTCTGATTATTCATTTCGAATTCTTAAATGATTTCTTTTACCAGCTTCATTAAATGGTATTATTTAACCAGAAAATTGTATTTTGCCAACAAAATTGATTTTCAAAGTCGATAAATAACAAAAGATATTAGCCAAAATAAGTTATTATTGAAAGTAAAGAATAAAAATAATGCTTTATTAATAATAAATGTAATAATAATTATTACATTTATTATTATTTTATTTATATATTATTACATGCAATTTTAAAGATTTCAGAGTTTATTTAATCAGATTTCACAAGTCAAAAGTAGTGATGTATATATATATATATATAATATAGTGATGCTATTTTTATAATTTGAGTTTGTTTTTTGTTATTGTTAGCATATAGCTGCGTCTAAGAACCCACAGTCGAGATCTCGTCCGCCTCGCGTTGAAATGATTCCGAAATCTTGGTCTTCCCTTATACAAGTTGTAAAATTTCAAGAGGGAAATGTGGAAAAAGTTGCTGAAGTACGTATGGAACAACGTGAAGCAGCTTTGAGGTAAAACAATTTACATAATATTTAAAAATTTTGTTCTCCACGCTTTCTATTGCATGAAAGGAATTCAATTTTTAAGAATTTTTCCTTTTTATAAAATGTAATGTCATAATATAAAATGCTTACTAACAATTTAATTTGTTAGAGTGCTTAGAAAATCTGAAATAATGCATGTATAATACAACTAAATATTTTTTATTGGAAAAATTGGATTTAAAAAAATTGGATGTGATATAGTTATCTTGGAAGCTTTGATGTATCTTAAAATTCTGATCACTTGATTATTTATAATTAGGAAGTCGGCATCCTTTTTCCTATGTATGAAGAAAGGAAAGGGCATTACCTGCATGAAGAAAGGGATTTTTGAATGTTTTGGCATTTACTGAATAATTATGATGCCCTCCCTTTTGTTTTGGTCTGAAGTTATTGTAATTAATACTTGAGAAAACTAGTTTGATATTCCGTGTTTTATTGAAATTTTATCTGTAATTTTAAGTATTTTACTAAAATTTACTTACTGTTATGAAATTCAGAAACCTAATATGAAATTTTCATGTCTGGGGTATTGCCAATATTAAAAATTTTCCTGTAAAAGTGCAAATAACTCTGCTGAGATTCAGAATCACTTCAAGATTGGATCACTTTTGAAAGTATTGCTGACATGATTTCTTCTAATAGGAGAGAAAGTAGAAGAAATAATCTTTTCATTGTGTTGAATCATTCCCTCTGTAACTTTTTTGGAGTAAATTTGCTATATCATGATCTAATCACGATTCGTAATTAGATTTTTTAACAGAATGCGTAGAGTAATGAAAAACCCTGTGTGTGTTTAAATTTTAAAACCATTTTTAAGCATCTTAAAAGTGCTCAATTCTCACGAGAAGTGCAAAGATGTTCTTTTTTGTTTCCGCAGACGATAAATCGGTCATAAATCTTTGTTTATTGAAATATCAAGAAATCTAGCTAAAGGGAAGCATTCGATGAAGGGATACAGGAGTTTTATTCCAACCCATTTTAAGATAAATCTTAATTATTTTTTTTTCTCTTCACTCTCTCCCCCCCATCAATGAGCACTAGCATATATTGAAATATTCGAATGAAAACTCACGGAACTATTTATGCCTGATAATTTTATGTTCAACTCTTGAAGTGTTCTTAAAGATTCCGTAGAATATCTCCGATCATCAAAAAATTAAGAAAATGATATTGTTACAAGCGGGCGAACGCTAACGCTCGCCAGTGGTGAAAACTTTGGCGGCGCGTCATAAGGCGCTCCGCGCCAGCCGAGTTGACTTGGCGGGAGGAATATTCTGGTAACCCCGAGAGAAGTCTGGCTGCGCCGAGGTTTTTCTCCCTCATCGCCGAAGCCTCTCGGAGCTTCCGCCGTAGCACGGCCACGCTTTCGCCCGACTATATAAGAGGCAGGTTGCCGTCTTTCTGCGTCGATCGCTCAAAGATAGTGGATCTCTCTTTCGAGAAGAGAAGCGTTTCGCTTACTTGTAGCTTTTCGCTTGTTATTAGTGAGCTGTGTTTGCGTTTGCTGTTAACGCTGTGTTATTGAGCTCGCTATGATTGACTGTTGCTGTGCTATACTATAGCTGTTTTGCAAACCGTGTTTATTGTGCGTAAGACTTGCATTTACGCTGTAAGTGACTGATTATTGCTGAATTGTGTTTTCTGAAGTTTTACTTTTCCAAGTCATCCTGTATATACCTGTAAATAGCTGTAAATAAATTTGTTTGTGCTGTCCTCAAATAAAGTCCATTCAATCCGAACCCGCTAAGCTAAAAACGTAACAATATGCAAAAGAAATATGTACATCAGAGATGGGAGAAGTTGTTTTTTAAGCACACATAAAGCACACATCAACTCATGTGAATCATGAATTACACATTCAATCATCATTCTCGTTAATATATACTTTTGATCGATCTCTTGAACGACTTTGAAAGAGATTTTACTGTAAGATTATTTATTGGAATTGGAATTACTTGCGTTGACTGTGTAAAATCCCTTGAGATGAATATTTAATTTGAAGGCGTGTTTTTTTTTTTAAGGCGTGTACTTTTTTAAATGTCCCTATTCCTTTAAAAATTATTTGTTAAGCCAATCTTGTCATGTGTTAGCAGATTTTTTTAAAAATAACATCTAGGTCTAATATTTAAAATTTAAAAGAAACAAGAAAGTTTTTAGAAACCTTAATTATTCGGATTATATCATTTTTAGAAGGTTTTACTCTCTCTTTTTTTGACTTTTACATGATTTTTTTAAATTTTCCCAGGTATTCCTGGTTTATAAAGATCTGTCCGGTTAATAGAGAGTAACACGCTGCTTAAATCACTGAAAGTAAGGGTTTGAAATTTAGCGGTAAATTAACTTTTGGATGGTAGTGGCTTTCTAAGGACGGATTTTACAAAATTTTAATTAGAAATTCAATTTAAAAATTAAAATTTTACTATATTTCCCCCATGATATTAAAGCGTGTTATTACACAAAATTTATTTTTACACCTTCGTAAAGGTTTTTATACAATATTTTCAGATACTCTTCTGTGAACTTGGTTGTCACTACTTACTTCTTATTTATTTTGATGTCTTCCTTTCACTAACTGTCATAGTAATAGGAGGATTTTCCCATTAACAGCTTTCAATTCTAACCTTCTTTAGTAGTATTTTCATAGATTTACGAATAAAAAAATGGTTGAAAATTTTTTTCGCATGGAAAAAATCTACTAAGTCTAATTCTTTAGTTTTTGAGACATGGCCAATTTGATGTGCTTGATATATTGAAACTGTAATACATATTTAAACTGTTTACTGTTTTTCTTGTATATTTAAATTGCTTACATGCTTGTAGGAATCATGGTAGATTAATTCGTGATTATATTATTGTTTAAAATATTAAAAAAAAATTTAGAATTATAGCTACTCTACAATGGTCCATCCACAATTTTCTACCAAAATGTAAACTGCTTCTATGAGTTCTTCAGAATCATTCTTAGTGATTTTGAATTAGTCAAATACCTTAATTATTAAGGTATTTGTTTATATCTTCAATTTAATTGTGTATCAACAATATTAGCTCATACAAATAATTTATTATAATTTATATTATTATTTTATCCTATTGCAATATTTCAGCTATTCCTTTTCAGCTATTTACCATTCATCTTCTCTACGGTATCTATTGTCATTGCAGTAAACAATTATTTCAAAAAACTGTATTTACTTTAGGGACACATTAATTATACATTTAAGCAAAATCATCTTAATTTTTGTGTAATTTTCTGACTCTAGATTCTTAAAAGTTATAAGTCTCTCTCTCTGTCTGTCTGTCTGCCTGTCTGACTTCTCTGTCTCTGTCTGTCTGTGTAATCTTGTTAAAATTTTCAATTGAAAATAAAATACTTTTTTTTTCATCCGGACAATTAATTAATTACAAATTCTTTCGCGCCAAAAATCTTAATTTCCCCACCGCCAAATAAGTAGCGAACGAATTCAGTTTGTTTCTCCCTCACGCTAATGAAGTTAGGCTTAACATGCTTTCGGTCAATTATTTCAGATGATTCTGTTTATTTTCTAAATGTTTGTTGCATTAAAAAATAAACATTTTTAATTAATCGATTTTTCGGATTCATTTTGAAATAATTCCGAATTAAAATAATACAGATTAAAGAAAATTAAAAATTTCTAATCTGTAATGTGTTATCCCAACTGGCGTTGAAAATTCATGCATGCTGCGTTGCCTCGATTGGTGTTGAAAATTCAACGCTAGTATAATTTTTTAAATCAATTATATATAGTAAGCGTAATTATTATGCCGTAAGGCTTTGGATTCTCATCCGTTGGGCACTGAGTTGGAACCCGCCAGCCGAAGACTGTGTGTTTGTGGTGGACACTAAATCTGTCGTGGTTATAAAGTTCTACATGTCGAGAGTAATACCAATGAGGGTAGGGTACTGGATCAGAAGTGATCGTTCTCTATTCCATATCTAAATTACGATCTGCAGTTGAGTGAATGAAGTTCGCCCTTGTAAAAAAGGTTTTTGAAGTGTATGAGTTAAAGTCAGACTTCTGCCGCCGGTTACTCAGGAGTTCATACCCTCAGAAGCTACTGCACCGCTTCTTTCGTTGTAAAGCGGAACACGAGAACAATAACAATTGTAATTATTTAATAAGTATCTAAAATAAAAATTTTCTTTGTTGACCTTAGTTGGAATTGACTTAATTTTTTATATATATTTTACTTGTTCCTATTATAGCTAAGCTTGGATTTTTCTGTGGCTCAAATAGAATTGTGCATACTATTACATTCCTTTACTTCAGATGTCCTGATTACAGATATTTTTTGCTCAATAATTTCGATACAAGTTTTTTGAACCAAATACATCAATGACAATATTTTATTTTGGTTTTGATTCTGGCCACTACATTTGTCAATTTTTGGAATTACTGAATGACACATAAAACAACGTGAATTACTTGGGAGAGGAATTAATTTATGTTCTGCAGAATTACAACATCTTCTTGCTTTAATATATTGGTGACACATCACTGCATAGGATTTGACAAATTCTTTGGGGATGAAATAAATGAACTCCCATTTTTTTTAAAAAAATCATCTGTCGCTTCATTTGTTTCATTTTTCATGATATTTGGGTTCTCCGTATGCTTCTTGTATCTCCTCGAACTGTATTATGTTCGGGCTCTAATACTTCTTCATAATGTCTCTCACAGGCTCTCCCACTTTGCCTTCAATCATTTCCGATCATTTGACCCCTAGTGTCCTCTTTCAGAGACTACAATTTATCATACTCTTCCTATTAGTATTAAACAGTCACTAAGTCCTTTCAGTGCCTCATACACGTCTGCAATAAATATGCTAAAAGTCACTGGACTAAATAACTTTTATCTGATGATATAAATGCCATTCGATAAGTATATAAATTACTGAATACAACTCTATAATGGAAATTCAAAAGAGTTCGCAAGTTATATATCTATAAATAAATTAATTATATATGTAGATGAGGTATATATTTCAAAATTGAAAAGGTTAAGATGATGATATACAGAAAAGCAGAACAAATTTGTGTATTTCTAAATATCATATTGAATGTAATTTTAATTACGTACTATAGTAAAATGATTAAATACCTTCCGATTTCTTTGAAGATTGATAGTAAAAAAATTTAAATATAAAATTTTAGTCTGGAAGTTAAAGAATACCCCATAGTGTAAAATTGTCCTTTGTTGAAAGGTTTCTTTTACATCTCTCTGAACACTCATATTGTTCAGCACTTTTACCTGCAAAATTTGCAAAGGTATAAAAATTAATTTTCTTAAATTGATCTTTTATACCTTGTATTTGATGCTACAAGAGTTTAATTGAATATTTTTAGGGTAATGCACATATTATAATAAATTATTAAATGTGGAAAGTCAGAAAATAATGTATTTACTGAATCTTGTATTTGAGCATTTTTTAAAATGTTACAATTATTGAATTGTTTACAAAACTTGCTTAAAATAAAAATTTTCCTCATTTATGTAAAGTTGCATTCTTTTAGTAATGTATATGCTATGCCTGCAGCTGCTGTATGATTGCATGCAATATAAATTATCAACATTTCTGAGGGTTTCTTTTAGTTTAATTTTCTTATTAAAAATATATTGTGATTTTTATAGTATAACCTTACTTGCAAAACAATGAGCAAATAGTTTTATTTTCTTTCCAAGTTTCAACTATTTCTCAGAGGTACCTTACATTTCTTTTCTCTTCTTTAATAAGTTGAATTTACAACTGTGAGCATCTCTAAGTGAAGAAATTTATGTATAAGTGGTATATTTCTTTTAAATCATGATGATTGAATGATGTGAATATTTGCACAAATATTTGCAAAATATTAAGTTTTACTGCTTTGAATAAATTTGCATTTTTTAAAAAAAATGCTGCCATCAAAATTTATGATAAGTTGCTCTATTGAAATAAAGATAACTGCAAAAAGGTAATAGTATAGAATTTTGTTTGTGCTTCAGTTTAGTTTAGTGAAGGTATTATCATTAAAATAATGTATAATTATGAGAGATGATGAGACAGTTCACTATTTTGATGACATTGAAATTTTTTTGCTTCCCCCCACCTCTTTTTTGCAGAAAACTAATTCAATAGTATTTCATTATGAAACTAAATTATTATTATTTTAATTTTAAGTAAAAATTAAATTCTTTGAATATTCAGTAACATGTGGACTGCATTATTTCTGTTATAAAAATATTATTTTTATAAATATGTATAGTAATTATTATTTTCATGCAGCCTTTATAAGTTTTTTTTGTTTCAGTCTTTGTTATTTAAAAAAAAGCGAACATTATTTCCTTTTGGTGGGATTGGCTAAAGATTTTAATACTTCTTATGGATGCTGCACGGAAGGAGCAATACGAACATTCCAAATTTTGGAGGATGGACAAATTATCAAATTTTTACACGAAACACATACAATTAGCGCTCCTTCAGCTATGTGCTGTTATGAGAAAAAAGTATTAATTGGGATTGGAAGGAAACTAGCTCTTTATTCTGTAAAACTTGAAGCATTACAGCTAGTATGTGAGGAAAAGGAAGTAAGTTTTTAGTAGTTTCTATTAGCTGTTTTCTATTGTATTCCTTCATGAATCTTATGAAGAACATTATACTTAACGCTTAGCATTTAAAGCTTATATTGAAAGTTTCAGTTTGTATTGAATACTTAAAATAAGAGGTTTCTTAGAATATTCAGTGTATAAGATTCCTCATTCAAAAAATTTTTCTTGCACATATTTTTGTAATTATATTATTTATTGTTTAATAAAGACATACAGAGAGAGTATTAAAAAAATAAGAAATTAGGAATTGCCATTAGATTGAGCTTTATATCAAAATTCTCCTGGAATAAACATTTTTTCATGACTTCCAGTAAGGAGGTATTTTTAAATGAAAAAAAAAATCATTATTTCATTTTGAAATTTAGATTTTGTAACATTGATTGTGTAACATTGAATTTTATGGAACAAACCATCTTAATGATAAATAGATTTCAGTTGATTGCTATGTGATAAGTATTAAAGATTACAGTAAACACAATTTTTTTTCTTTTTCAGAGGTAAAAAATTATTTTATAAAAAAATTGGAATGTAGTTATATTTAGAATTATTTGTAATGAATTTTATAATCAGTTGAATTTATTCAAATATCATTTTAAGCTATTATTTCCAACTGCTACTGAAATATACAGTATTAATTGACATTTAAAGAGATAATTCTTCTCATATTTTTTTACTTTTAAGTTTATATAGCAAATTTACCGAGACATTTTAGGGTCTCTATGAGGATGTGATGTATTTTTTTTTTACATAATTTAAATCTGTCTCTCTCTCTCTCTCTGTGCTTATTTTCAAAAATTATTTTAACCATATAATTACAAGACTTTCATAGGATAATAATGTAATTTAAAATATGGTTGGGCAAGCTTTTCATATCAAGTGCATAGTATTAACATACTTTTATAGAGTGTGTGCATCTTTTACAATATGCTGATTATTCTGTTTTTTTTTTTAATTTCTAGTGTGTGTTCCGAGGTATAACAGCTATATATCCTGTTGATGAAAGAATTTGGGTCAGTGATTTGAAATGTGGCATGAGTTGTTTATTGTATGAATCAAGGGAAATTGTAATTTATATTAAAGGAGAAGAACAAAAGTCCAAGAAAAGGGCATTGCATATATTACAAAAAGATATAAAACCTAACGAGGTAACAGCTGCCTGTATTTTAAATGGGGATCGAATGGTTCGAGCTACTATATCCAGAAACATTTTTATAGTAAGTACAAAGAAATCGACTTTATCATTCGTTCAACTGTCCAAAAAACCATTTCTATTTTTTAAAACTCAATTCCAAAACAATTTATTGACCTTTTTAGTGATTGTGTTTTTCATATTCGTTGAAAAATTAAGAACAGTTATTTTTATTACTCATTTTAAATAACAAAAACTACTTATCTTTTTAGACTTTTTTGTTTTTTGTTGAGCAAGTTTTATTTGTTTAAGTTTATGTTAGACTTTTTCTGTTAAGTTTTATTTGCATTTTTATTGCATTTTTCTTTTTCTTTTTTGGTAAGCAGTCAGAATTATAATGTCATACTTAAGCATTTTGCCTTTTTTGAGTTTCATTTATTTGGGTTCTTTACACATTTAACACTAAGAATGAGGCTTTTTACACCATAGAGTTTTGGTGAATTTAACGTAGTAATAAAAAATTATTCCAATATTTATTCTAACCTTATGAAACATCGCTGCCAAGTTCATATTACATGTTTTCTTACAGTTTCATCAGTTGATCTATTTGCATTTTTTCCTAAATACGGAATAGTATTCAACGAATATTTTGACAGAACTTAAGCTGCGACCCTAAATTTAGTTCCAAGAAGGGCTAGCCGTCTGGGGGCTTCGGTGGATGCTTTAGACCGATGCTACACGATTCAGGGCCTCCCACCATGTTCAGAACTAAAATAATAAATAGAGGGGTAGAGAAAAGAAAGAAATTTGACGGGAATTATCGATAAGTTTTGACATACACGAATCTTTCAGACATATAACAGTTTAGTGCAACATATTATAAATATAAAGAGCGGCCGTTTATCTCACATGCTAGACTAAATTGTATATATTACTTTGATAATTCATTCTATAATATTGTTAATCTAATCATGTCCATGCAAAGGAATTCTCTGGCTATCAAGATTCGATTTCTAAAAAGAAAATTATCAGGAAAAAAAAAAGTTCACTTCCAAAAAGTTATGATTGTATCTGTTTTCTTGTCTTCGATGTGATTTTGGCAATGAAATCGCTTTGACTTCAGACGCTACAATTCAAACTTGAACCGACGTAAAAATTCTGCACAATCGACGCAATTTTATAACAAAAGCGTGGAAGTTGTGAAATGTTTTGAAGAACCGTATGTTTATACAAATGATTGAATCAAAAAGTAACGACAAAAATGACACTAACAAATGTGATCAAGTGCATGTTAGTGATTCACGTTTATGACCAAGCATTACTACTGATAAGTTAAACATATTTTTGTTAACAAACGACCTATACAATATGAAAAAGTTTTGGCATAGAAAACTGAAGGTAGATTTTTTACTGCTTACTACTTTTTTTAAAAGAAGTGCTGAGTGATGAAACGCATCTTCGAGAATAATTTATTTATTCAGAAACACAACACTCGATATTTTGTTTATGCTATATATTATTTTCCTGAGGAAATAAAGAATCTACTCGTTATATAGGTGTCTATAATGATTGCAGAAAGTTATCAAATAGAATTCAAGATCATGATCATTCTATTTGTTACTTAATTCATTTATTGCTTGGAAAAAATTAGTGAAACAACTAGCTTTATGTTCGATAGTTGATATAACCAATCAAGTTAATATAAATAAACAGACTCAAATTACTATTTCAGATAATTTTATAAATCATTTTATTATTAATTATTTTAATTATTTTATTATTATTTATTATTTTTTATTTTAATTTGAGGAGATGGTGAAATAATAGGAATTCCTAATAATGGTCAATTTTTAAATTTAATCGAATTATTAGGTAAATACAGTTATGTGCTTATGGATTATATACACAGAGCAAAAAGTTCCAAAAATAGAATTGTGCAAGATTTAGCACATACATCTCAAGAATAAATTATTCTGGCATTAGGAAATTTCTTAATAAAATTAAAGACGACACAAAAAGAGAAATATATTGTAGTATCCAAATGAATTCTACTTCTGATATTTCCCATATAAACTGCGATCTTTATTTGGTATGTAAGTTTTGAAGATTAAGTTTATAATTGTGCCATTTCTAGTGTTTATTGAAGTGTCCGATGTGACTGAATAAAAAGTGAGAAAAGCTCTATTAGAAATTATTAAGCGAGTTTGATTTAAATATTATGGATTGTAGAGAACAGGCGTAAGACAATGGTAGCATAATAATGTGGAAATATAAAGGTGTAGAATCTAGAATAATTGCTCTAAACCCCCTGAAATTTATGTCCCTTACCTGTGAACATTCTTTTAATTCGATTAAAGAATGTTAATTTGTGATGCCGCTTCCTGATTGCAGTTTTTTTCTCTCGAATTATATTGCTTAGTTAATTTCATATACAAACAGATGGGAAATTCTACAAAAGCATTTAAACATTACTCTTGAACTATTAGGCAACACCCATTGGGAAGCCGAAATAATTGCGGTTAAAGCAGTGTATATAAAGTTTGAACACACTTAATAAAGCCCTAGAAGAATTTATTCATACAAATAACAATAATACATCGGTATCTGAAGATAAAAACCTATTGGATTCAATACAAGACGTAACAGTAATTTTATTTAACTTTTCTATAGTATGGTTTACAATATTGTACAAAATTAGCACTATCAGTGAACTATTTCAAATGAAAACGAATGTTCTTGATTGGTCTTTTAATTAAGTCAATAAAATTAAAAC
Organism: Argiope argentata; assembly: GCA_026289955.1. NCBI lineage: Eukaryota > Metazoa > Arthropoda > Arachnida > Araneae > Araneidae > Argiope > Argiope argentata. Next base: position 10,147,150 of record JAOUZG010047196.1, read on the forward strand.
TGAAATCCAAAATTTAAGAACAAAATTTAGCTTATTCTTAGACGAATTCGACTCTTTCAGAATCTTTTACTGAAAAACGAATTCGAAAAAGAAAAAATATATATATAGAAAGAGCAGAAATTGTAATAAAGCTGATTGATAAATTTAAATTGTTATTTTTTAACTCTGTAACTGATACGGTTATTGTACAGATAGAATATAGAATTTAAAGTATTTGAAATATATCACTAATTTAAAAATGTGAGAAAAACATGAATTAGAAAAATGCTCACAATACTTTGTAAAATGTTATAACAGTGTAGGTGAAAAACTAATACAAATAATTGTTTTGCTGCGGGATTTGATTTTAAATGAAAGAGATGTATACTACAGGCGAGACATACTGTAGCACAGACTAAATAATATTTATAATGATTTATTTTTTAATATATTAACTGTATTAAAACTTTTCTTGACATTGCCAGTTTCTATAATAAATGCTAAGCGCTCTTTCGGCAAAATAAAATTAATATAAAGAATTATCTTCGGTCAAGCATGCGTTCAGAGTGCTTAAATGCACTTGATATACTAAATGTCGAAAATGAAATAGCAAAAAATGCTAACTTTTCCGAAGTAATTAAAAGCAGAAATAAAATCACGTATTAAATAAACATGCGATAGTAATATGTGCTGGTATTTATATATATATTTTTTCTTGCAAAAAAGTTAGGTCTCCAAAGTTTTTTTGCACCGAGGCCCCTTTATAAATTAGGCCACTCTGCATCCAAGACTATCCAATTTTTATGGCTTATATTGTATTAATAGACTAAGTATCATGTAGGGAATAATTATTCATTTGTTATGTTTAGACTTGTTTTGAAACAAAGCAAACAACTATTTCCATTAAACAGGTTCCAAATTCTTTTGCTAGTGACAAATATTATGATGCCATTACTTCCTTTGATTTACTTAACTGAAAAAAACTCACCAGATCTCCAGATCCAAAATGGAATTCAAAATTATCGTTAATAATAATTAAGCCATATGTATTTTCTTTCATTTATCATGTTTTAAATTTTGAGTGTTTATATTATTGAGTATTTTCTATGTTTTGTAAAAGTTTGTTTCTGTGATGCCAACGTTGTCGATTAGTTTTAGTTTTGAATTCTGCGCCATATATAGCAATTATTTTTTTTGAAGCAATAAAATTAATAGCAATAAAAAATACGTCAATAAGTTTTGGGGATTCGAATTGTAAGTTTTTGTTGTATTTTTTTCGGTAATAACACATATTTCGAGAATTATATACTTCTGGCATCCGTGACAAGACTTTCTACTGCTGATAATTGAGTGAATGTTATTTTGTTTATATTAATTACTCAACTGACATGGATGCCGCAAATAAAATTAGAACTCAGCAGAGGAGGTTATTTAGTAAAGCGTTTAAAGAGTTTAATGCTGTGGAAGTAAATGTAAAAATTTCTGATAAAATAATCAAACTAAAAGTTATTGAGAAAAATGCTACGTTTATGATAAATTCTAAAGAAAATGTTAAACATTTTTTTTTTTTTGAAAACGTTGACGATGATATAATAGAAAAAGAGATAGATCAATCTGAAAGTTATATACACAGTTGGAGGTTATTACTGCTTTAGCTTAAAGAACTTTCGATTCAGAAGGAGAAGACGTTTCTTCAAATTGTAGTGTTTCTCAGCAAAATACATTATTGGGTATCTTAAAATACAATTACCTACATCTAATGGGGATTTAAGAAACAAGATTAGATTTTGGGATCAGTTTGAGAAAGTTGATAAAGACCCTAATTTAGATCTGCATGATAAATTTGAATGCCTATCCCAATGTATGGAGAAGAAAAGCATTGTCGAAGAATTAACTAAAAGTTTTCCACCTGGGAGAAATAGTTACTAGAAAGCTATAAAGCAATCAAAATTACGTTTTGGCAGAGAATTACTACTTATACAGGTGTATGTTAGGGATCTTCTATCATTTGCTCTTCAAAAGCAGAATATGTTGAAAGTCTGCAAAATCTTTATGGTGTATTAGAAACAAAGCTCCTTACGCTTGAGATATTAGGAGTAACTAGGAATAAATATGCCTCGATGCTTTTTCCACGTGTTGAGTCTTCTAGAAACGCTTCTAGCATGGGAAAGATATAGATCTACTGCAAATCGTAGATTACATGATGAGAAAGTCCAAATATAACTAAAATTACTCCACAGACCGATTTCGATTCAATTCTTAATTTTTTTCAAGATGAAGTACATGCAGAAGAACGTTTAATTTTAGCCTCACAAAACTTTTTAGTTTGAAACTAATCATGATTTTTAATTGTTCAAAGCGAAGAAATCTAGCAATAATAAACAAAAATACAGAGACATTCGTCAAATAGCTAGTGCAGCTGTTCTTTTAATTTTTTAGAAAGAACAGAGATAGTTCATATTTTGCCACAATTTCACTAACTGTTGAAGGTACGAAAAATGTCGGTGGAAGAAAGAGAATCTCGTATAGAAATCAGGGTACTATTTTCTGTGCCTAAAATCAGGTCATCAAGTTCCTAAATGTTACTCAAAAGTAACTTGTTTGAGTTGTGGAGAAGGGCATCATATTTTACTCTCTCGAAATAAAGCAACAAGTATTCTCACCTACTAGAAAAGAAACTGCAGAGTTAGATAATGTTCCGAATAAGGATCAAGCACTTGCGAATGTGTCCGTAACCCCTGGTCTTATGATATTAACCTTAACGGTTTTAATCAGAGGTGATGGGGAAAATGTAAGGCAAAATCATCATAGCCACTGTTTCACAGCGCTCCTATGCTTTAAAAAGTACTGCTGAGGAAATGCAATTTGAAGCTACATGTAAAGAAAAATGTTGCCATTCCTTATTTGGTGGAACATTCACTGATATTATAAATCATGATGTTTTCAGTGTTTTTTTTCTAACACCAATGAGACTTATCACTGTAATTTAAAAGCTCTTGGCCAAAATTTAATTTGCGGAACAGTACCACCTGTAGATCAAAGTGAGTGGTTACAGGAACTTAAAGAACACAACATTACTCTGACAAGAAAAATGATTGACCTATAGAAATACTGATTGGAATTAATATTATAGGCAAACTGAAGACTGGAAACTTTAAACTACTTGCCTCGGGTCCTTCTGCCATAGAGACTTAACTTGGATGGGCTGTTTTTGTAAAAACTAATTTATCTGGAATTTCAGAAAATTCAACACTGTTTTTTACATCCATTTTAATTGAAGAAGCAATAATGTCTAAATTATGGAGTCTGGATTCCTTGATGATTCTAGATCCATTAGAAAAGAAAGTCAAACAAGAGGTTCATAAAGACGCAAAAGAGCCTTTCTTGTCTATAGTAAAAGTTAATGAGGATGGTCGTTTTCTAACCAGATTAACATGTCTTGATAGCCATCTACCTTTTAAAAGATAATTATCATTGAGCTGTTAAAAGACTAAATTCTTCTGTTAAAAAACTGAAATCTGAAAAACTTTATGATGCTTATGGAAATGTGTTTAGTGAATGGAAACGAGAAGGAATAATAGTACAAAAAATGAAATTGATTTTCCATGCCATTATCTACCGCATCGTCACTCAATAAAAAAAACTGCACTACACGAATTAAGCCAGTGTTTGATGCCTCGGCCAGAAAGGATCACCTAGTTTTAACGACTGTATAGCGAAAGTTTTGAACCGTATTGAACTAATTCCTTCAATCCTTTACAGATTTCGAATAAATAGAAGTTACAGCGTATATACGGAGGAAATTTTTACAAATCAGTCTTCATAAAGATAAGGACCCCATACCAGAAGAATCTTAAATAATCTTTCATAAAGGTAAGGACCATTTAAGATTCTTATGGTAGGGAACCGATGGAAAGTAAAATCAGTACCGGCACTGTAGAGTAGTATTTGTCTCGAGTAGCCTTTTACTACTTGCTTGAGTGATTTGTCACCATCTAGAAACCACATCGAAAGAATTGAAGGGAAAATCGAAATAGATATAATTGAAAGACTAAGAAAAGAGTTTTTAAATAGATAATTGTTTAAAAAGTGTAAAGAATGAGCTAGAATTGTAACAATTCATACAAGCTGCTTCTGAAACCTTATCTGCGCGAAAGTTAGAATTACGTGATTGCGAATATAGTTATCAAACAGATAATTCCACGAGTGCAATTATTTATTAGAGATCATCTGGAAACGATGTAGTGAACATCTTAGTTTAAATGTTTCTGGCATAGGCGACGATCTTCCAAGCAAATTGACCAAAAGGGAAATTTTAGCAATTACCCAAAAAATATTTTAGCCTCTAGGAGTAGCGTGTCCAGTTAATCTTCTTCCTGGAATTTTACTGCTACGTCTATGGAAGTTGAAATTATCTTGGGGTCCAGAATTGGATACGAATTCCAAATCAGAATTTTGTAAACGGGTTGAATGATTGAGAGCTTGAGAATATCAAGATAGTTGAATTATGATCTTGAAACTGAAAATATATCGTTACACTGCTATGATGCGAGTAAGCTTGTTTATTGTTGCAGCTTTTATTCGTGTGCAAACCAGCAATTCTGTTTGGGTTCATTTGTTGTAAGCTAGAGTGAGAGATGCGCCCAGTGAAAAGAAATAAACCACAATAGTGGGAATTTCTAGGTGTTACAATATGTGCACGGTATCATCCAATCTTATAAAAGAATTTAAAGTTGAGAATATTCATTTTTGGGCAGATTTGTCAAATTAATTGCTTGGATACAAAGGGAGGAAGTAGGAGACGTGTCTGTTCATAACAGAGTTATGCAGATAAAGAAACTAACTTCAACCGAAGCTTGAAGGCATGTACAAGGGGCAATGAATCCGACCGATTTGCCCAGTAGAGGATGTTCTGTTTCTCATATAATTGCATCAAGATGGTAGAAAGATCTTGAATGGCTATATTTATCTCCAGAACAGTGGCCAAAAGATGTTGATGAAAAAGAAATAGGCCCTGAGAAAAAGAAAAGATTTCGTCCCTTATTAATCTTAATACCTGTGATTTAGTTCCAATTGTGAAACAAGATGTGGATTCGAATTTCTTCAAACGTAGATGCGTTACATTCAAACTGTGCGCGAAGCTTTTAGAAAGATATTTCTTCAAGAATATCCGGGAACTTTGAAAACATCAAAAAAGAAAGTTGTCCTATTTTGTAAATCGAAAGAAGACGTTGTTTTATTTGGTAACGATAACAAAAAGTGATTAGTATGACCTGTAGGTAAAATCATGCAGTTATTTCCAGGGACAGATGGAGAGAGTCGACATGCTCAAATTAAGATACAGAATGACGAAGTAATCAGGGCAATGCAAAGTCTTTATCTTTTGGAACTGTCAACTACTGAAGAACTCCCTCAATAAATTCATCAAAATATTCCATGTGAAAAAGTTAGAGCAAACGAACCTCCAATTCATGAAGCACCGCCAAAATTATTCCAGCAGATATTGAGTGTTCCATTATGACTAGAACAGGAAGGACAAATAGAATCCCTCAGCGATTGAATTTGTGAGCCCGGTGTTCATTTTTTATCGTCTTGAAATGCTTAATTCTATATTCCACATCGCAAGTAGGATGATGACTAATATTATGACGTCATTACTTTGATTTAATTAATTGAAAAAACTTTCACAAGATCTAAAATAGAACTCGAAGTTATCGTTAATTATACTTAAGCTATACATATATTCTTTGTTATCGTGTTTTAAATTTTGAGTGTTCATATTTTTTATTATTATCTATGTTCTGTGAAATTTTTGTGAGGGCAACGTTGTCGATAACTTTAGGTTTAGAATTCTGTAACATATGTAGTAATAAATTTTGTTATATTCGTGATCCTTATTTCTTTTTAACCCGGCAAAAGCTAAGACCCACGCTTCTGAAGCATACGCCGGAGAACACACCTTCATTCCTTCCTATAGTAATAAAAAACAGCGAATTTTGAGAGTTGTCTTTTTTTTTTTCGTTAATAATAAATAACAAATATTTCGAAAATTATTAACAACTAGAATGAATTAACCATTTCAAAGATTTTTAAATTCTTTAGATTTGGAAACATGTCACTGAGCAAATATTTTGATTTCTTTCAATCCATTTCTTCATGAGTAAAGTTAAGGTCACAAATCACATTGATTGTTTTTAGAAACAAAATTGTACACTTCGCCAGTTGTTGCTTCTTTGCTTATTTTGATCATTTTGAGATTTTCATGACCTTTTTTCTGTACTTTACTTCTTTTAAACTCCTTTCGTCTTTATTTCGACTTGTTTCTCATAAAATGTTTGCATATTGGATCTCAATATTTAATCATGTATTTTCTTCATTTTTCTCATTTTAAAAAGAAGTCTCTTAGCAGTTTCTCTAAAAAACGAACATTTGGTTGCTGAAACTTAGTCATCGGCAGGGGTATATACATTAATAATTTATATCCAAACCAGACTCAGTTTCCTTTAAATTTCCCTAGAATTAGATTCCACTAGAATTTCAAAATAGATTTGTAAATTTTTATTTCATGAATTTCTTTTAACAAAGATTCTTTGTGAGATCGAACAAGTGAAGAAAAGAATAAATCAAAATGAAAATTATCTTAACAAAGGAACATTGATTATTACAATTAGACAGATATTTCCGAAAACAAAAGAATTTGTAGGTAAACAGCTGGAGGTTTTTAAAAAAACCAATTCTGTTTCTTTGTATTCCTTTCAATCAAGCATCCTAAAATGCCCTTGAAATGAAAGATTAATAGAATGGGAATAAATTTAAACCATAATGCAGAATACATCATAGTCTGCAATATTTTTCAGGAATCAAAATGATCTAGTTATGTACATATTTATAGTGTCGATACTAATGAGCAAAAATGAATGTATCAATAAAATAATTAATAATTTTTGTTCTACACTTTCTTTGAATAACTAGGGGAAAGTCAATGAACATATAAACAAATCAAAGAAAAAGACAAAGTGAGCATATGAAATTCGCTTGCAATCAAAATAATCATTTCTTTCCCATCTTAATATATATATTGAAATAATTCTTTAAATTTCTATGGAACACATGTTCTACATTTTGCAAAAATGTAGTCAATCAACAAGCAGTTTATCTATGAAATAATAAAGGGAGGGGGCAAAGAGCGAGATAAACAGCTCCAACCAGCAACCAATGTCTCATTTTTTTCCATAGAAAAGTTCATGACTTCTAAACATGCTATTGATGACTGCCCATTTTTCATTTGCTACCATTTTTTAAAGTAATTGAATGAGCACTACTTCATTGTACATTCTGTATCCAGAAAAACTACAACAGATCCAAAAACAGTAAATTCACCAAATAGAAACATCGCACTGATCCAAAATTTGTTTCGTACCTTTTTTTACGATTCCAAGATACATAATCAGGCGTCAGTCATTCCATTCCTCTCCATTTTTAGAGATATTACAAAATAAAACGTTGATAGAGACCACACCTTAAAATTGTGCTAACTTTGCCAACTATTTGTTCCTGAATTGTTTGCTACTGTGATGCATTCAAAATGAAGTAATCTGACCTATTCACAGCAAATATATTTATTGGCCATTTTTGCAGTGTAGTTAACAATCGAAATGTACTGTTATAATTGTGGAAATATAATTTAAAATACTTTTTTGTGATGAGATGTAGCTGTTCAAAGTTGGTTAACATGGCTGAATTAATCTTATTAATGCTAACTGATTATAATAATGAAGAACATATTCATGTTGACTTGTTTTGATGAAATAAATCTTATCCAAGCTAAAAGGATGTTTTATGTTATGATTTCCTAAATTTGATGGAGAATTTTGATAGATTAGCTTATGTTCCCTAGAGGTGAAAGCGGTCCAATTGTTGAGTTGTATTCACTGAGTTTTGTTTTGCATTATCTTTTGAAAATTCTAAAAGAATTATTCTGAACGCATTCTAATTTTGGAAACAGCTTTCTGGTGCATAGTAGATTGCATCCTTTTGATGACCAAACTATATAAAATCCATTTTAATGCGGTGAAGATTCAGTGAAGGTTTTATAAAACAAGTGTTATTTTTTTAGAAGAATTTTGTTATTATGGATGATCGACAATGTATTATAAAGGAGTTAAAGTAAAAATACAAAAAAGGAAAATATAAAGTGAAAATTTAGTAAGTTTTCACTGAATCATTTATGAAATTTCTGGGATGTTACTCATACCATACAACTGTGTTATTCAGTTAACGAAGTGAAACCAGAGGTAGTTTATTTTGCATATGTTTTTCAATTCCTTATATTAGTTCACACTTAAATTAATATATATATTGTTACAAGCGGGTGAAACGTTGGCGGCGCTTCACAAGGTGCTTCGCGCAAGCCGAGTTGTCTTGGCGAGAGGAATATTCTGGTAACCCCAAGACAATTCTGGCTGCGTAGCGTTTTCTCTCGGTGATTGTCCAAGCCTCTCAATGCTTTCGCCCGGCTATATAAGAGACGGGCTACCGCTTTCGGCAGTTCATCTCTCAAGGAAGAGAAGCGTTTCGCTGGACTAGCGGATTTTCGCTTGTTATTATTGAGCTGTGTTTGCGTTTGCTGTTAACATTGTGTTATTGAGCTCGCTGTGGTTTTCTGTGCTATACGACAGCTGTTTTGCGGACTGTGTTTATTGAGCGTAAGGCTTGCATTTGCGCTGTAAGTAACTGATTATTGCTGGATTGTGTTTTCTGAAGTTTTACTTTATCAAGTCATCCTTTAAATACCTGTAAATAGCTGCAAATAAATTTGTTTGTGCTGTCTTCAAATAGAGTCCATTCAATCCGAACCCGCTACTCTAAAAAACGTAACAATATAATATCTCTTGTTTAAATTTTCAATCGTTAATAAAATACTTTTTATTCCTCCATTCAAGCTCAAATAATTTTGTTTAACTTGTGGAGGATGACATTTGATGTTAATGCGAAGTATTTCAAGTATTAATTTTTTATTAATCAATTAAAAACTAACTTTCTCGCAAAAAATCTTTATTTCGCCACCGCCATATTAGGGAAACTACAGCTCGTTATTCTCCCTATGCTAATGAGGCTAAGTTTAACATGTTTTCGACCGATTATTTCAAACAATTCTGTTTCCCTTAATTTTTAATGCATTTAAAGTCAAACATTGCTAATTCATAAATCTTTTGGAATCATTTTTGAAGTTCTTTCGAATTAAAAAACAACAGAATCAAGAAAATTAAAAAATTTTAATCTATATTGAGTTACCCCAAATGGTTTTAAAAATTCACGCATTTACGTTGCCTCAATTAGCTTTGAAAATTCAACGCCAATTGTGTGTGTTCTGATTATGTTAAATTTAACGCCAATTGAGTGTGCTCTGCATGTGTTCTGATTTATTTTCATCGGTTATGAGTTTGATTTTGTTTGGGGCAGGCATAATTTTTTGATAAATTATTTATATTAATTATAATTATTTAATAAAAAGTAGCTAAAGTAAAAATTTTCTTTTTTTAACCTAAGTAGTAATTGACTGAAACAACCTTTTTTATATTACTTGTTTTTAATAAAAACCATTCCGCATAAAAGAAATTCAATGTGATAGAAATAATTCCTTTTTTTTTAAAATAATTCTTTTATATATCAGATGCTAATTAAATATTATTCTATGGTTATACAATATTTTTTTTATTTCAAATCATCTTTCAAGTAGAAAGTATTCATCATTTTTGAAATTTACAGCTATGTTATTGTTTTGTACTTTTAGGTTCAACTTGGGACTTTACAGGCCACAAACAAATCTGAGGAGTTTAGAAAAGGGAGTTCTATATTTAAACTTCCTCCAGTAAGTTGATAAGTAACAGCTGTAACTTTTTAAAAAAATATTGACGTTGTTGCAAAAGTAAAGTTCAACAAAGAGTAATTCTTGAACAGTTGGTTGTGGACATAATTTGTAACAACGATTTCTATTACAATGAAATTCAAAACAATATTACTGCTACATCGAATTATTGAGTTACATTATTTTAATCCTATTAACATTATAAAAAAAGACTTTATAAGCTGTAATTTAAAATTAAAGGTTTTTAAAACAGTTCATTGAATAAAATTCTTCATTTGATGAGGTTTGCTAAATTTTAAAGCTATACGATTGGTCTCGTATTGGCTTAAAAAATGCTTTTTAAATATTGCTTCAATTAGATTTTTTTAATTTTCATTTTGCTTCTAACAGCAATCGCTCTCGCTCTGTCTCTGTGTGTGTGTGTGTGTCTTTTTTTATAAGCTACTCGAATTTACGTTTTTTTTAGAAACTAAAAGTTAAATTATTTCCATTTCTTTATAAAATATATATTAACACTCTTTTTGCAGTTTTTAAAACTAAAGTGTATATATATATATATATATATATATATAAAATTTAAGTTAAAAAGCAAGCTTTTATTAAAATTTCAGAAAGGTAGGTGACTATGTTTAAAAGTCGTTTTTCCTTTTTGTAACTAGGATTTTTTTTTTAATTTAATACGCTTAGTGTATGAACAATTTTCTTTATGAAACCATCGGAATTTTGTTTCTAAGGGCGTTTAATTTTTATCCTTGCATTTACGTACATTTTAATGTTAATTTAAATTTTAGATACTATTTTCACAAATTATAATCTTTGATAGAATTATGTTTTTAAAAATCTCATATATTAAAGTATGATGTATAATATTTGTTCAAATTATAATTTACTCGGTATGCTCCGAAATTCCTGAACTAGAAACTAAGTAATCTATTCATTAAGAAATATTTTTTACTTGTTTTATTGCTTCACAATGTGAAAAAATTGAAAATTTCGTTTTTTTTTATCTGTGAAATTTCAATATTTAAAGAATGGATATAAATACAGCATTTCTGTAAAGTTCAGCTTGCGAAAAGTGATTAAATGACCGGAGCAGCACTTTTTGTTACTTGCATGTTTATATGTTGATGGTGATGATCCAACAAAGCACCACCAAAAATCGAGCAAAAAGATTCAAGAGTGTTGCAAGAAAAAGCGTGTATGATAGTTTGAAATTAAAATTGTTAAAAATAAAGCTTTTTTTTAAATTTAATATTTTATTTAATTATTCCTTTATGATAGCAGAATATTTTTTTAAATCTTACGATACCTTTTAAGTTGAAATTTATTCAAGATTTTAACTACAGTTGCTCTTTATTTTCTTCTTTTAGATTCAATGTGAGAATTTGCCAGGTAAAATTTTGACTCAAGAAGGACCTATCTTTACACTCTCCCAAGTATGTTTGAGTTACAACATTTTTTTTTAAAAAATAAGTAATAATTTTGACACAAAGAGTTTTTCTTGAAATGAAAATATTCACTATTTGAGAAATGAATCAAACCAAAGCACACCAATTTTACAAATAAATTATTTTGAATAATTGTCAGTTTCGACTGTTATATATTGATAGAACATAGACGCTTATATGTATATATTTAAAAGGTTATTTTTAAAGCTTGAAGAAAGGTATTAATATATAAATGTTCTGACTAAATACATATTTATTTCAAAATGGTTTTATTCTTAGATTTTAACACCATGCATGGCAAAAATTAATAACATCAAAAGAAATAAAATTTGAATATTATAAATAATTGATGAATCATTTTCATAGATTTAAAATAGAATTTTGTAGAAAATGTAATTGCAAGTATATGAAAAAAAGTGTATAATATTTAGATTATAATTAAAACTTTTAAAAATATATTTTAATGTCAAATTTTGCTTTGGATTTACAATATAGTATACACATTAAAATATTTTGCAAGTTGATATTCATTTAACAACATATTTTAAGTTTTTGCATAGAGAAATCTGCTTTAACAGTTATACACATTTATACATTCAGTCGTTTGCTTACAAAATCTTACATTTTCTTACAAAAAAATAATATATTACTTTTGGACAAAAAAGATTTTATGTGCCATTTTCAAATTAGATAGAGCTTGTAAAATGAAATTTCAATGGTTTTAATGCCTCTTCTTTGATTGAAGATTTATTTTTATGAGTTGAATTTGTTTGTCTTCATGATAAAAGATACAATTTTGAAAAATATTAAGAACTTTACTCAAATATATTATTAGGAAAAGAATGTGATTAGGATTTTTATGTAATTTAGAAGGGATGTTTTTACTGACAATTTAGAGAAAATCTAGTTAAAAAATTAAAGTGTGTTTATATACTTTTTACGTTTAAATCTCTCGATGTCCCATGTTGCCGTAAGTGGGCATGAAGTATTTGGATCACTCATTGCTAACCTTTTTTTTTTTTTTTTTTTTTTTTGTAATTCTAAAAGCAAAAGCAGCAATATCATGCAGATTATTAACATTAAATAATGAAATTCGTTTTCTTGTTCGGTTTGTTATTCTCATAGTATACTCTAAAAATTTGGGCTTGCTTTCAACAAATGAATTTCATTATGAAACTGCAATGCGACTGAAAATAAATGGTAGTATAAATAAATAAAAGAAGGTATTATTACTGAATTTTGTGCAATTTCTTATGGATATTTGTTCCGTGTTCAGTATCCTTAAAAAAATGGTAAAGATTAAAATAAAATCTGCTATGCATATTTCAGTATATCATGTCAGAACGTAATTTCTTGAACTTCCAAGCACCATGTGGTCGTGCAAGTTAAATTATATTTTTATTCATTTTAATTGTTTCATTGAATAAGTATTGCAAACGATAAAAAAAAACTTTGTCTTGCATTTATTATTTTAAAATATATCGCATTTCCTATTTATTTCATTTCATATAATCACGTGCTCAAAATAACATTTTTAATAAACATTCAAATAACATTCAAAATAACATGTTATTAAAAGCTGATATATATATAAAATATGAGATGCTTGTGAAGATAAGAAAGTTTTTATTTTTCGCCTACGGATTTTTGTTGACGACAAAAGCCTCACCCCAAAAACATCATGTTCTGACATTATATATATATATATATATATATATATATATATATATATATATTTCTTACAGAAGTAAGAAAAATTAGAAAAAAACTATTGTGAGAGTAGCCTGATGGTGACCCTTGAGAAAGTAGGGAAGAAACCTAAAGAAAACCAATAAGAAAAAGAAATCTGGCCTGATGACTTTCTCAAGGGTCACCATCAGACAGGGATTCCAATAAAAGGTGGAATTTTTTTCTATTTGTACAATTAAAAAAAGGTGGTTTGATTATTGTCTAAAAAATAAATTATTTTATGACCCGAAAAATTCCTTTGTCCCAAAGTATAAGAGACGCATCATATTTTAAGAATATAAAAACAAATGACAATTATAAAAAAAGACTCACAATAATAAAATTCTAGAAAGAAGAAATAAAAAATAAAACAAAAACATTCTTTCATTTCTTTAGGTTTTTTCCTATTTTCACTATATATTTTTTCTAATTGTTTTTACTTCTGTTTTGATTCATATATGTTCCACTGTTTTTTTAGGAATAGCAGCATACACACACTCTAAATACATTTGTGTATCTTTAATTTAATAATTACAATTCGTAATGTCTTTTATATTTTGGTTTAAGCTTATAAAATTGATTTTATCTTTGTTCTTATATAATCAAATGGAAAAACATTTTGCAGTTAAATTTTATTCTAAATTGATTATTGATTATTTTCTACATTTTTTTTATTTTAAGGACTTTTTATGAGTTAATATCATTCTTAATTAGGAAAAATGGCTTGCTTGTATTTATCTTGGGGAAATTGTGTCATCCATACAGACATTTAGATTTTCAAGTACAGTATATGAAACTGTGGTGTATGCAACTCTCTCAGGATCTATTGGAATATTAACAGAAAAATTGGATGTGGTATATCTTTTTTTTATTATTTCTGTATAATTTTATTTTCTTATTTATGTGTAATAGTAGTTATTGTTTGTTTGCTAACTTACATATTTGAGGAAATGTATATATTTTTTATTGATTAACGTTTTTCTTATTTTGTGCACTATTGCAAACAAATGTTTACATTTTTGCAAGCATTTTTAAAAGTTAGAATATTATTGATAGTTGTTAAGAAAAGAGAAGCATAAACATTGTAATATTTTATAGAGTTTATATCTCTTTTACAAAATCTTAACTCATCACAAAATGACATTGATGGAAATAGTGAAAGATTTCAGTCTAGTATAGTTGGTCCGATTGCTATTTGTTTCTCTTTTAGTGTGTATTTTTATTACTGCAAACTTACCATTAAATTATTTACAGCCATTACAGCATTTACAAACACTGAACTTGAATTATACTACATACCACCCAGTTATGAGTTTTAATAACTTCAGATGGTTTTTTTTTTTTTTTTTTGATAATGAGTTTGAACTTCAAGTGATGATAATAATAATAAATGTGTGTGTGTTGGTGCTCTATAGGTCAGACCATTTGTGCTTTCCAGCTATCAAATTTGCCTTGTGTGTACCTTGGAGGGAGGAAATGACCACCTCAGAGTGATCTTCTTTAGAATCTAAATTAAAATTTTAATATATACCACAGTGCAATTGTTTAAAAATTAAGCCGAGATTTGTTATTTTTCTGCAATAACTTGAAAAAGTGTTATTGTGCAGAAATGAATTTTAGTTTGAAAGAGTGTTAAAAGTTTTAAATTATTCTTTTTAATAATACCAATTTAAGGATTATCTAAAAAGTTCTGTGTTTTAAAATATATATTTTGAATGATTTGCAATAATACATTCATTGTTGCCTTAAAATTCAAATTCTTTTCCATATTTCTTTATTTGTTTTATCATGTGATTTTCTTTCAATGTTCATATTTGTAGAAAAATGATTCTTCTTGATATTTGTTTAATTTTCAAGACAAATAAAAAAAGTAAAGTTACTATACTGCAAAATTTAGAAAATAAACAAACTTGATATTTTTCTTCCTAATTGCACTATGATGACATAGTTTTGCTCCAGTTGAAAAATTCATCTATATATTAAACAAAGCATGTGTAAGATAATTGAAATAACAGTACCTTCATAACTAAAAATTTGATAGAAACATGAAGTTTGTCCACGATTCAAATCAAATTAAATGTGACCAATATGTCTGATGAACCACTTAGTCACCAGAAGTAATTAGTCTTTAATATGATGTTGAATCATATTATACATATATCGTTGTGAGAAATTAATGAAAATAAAAGTTAAATGTTTATTAACAGAGTAGTTATCATTTTGAGCAATAATCTTGGGTTGCAAAATGGTTGAACCTACCTCTAGATGAAATATTTTTGGCTTTTATGATATAAACTAACTACAAGGGAAAATTAGTGCAAGCATCTTTATAAATAGTAATGTTAACTTTTATTATATAACATGGTGATTGAAAAAGTGATTCAATCTTGCAATAGCCAATTTAATTTCAATGATTTATGTTGATATTTTTTGTTAAATTTTCAAGCGCATCGTGTAGGATTAAAATTCTTATCTTCATAGGAAGAGTTAGTTGTGTTACTTGCAAGTAAATTTCTTTTATAACTAGAAAAGGGTTATTAAGATATTCTACACGGTTTATATTAATTTTACTGCTCATAAACTGTCCTACTAATTCAGGAGAATTGCAAAATAATTTTCGAATTTTGAAATAATGAAATTTAAAAATTATGAATTATATTCTTCATTCCTAATTGAGGGAAGTAGCATGTTTTAAATTCTCATTTCTTTAAATTTCCTGCATGGGTTTATTTGCAGAACAAGGTTATTTTTCTGTAGTCCTTTGACTTTGAATTGATTGATTTAGGGATCGAGTTTTAACATCCTTTCCGTCTGTAGACTATGTTTTGCAGTTTATTTAAAACAGTTTCATGGACCAACATTTTCAAGTCGACTGAAGGAATTCCTAGACTTTTACCAATATTTTTATGAAAATAAATAATGACATGTTTCAACATCTCGGGAGAAATAAATTGTAAAAAAAGAAGAAAAAAAAAACGTTTTGTGATTTATTTATTATTTTTATAATCAAAGGTACTTATTGAAATATATAATGTCAGAACATTTTTTAGATTGTTTATAAATTAAATAGAAACAAGTAATTGCTTTTTTTAATTAATTTTTTTGCTTTAGTACATTTGTTACAGTATTTTAATAATGACTTGAATGTGTGCTTGAGTACTCTTTGTTGGAAGCTGTTTAAGATTGTCATTCAAAAATATCCTTTTAACTTCTTTTTAAGTTATGGAAATGAAGTATGGTACAAAATCAGGTTAATACCAGGAACGATTTAATACACCCACTGTACCTTAAATGAGTTATGTTTGTGAATTTATCACAGGTTTTTGTTTGTTGAAATCTTCATGCAAGAGGGTTTGAAATTTTTTCTATTGATGTTCAAAAATATTCATTAAGAATACAATTTTCTCAGTGAGTTATAAAAGTCGTTTGCCATGATATCACACTTTTCCCCAAAAAAATCTATGGTTTTCTTGACGAACTTGGCTTTCCTGTATACTTAACATCTTCCAGAATATTTCTATCTAAAAAACGTCTTTGTCGTAAGGAAGCATTAATTTACTTAAATAAAACTTGATGTAAAGTTGTTTAATTCAATGTCACAATTTACTGGCATTTTTTAAAATACTTGCTTGAAATGTAATTACAATTTTATTCCATCTTGAAAAATATGAAAAATCTTGCACTTTTCTAAAAACTATTCATATGGTACTTAATTATAGAAAGTGCATTAATCTTGTGGCAGCACATTAAGTAATGGTTTAAGAGCATTTGTAGCAGCTATATTTGTATTATTATCTTTGTTTTCACAAGTTTGTTCTAAAAGAATTGGCAACACTAGTTGCTTGTTGATGGAATAAAAAATGTTGACATGATATAGCTTGCTTCTTTTTAATATGAAATATAATCTGCATTAATCATTCTGAAATTATAATAATGTTCTTATACATATCTTTATGAACTGAATATAACAGCGCCACAATTGGTGACCCTAAGAGTGAAAAGATTTTTTATTCAGTGGTATGGATACCGGCGACACTTCTGTTTTGAACGCTGCAAATGAGCGATATGAAGCAAACAAGGTAAGCTTAAAAATTCCTCCATTTTGGGAAGAAAAACCTGAAATTTGGTTTTTCCAAGTTGAAGCCCAATTTTCCATTGCAAATATAAACCAAGATCAAACTAAATTTAATTATCTTGTCGCGCAATTAGAAGCGAAAGTAGTTGAAAATATATGGGATATAATTCAAAGCGATCGGAATGATAAATATGCTGCAGCAAAAGAGCGATTGCTCAGTACTTTTAAAGAGAGTGAAGAAAAAATTATAACAAAATTGCTTACAGGAATTTCTTTGGGCGATATGAAGCCTAGTCAACTACTGAGAAAAATGAAATCGCTTGGCAGAACAAATATATCCGATAAAGTTTTGCGTGCTCTCTGGCTTGGCAAGCTGCCAGAATCCATTAAAAATATTTTGGTTGTAAGTAACGAAGATTTAGACAACTTGTCAATAATGGCAGATAAAATATTTGAAATGAGCTCATCTACAGAAATTTATTCTGCTGATTCTGAAAATTCTGTGATGAGTACTATGCTGGAAAAAATCTCTAACCTAGAAAAAAAAATTCGGAACTAAAAGTGCACAGACAGGCTAGAAATAAATTTCGTCAATCTGGTTTTCATCGAGATAGGAGTCGTAGTCAGTCTAGAAACAAATATAATCCCAAAGGAACATTGTGTTATTTTCATTTCAAATTTGGAAATAAATGTTCCCCGAATAAATGCATGAGTCCATGCAGTTGGAAAGAGTCGGAAAACTCAGAACAGCAGTAGTTTCGACGGCAGATTCTGCTGCAAAGAAATTTGAAGATTGCCGTAATTACCGTTTATTTATTACCGACAAAACGACCGGTTTACGCTTTCTTGTTGATAGTGGTGCTGATCTTTCTATTATTCCAGCCACATCAAACCATAATGAATGTAATTCCTTTAAATTGTATGCTGCAAATGGAACAGTAATACCCACTTTCGTTTTTAAAATTTTAACTTTGGATTTAGGCCTACGTTGACCATTCCAGTTTCCTTTCGTAATCGCTAAAGTGGATCGTGCTATCTTAGGTGCAGACTTTTTAACCAAATTTAAATTATTAATTGATATGCATAATAGAAAATTAATAGATGGTGTTACAAATTTATCAATTCGAAGCCATATTACATGCATAACAATGCCGATAGCATAAGCACGACTGATAAAAATTCTCTGTGTGCAAAATTGTTGTTACAATATCCGAATTTAACCAAACCAAATTTGTTAATTTCCAGCTCAAAACATAATGTGAAACATCATATAGCTACAAAAGGCCCACCTGTTTTTTCAAAAGCTCGTCAGTTAGATACAAATAAATTAAAATTAGCCAAACAGGAGTTCAAATTTATGTTAGATAATGATATAATTAGACCTTCAAAATCTCCATAGGCCAGTCCACTCCATTTAGTTGTCAAAAAGGATGGAAGTGTACGACCATGCGGGGACTACAGGCGCTTAAACGCACAAACGATTCCCGATCGTTATCCTATTCCACGAATTGAAGACTTCCATCATATCTTAAAAAACAAACAAATATTCTCAAAAATTGATCTATTTAAGGCATATTTTCAAATTCCAATAGTGGAAGAAGATAAAGAAAAAACAGCAATCATAACACCATTCGGCTTATATGAATTTAACGTTATGAACTTCGGATTAAGGAATACCCCATCCACATTTCAACGCTTTATTAATGAAGTGTTTTTTTGGATTGGACTTTGTTTTTGCATATTTAGATGATATTTTAGTAGCTTCTTCAACTGAAGATGAACATTCAGAGCATCTAAAAATAATTTTCTCTCGTTTAAATAAATAGTCTTCGTATAAATCTTGGAAAGTCGATTTTTGGAGTAAATCAGTTAGAATTTTTAGGATACCTGATTACTCCTCAAGGCTCTCAACCTCTTCCTGAAAGGGTAAATGCTATCTTGAATTATAAGTTACCTGAAACTATTCATGAATTGCGCACCTTCCTTGGTCTCATTAATTTCTATAGGCGATACATCAAAGATGCTGCCAAAAACCAAGCAATTCTTCATGATTATTTAAAAGGTTCCAAAAAGAAGGATAAACGTAAAATTCCGTGGACCGATGAAGCAAAAGAAAAATTTGAGCAATGCAAAAAAGATCTGGCGAATGCTACATTATTAAGTTTTCCAAATCCTGACTCAACGTTAGCTCTCTTCAGTGATGCTTCAGACTTCGCTGTTGGATCCGTGCTGCAACAGTTGGAAGGAGAAAGTTGGAAACCCTTAGCCTTCTTTTCTAAGAAGTTATCTAATGCTCAGAAAGGATATAGTACATATGACAGGGAACTGTTAGGAATTTACCTTTCAATCAAACAATTCAAGCATATTCTTGAAGGAAGACAGTTTATAATTTACACAAATCAAAAACCTCTAATATTTGCTTTTCAACAACAAAACAAAATGAAAAAGCCTCATCTAGACAATTACGCCATTTACAGTATATTTCGGAATTTTCAACAGATACTCGTTACGTTGGAGGAAAAGAAAATATTATCGCTGATTCATTATCCAGGATAGAAAGTATCTCAGAAATAGATTATAATAAAATTGCAGAAGCGCAAATTGATAATCAAGATCTTAACGAGCTACGCTTGAAACCGTCTTTGATTTTCAAACAATATCCTCTGGATTCAGGAAAATTTCAACTACAAAAATTCGTCCATTTATACCTCAAGAATTTCGAATGCAAGTTTTTCACAAAATTCATGACTTAGCACATCCTGGTGTGAAATCTACTGTTAAACAAATATCTTCCAGATTTATATGGTTCAACATTCGGAAAGATATCATCCAATGGACAAAGTCTTGTATCCACTGCCAAAAGAATAAAATTAACAGGCATACACACTCGCAAATTGCCAATTACAACAAAGTAGATGATAGATTCTCTATCATCCATATTGACATCATAGGTCCATTACCTACTTCTGAAGGCAAAACGTACTGTCTTACTTGCATCGACCGATTCACATGTTGGATAGACGTTATACCTTTAGCCAATGTGACAGCCGAAACAGTGGCTCGAGAATTTTATGATAATTAGATTTCAAGTTTCGGAATGCCTTATCGTGTTATCACCGATCAAGGTAGTCAATTTCGTTCTGAACTTTTTACAAATATTGGAATTATATGTGGTTTCCATATAAGTACAACAACAGCTTACCACCCACAATGTAATGGAAAAATTGAAAGGATCCATCGGACCTTAAAAGCCGCAATAAGAGCGCATGATTCCATTAAATCGACTCAAACCTTACCTACAGTATTGTTGGGACTAAGAGCTGCTCTGCGTGGTGATACAAATTACACTATTGCCCAAATGGTTTATGGACAACCTATCAGGCTACCAGGAGAGTTTTTTGAAAAACCTAAAAATAGCTGGGATACTGATACGTTTGAAAAAGAATTACAAAAACAGATGAAACAGTTAAAATCATTAGAATCTTACCGAAAATCTTCTAAATCAGTTTTCATTCACAAAGATTTGGGCCATAGTACACATGTCTTCATACGTGTTGATAGAATTCAGAAGCCTTTGGAACCACCGTATGATGGACCTTTTCTAATTGTGAAAAGACATGAAAAATATTTCACTGTTAAAATTAAGGGCAAGGATATAAATGTATCCATTGATAGATTAAAACCAGCATATCTGTTAACTGACAATCAGGTTCCCCTTCTGGAATCAGGTCATGCCCAAACAGTGCCCAACGAAACTCTTACGACAACAGAAACTGAAAACTAACCATCAGACCTGTTAAACAAAAATGTTCAGACGAAAAAAAATTACACACTCTGGTAGACATGTGAGATTTCCAGCGCTTTACAGGGATTACTTCTGAGTACTTCCGTTCGTTGTTCTTATTTCATTTGTTTACATTTGCATTTATATATATATATATATATATATATATATAATAGAAAATTAATCATATAACAAAATTTATTGTTTACATTACTAAACAGAAAAGTATTTAAGCTGTATTTTCTTGAGTTCCTTATGTAACATTATTTATATATAGTTTTTCTATTTATGAATATTAATATTTTATATAAGGAGTAATTTACTTACTGCATTGAGTATTCAAATGTTAACTGCAAGTTGAAATTAATTGTCAAAATATGCCATTCCATGCATTCTCTATAAATCGTAACTTTGTTACTGGCAAGGGAGTAATGTAACGGCAATTATAATATCAAAATATTAATTATTATTTTAATAATATCAAAATATTTCATTTGTATATACATATATTCCTCTCACATCTGTATAAATTTCTTGTTGAAAACTGTCTCGTAACTCCATTGTTACTGGAGAAGGAATACACAGATGTAGCTGCTATATCTGTGTATTTGTAGCAGCTATATTTGTATTATTATTATCTTTGTCTTCACAAGTTTGTTCTAAAAGAATTAGCAACACTAGTTGCTTGTTGATGGAATAAAAAATGATGTTGACATGATATAGCTTGCTTCTTTTTAATATGAAATATAATCTGCATTAATCATTCTGAAATTATAATAATGTTCTTATACATATCTTTATGAACTGAATATAACAGCACCACACATTCAACATGAACAATAACGTATATGAAGCTAAGAGCAATTCCTAGTCATAAAAATTCTTTGGCATACTATGCACAGTGAATTTAATCTTGATAATTATTCTATAAATATCTTTTATTAAATTATAATTTTAATCAGTTTATTTCTAAGAATGAAGCTGGAATTTTCAAGTAGTTTCTTTCAATACCTGAGATAAATAAAGAAGCCAGCAGATAATTAAAGTAGCAATTTTGTGATTGAATTTTGTGATGAATTTTGTGATTGTTAAAAAAATTGTGTATTAAATATAAGCCCCCCTTATTTCTGTTAACTCAAATTCTATTGTTTTCCATAAATACTCTTAAATTACTTGGAGCATTTTGAGTTTGAATTATCGATGCATAAAACTATGAATATGTTTAATATATTAGTTGACGTACAAAACATTTTTACACTAGCCATTTTATCTGTATCTAGCTGAAAATATCATACAGCAGCATTGTGCTGTCCCGAGTGAAAGTCGTGATACGAACCTACGGCACTAGAACCAGTAGCTGAATAACAATACAAAAGTCGATTTCGGTATCTTAGATGTTATCTGGCTTATGAAGTTAGCGCCACAATACTTCCCCACCAGTGAGGGACGAACGAATTTTTTTATAGCGTGATGGGAAATTGCTGCTTGATGGCGTCAAGTGAGTTCTGATGGCTTTGTTTGCTTCCTTGAGTCAAGTGGGTCTGACAGCTTTTGTTTGCTTGCGTCAAGTGAATCCGACGATTTTGTTTTTTCTGTGGGTAGATGACACCACAATTGTTGCAGGAGGTTGCGTTGTCAAGGTCACCAATGTACCAAGTGAATGTCGTGATACGAACCTGCGGCACTAGAGCCAGTAGCCGAGTAACATGACAATACAAGAATCGATTTTGGTATCGTAGATGTTATCTGGCTTATGAAGTTAGCGCCACAGTGTTATCGCATACAGTTTCTGAGAAATAAAATTTAAAACGGTTACATATTAGTCCTTATATCCGAACTTTCAAGGAATTTATAAATGTAAGCTTAATTACCCTTCCATTACAAAAAATAATGTATTAACAGTTAATCTTGTAATGTATTCTTATTTATTTTGTAAGTAATAAAAAATATTATTTTTGTACTGTAATATTTAATCTTGCATGAACTGACAATTGTTAATTAGCAAGAAGTAATTATTTATTTTCGTAGGATGCAAGTTTTTTGTCCTCAGTGTATAAATATATGTTGGCAGCGACAAAAGGAGTTGAGCGAAACACCAATTTTCTTGACTCACATTCAAAGTTTCGTTCGCAATATTATCAATGCCAGGTAAGCTTATAGATATCTGTGCAAGATAATTATATACATATTATATTTAATTTGAAAGTACTATATATATATATATATATATATATATATATATATATATATATATAT
>JAOUZG010047196.1:10180998-10219156 GCA_026289955.1 Argiope argentata
AATATTTCAATCGGGATGATTGTGTAGAAATGATTACAGGAAACAATCAAATTCTAGATTATCATATTATTTACATGAAAGGATTAAAATAATAATAAAAAAAAACATGAAAATGAATCAAGTCTCTTCTGTCTCGTTCACATCCTCTTCGACCCTCTTTTGGTCCCCCCTTGGTACCACATGACATTTCCCCTCCTCGGAGGTTTGCTATCGTCGTCGTTGGAAGCAGAGGAACGGGTATTAAGTCCAGCTAATATTTTTTATGCGACTAATTTTTTTAAAAAATGTATTAGCCATGCCACCGAAAAGAAAGTTTGAATCGGGTGCATCGAAACGCAAAAGGCAAAAAGTAAAAGAAGAATATGTTGAACGATATCAAAATTCACTCAATAAATTCATTATAACGTTTGAAAAACAAGCTAAAATGGAAAACAAGCCAGAAAGAGCAGCTGAGCAACCTGATACTATATGTGTACCTAAAAGAACCAATGAGCAAATTGAAATTGAATATGCACATGAAAAAAAAAACGATGAGCAAGCAGAAGTGGAATATGAATTGAAACAAATTAATGAGCAAGTTGAAATACAATGCGAATTTGAAAAGGTTGATGAGTGTACTGAAATAAAATGTGCACAAGAAAAAATCCCTGAGCAAGCTGAAGTTGAAAATGAATTCGAAGAAATTGGTGAGCGAAATGAAATAAAATGCAAGCCTAAAAGACAGACGAACAAATTAAAACAGAATATGCACAAGAAAAAACCGATGAGCTAGCCGAAGCAGAATGCGAATTCGAAGAAATTAATGAGCGATCTAAGAATGGAACACAAGAATCAACAATTTGTAATTTTAAGAAACAAAACAAAATAGCTGATTCTGACTGTGGTAAACATTTCGTGGCCACAGAGAAGATACAACTTCCAATCGAAAAGGAAATTTCTTGAGTTGCATTGATTATTTGTCAGAAATTGACAGTTTTCTAAAATTGCATTTGGAAAAATTTAGCAATCCAGGGAGTGGAAATGTCGATTATTTATCTCACACGATATGTGACGAATTCATAAGTTTAATGGGTGATGAAGTAAAGAAACATCTAATAGTAGCTGAACTTCAAGAAGCAATTTAATTTTTGATAATTGTGAACTCCATTACGAATATATCCCAGGTAGACCAACTTACCTATATTTTGAGATTTGTTAGTAAAAATGGGGACATAAAAATGATTTTTCGGCTTTATTAATATTTAAAACCATAATTCTGAATATTTAGAAAAAATAATTCTTGAGTTTTTAAAAGATTTGTCTGTAGATATTAAAAATTGTAGGGGCCAAATCTACGATAACGTGGCAAATATGGCAGGGAAATACAGTGGACTGCAAGCAAGACTAAAACAGCTCATAAATACAGCCGTCTTTGTACCATGCATAAGCCATACATTAAATTTAATAGGAAGTTGTGCAGCAGAATCATGTTCTGGTGCATTAAAATATTTTGATTTTATTCAGAATTTATATGTATATTTCTCGACATCTACCCGACGAGGGAATATGCTTAATAATAGTTCGGAAAATCAATCTCCAAATTTAAAAGGAATAAGTGACACTAGGTGGTCATCAAGAGCAGACGCAGTTTCTGCATTAAAAAGTAATAATCAAAATATTAAAGAAGCTCTAACCAAAATTAGCACGTCGATACTGAAAAACCTGTAAGAAAATTGGAGGCAAAAAAAATTGGCAGAATGTTTCGAATATTATGAAACAGTTTTATTAACTGTTTTATGGGATAAATTATTGTAAAGAATAAATAGTAGAAGCAAATCATTGCAAGATACACGGCATAATTTACTGCTTACAACAAATCTATTACAGGAATAAGGGCAAATATATCACAGGAATAATCGCTATCCGATTTTATAAAGATTGTCCGGATCAACTTCGAAGATATTGAGATCGGTGCCAATGCATCGACCAAGAACTGGAACTATCGGGAAACACGGATGAGAAAAAGAAAACTGCAATTTGACGAAACAACATTAAACGAAACAAATTTTAGTCCAAAAGAAAATTTTGTAATTAATATACACAAGGTTATTTGTGATGGATTAATTGCAGATCTATCGTGAAGGGGTGCGATTTACAGTGAGGTTTTATTGGATTTTGGAATTTTTTTTTATTTTAATATGTCCGATGTCAAATTTAATGACTGCGTGGATAACATATGCGCAAAATATGAAAATGATATTGTGACTAGAAATTTTAAAGATGAACTTGTACATTTTATTGCCTTCATAAAAGATGAAAAAATTACAAATCCTATTGATATGTACAAATTAATAATCGGAGGACTGCAGTCTACATTTCCTAATGTAGTGACAATTCTAAAAATATTTTTAACTATTTCCATTTGTAATGCAAATGGTGAACGCTCATTTTCGGTGCTTAAAAGAGTAAAAAATTATTTAAGGAATGCTTTATCACAGTTAAATTTAAGTTACATGTTCATGATATTCATCGAAAATGATGTAGTCAATTTGTTAGAGTATGAAACTCTAATTGATAAATTTGCTAAAGCTAAAGGTTCCTATTTAATTTGTTTTTAATATACGAAAAGAAGAAACTGCCAGTGTTATTATTATAGTTCAATATATTTCAAATGTTTAACAAATAATAGTATCAATATTAGTTGATGTATTTTTCTTTTCTTTATTAAATTCCTTTTTATTATTTTTATTTTTTAAGAAACTTAATTTGAAACAAAATTAAATAATTAAATACAAATTAATCTACCCGTTAGCTCAGCTTTTCAATAAAAGGCATTGTTTGTTTATTAGAACGGTTTAATTAGTTGGAAATAGTAAGAAAATGACTGTTCAGAAAGTGGGAAAAACGTAAATTCATTAAAATTCGCAACTTTGATAACGTTTTAAAACAAAACCGAACTTTTAATAGCAAAAGAGAAAATTAGCTCCAATCTATAGTAAATGATTTGGTATATAATAAAGTTTCAGGCATGTATCTTTGAAAAATATTGCATAACTATGGTACAAAATAGCGCGTTTTTTAAAAAAACACACCCTAAACTTTATCATTATTTTAAATACTGTCCACAGTATGGAAAAATTGATTTTAATTTTCAATTTTATGTACCTAATTCTCGCCCTCCTTTTTTTTAACACAAAAAAAATCAGATGCATTGCTCAACAGAGTGAAATATATATATATAAAGAGTGCATACTATAAATATTACTGGAGGAGAGGGGGGCCTCAAATTGAATTGCGCCTCGGGCACCTGAAACACCAAATCCGCCACTGCGTGTGGGCTGGCATTGTAGGAGACTATTTACTTGGTCCGTATATTCACCCAGAAAGAATTAGCGGTCTCATTTATCTAACATTCTTGCAAGAGGTTCTGCCAGAAATGCGGAATGATGTTCCGATGCCTATTCGACGACGCTTTCGATTTCACCACGACGGAGCTCCTGCACTTTTCAGCACAGACGCAGAGCACACCTGCAGGCTACTTTACCTGGCAGCTGGATTGGTCATGGTGGACCGATCTCTTGGCCACCACGATCACCAGATCTGTCTCCCTTGGATTTTTCTTACGGGGATTTTTAAAATGCCTTGTCTATGAAACACCTGTTGCAACGCCGGAAGACTTGGTAGGAAGAATCGTTGTGGCAGCAGGAAGTGTTCGAGATACACCTGGTATTTTTTAGAAGGTGCTCCGTTCCATGCAACGTAGATGCCAAGCGTGTCTCGATGCATTTGGAAAAACTTTGAGCATTTCCTGTAAGCTCGACATTAGTCACATGTGAATGAGTCATTAACAATAAAATGATCTTTAATGGTTTCGTTTCTTTTTTTAATGTTATGTATTATTTTCGACGCCCTGTTGCGGTTCCGGATCGCAGTTGCGACCCCCTGTTCCTATGTGATTTTTGATCCTTGTTGTATGACTGATCTACCATGTAAGTTTGTCCACGTTGTTTTGAATGAATCTGTATAATATTTGAATATATGACTGACCATTCAATACTTTAAGATTTTAATTTTATGTTTTAGAGGAAGACATACAATATATAAATTCTTGAATGAAGGTCTTTTTATTACATATTTATTAAGATTCAAACTGATACGTTTAACACTTTGACTGCCAAGCCAAAATTGCAAATGTTCACCACGGAGCCAAAAAAATTTTGTGTGTAATTTGTATTTTTTAAATATGAAACTACATATAAAAGCAATATTTTTCAATCTGACTCATTTTGCAACACATGGGGTGATTTTCATCCTGGCTACCAAAAATAATAGCCAAAGCACCCTACGAAAATTGGTACGAATTCTTCAATGAGGAATCAGATGGGTGCTTAAGCCACAACACTAAGAAAAGGTATTAAATGTTACAGAAAACTAAAATTAGAATTGCTTGGAGTTGCAGTAGTCAACGCATGGGTTGCATATCGACATGTAACATAATCAAAAATGAAAATTCGTAAGTTTAGGGAGAGATTGGTTTTCCAGCTGCTTAGTATGGATATAGATCCTGATTTTGATGTCCTAAAAAGTAAAAAAATGCACCACTTCATTGATATGGTCAATGAAAATGGTAAAAAGTTGCTACGTAAATGCCATATATGCTATATCAATATTTCTAAGAAAGAAGGTCGTGAACTGGCCAGAAAAAAAAGCTAACTTCCACATACTTAGACAATTGTCTTGACCAGGCTCAATTGTGTCGTAATTGCTTCAATGCCAAACACTGAATGTAACTTTATTCCAAAATAAAGGAAATAACATACTGTATTTATTTATTTTCACAAGCTGTAAATATATGTATTTATTATCTCATACTGTATATGTATATATGTATTTATCACATTCTCTCTCTCTCTCTGTATATATATATATAGAGAGAGAGAGAGAGAGAATCTTTTTTGTTGCGTGCTAAAAATTTGATTTTCCACAAAACTTAGCTCATAGAATCGGCACATATATATTAATTTTCACAAACCACTTATACCTAGCACATCGTATAAGGCCCAACAATCAAACTCTAATACCATTTTCATGTAACTGTTATAGCTTTTGATAGCCAAGGTCTAAAGTGTTGAAACACCATGGCTATCAGATGATAGCCAGTGTCCAAATGGAAACATCACTGACTGCCAGGGCTATCATATGTGATAGCCAAAGTGTTAAAAGATGGAACTAAACAATCATCTTTTGATTTTTAATTTGTAATAGCGTAAATTTCATTAAGCATTTCCTAGAGGAAAGAATAAAATCAAAGTGAAGTCTTACAGAAGGCAAGGAGGCAGCTCACTTCCTTAAAAGAAAGTAGACTGGAGTCAACACAATCGCTTCTTCGGCGTCTTTGCAAACATATGTGATTGGCCGAGAGTTAATTACGCCTCCAAACTGCTCAAATGTGACCCATTGGTTTTCGCAGAGCAGTTTTCGCTGCAAATACCATTCGATTGTAGAAACCACCCCACCAGGTGGCTCTTTCAACAATGTATTTCTACATAATTCTGTCGACAGAGTAAAAATTTTTTACATCTGCATGATTCAGAACATTCCAAATGAGTTTGATCTCTAATTCTACAATTTTAAAGGCACAGGTATTATCAGTGACCACCACGACGCACATGTCAAGTCGAGAAATGAAGCATCGAAAACTTAGAAGAAATATATCGGTGGTCAAATCACCGACCAATTCTAGATGAACACACCTTGTCACTGCACAGCTTATCAACAAGATATATGCTTGTTAATACTACCTTTCACGAATAGAGGACCAGCAAAATCAAATCCGATGATCGCAAATGGAACTGGCTTTCTATACAAATATCTGGAAGTGGTGCGATCACTTGACTTCCAGGAGAAGAGTTGTTTGCATATTATGCACCTTATCTGCACCAACATATGGTGAGTTAAGAGAAACTTTCCAGAATGAAAGACTTTTATGAAATTCCCAGATTAATAATTCCGTTAACTTAGCTTTCGGAAGGAGTGTAATTAGATATTTTTCATAGGTTGATAAATGGGTTGTTTTCCCTAGTCTTCCTGTGACCCGAAGGGCACCAACATTATTGATATAAGGCTTAAGCATGATAACTTGGAGTCTCTTGGGAGAGGCTTATTATTTTCTAAGAACGTAATTTTGCTAGAGTAACAGTCGTTTTGGACTATTCTCACCCAAAACCTTTCTGCGTTGGAGAGTTCTTTTGATGCAAAAGAACAATTTTCAAAGTTTTTCTTTTTAAGGGCATTTGCAAAACACAATATTCAAGATGTCATAATTAGCAATCTAAGCAAGCAGCTAAATTTTTCTGGATCTACACTCTATAACAACAAAATCGACGCGCCAAGAAGCAATCATCCGATTGCTTTGAAATTTCGTATGCATGAGTGTTTTGACCAGATATGCAAATGATTAAATGTTGGTGTCCAATGAATGAATAATTTGATCTCCAGCGCATCGGAACTGCGCACCCAGCTGATTTATATAAGGAGCAGTTTTTCAATGGTTTTTAAAACTTTCGATTTGATTGCGATTCAGATTAACTTTCAACAATTAAAAAAATGCCTTGTCGCAGTAATCGTTCTCATTACGAGCAACTGTTAGAGGTCGTATCATTGGATTGAACAAGGCCGGTTGGACAAATCGGGGGAATCGCTCGTCATTTGAGTCGAAGCGATGCGGCGATTCGAAGATGTTGGCAAGGATGGGGGAAAATGGCAGAGTTCAGTGTCAGGATGGTAGCGGTCGATCTAGGGCCACAACAGATCGTGAGGACAGTGTGATTGTCCGATCAGCTGTTACAGCGCCTTCTTCATCTATATCGAACATCAGACGTTCAACCCAAATACCAGTGTCCACCATGGCCATTCACAGACGGTTGAGACAGTGAAATCTACGCTCGCGCCGACCGTTACACCATCTGCCGAGCCAGATTACAGTGGCGCATGGCTCGATCAGGTTGGAATGCTGCCAACTGGAGATGTATAGTCTTAGCGACGAATCTCGCTTCCTAATGACCATCGGCGACGTGTTTGGAGACACCCAGGGCAGAGAGAGGGGATCCTGCTTTCACTATTGCACACCACACCGGCCTTCAAGAAAGAATTATGGTCTGGGGTACCATTTCCTCTGATAGCCGGACCGTTCGTCATTAGAGGTACAGTTACTGCACAGAGGTACATCGACGACATCCTAAGACCTGGTTTGTTACCGTTCTTTTTGAAGTATCCTCGGCTGGTTTTTCAGCAGAACAATGCCACACCACATATGGCACGTGTTGCTGTGAACTGTCTGCAAGCTTGTTAACACACTTCCTCCCCCTGCCAGATCTTTCTCCCATCGAGCATGTCTGGGATATAATGGGAAAACGATTTCATCTGCCACGAAATGTTGATGACCTTGTTCGACAATTGGAACGAATTTGGCAGGAAATACCGCAAAAGATCATCCAGAAGCTTTATCGGTCTATGCCACACCGTGTGGCAGCTTGTATCCAGGCTAGAGACGGATCAACACCTTATTGAACTTGTTACTTTACTCTGAAATAAATTATTCAATTGTTCATAGACTTTAACCATTTACTATTCTGCACATTTTCTTCCTTTCCACCATTTTTCGTCTCAATCGGACAACTTCTTGGTGCGTTGATTTTTTTATAGAGTGTATGAATTTTCTTGAACAATAGCTGTGCTTACTAAAACGTCGGATGCAAATTTCGATGCAACTTCTGGCTGTATCAAATCATAACGAAATCCCTTTGCCTTTGACCAAAAAATTTTCACATTCCTGAACTATTGAGGAACATGTCATCAACTTTCAGAGGGGATTGAATCCTTACTAGTAATCCCTGTAGTTAACAAGCCAGCTGGGTTTTGTTTACCACTACAGTGCCTTCTATTAACGGGGTCTAATTTCTTGAATTTCTATGCCTCGATTTGAAAAAGGGTTTATTTTTATATGCTGAGCCCTTTTATCCAGCATAGAACAATCGTTGAGTCACTCCACTAAACAACTCTTTTAAGAACTTTACAAATTCCTTTAAGATGGTTTGATATTCTTGAATCGAATATAGAATTCCTTAACTCAACCCGAGAAAGAGCATATTTTTTAATTGGTTCTACCCTAGATTTTGAAAGTATAAAACTAGCCTAAGAAGTGTCTTTGGAAGTTTTATACCTTAAGTAAACCTAAGCTCCTAAAATTTTTTAGGAAGTATCGGAAAATACATGCAATTGCAAATATTTCTTTTTTATTAAGAATGTATTGGGAAAATAGCGTGGTGAGATTTTTAAATTTTGCAAATTTTGAATTTCTTTACACCATGCATGCCAACTTTCTTTTGATTGTCCGGAAAACACTTCATCCCATCCAACACCAACTAACCATAATTCTTGTAAGAGGCATAATATTTCGAATCAGAAATAGAGATATAAATCCGCAAGGATCAAACAATTTTGTAGCAGAATGAACCACATTTCTTTTTGTGCATTCGTTGTCATTCAAGTTCGACAACAAAGATCTTAAATTTTGTTCCAAAGTATCTTCGATATTGTTCCAAACAAGTCCTAACACTTTTAGATGCGAATCAACGTGGTTATTAATTTCAATCATGGAATTAGAGTTTCACCACAATTTTTTTTAATTCTTCAGAATTAGTATAGAATTTATTCGCGTCTTTCAAGATCGATACATCATTGGAAGACAATTTCATTGCATCTTGTACAGTGGAACTTCCACTAGGGAAAAAAATCACCATTTAATGATTTTTTCAACATTTCATATGCAAGAAGATATTTATCTTTGTATTCTTTGATATGGGTTTTAATAGTTGCAGCCAAAGCAAAAGGTGAACAAGTTATTCCAAAACAATTTCTATTAAAATGGTACATAGTTACTGGTTGAAATTTGTCACAGTTGTTATAATACAAGAAACATAAATAGCTTCTAGTCAACTACGTAACTTCTATTTGTAAAAAAGTCCCAGCAATATCTCCACAAAATCCCCTTTGATGTTTGCTAAATTTTAATATAACATCAATAAGGTTGGGATTTAAATTTTCTCCTGAAAGAAGGCATTTATTTAGACTAAGACACTGAAGCGCCAGAGAAACTGGTATAGAGATCGAATAGCAGTGTTCAACTAATCAGCGTTACGTTATTCGGTCAAAAGTGCTTATATTATCCGTACTTTATTTTAAGTTATTTTCAGAAATAATATAAATTATCTCTGGATTTATTTTCCGTATTCGCATCGAGCAGCAAAGCATTTACTCCCATAAACGTTTCGGGTCATTTTCCACAGATTTAGTAAACACGGACGAATGTTTTCTTTGTTGGAAGTCTGACAATCGACCTATTAAAGTGTCACCAAAAAGTGTCGGCTGCACGAATAAGTTTTTGTTTGTTTTTCTTACTTCTCCCCTTAGAACATTAAAAGCACCGAGAAAGATCTGGGTGGATTGGAATTTTCGAGGGAATCGGACAACAAGCAGGTAGCTGTAATTATTTTGTTTATAAGTCTGGAAAATATGTCCGACTTATCAAGAGTTTCCATTTTCACCCATAAAATAAAGTTTGCAGTTCCTTTTTAAATATCCAATGACGAATTATAATCCAAGATAAATGCAGAATTTCAAGATCACCATGAAATTCGGCACCCAGAAAAACTATAGTTTTTCTTGATTACACAGTAATTTATTTGATAGTGAAGATTGTTGCCTGGGTGAAATGACTTGAAGACACATGTTGTCTTTTGTGGTTTATTGGTAACATCAACAACAAAAGGCACAGGATTTTGCCATAATATTCGAGAATATATTACGCCATAGTGTATCAGGCCTATAGAATTATACATATTCTCGGGAGAGAGCCGAGATCACACTCTTCATAGTACATGAGTGAAGTTAACTTAAGAAAGTAAAGAATATATACATCAGCAGTGCGACCACGTGGTATTTACATGATTGGCAGCTAGCTTCACCCAAGAAGATGTGTGGTTAACTGAATTTGTAGCAATTTACATATTGAAATAAATATTCATGTCTTACCAAACTGTTATCTCACAAAAAGGGTTTATGCGTCAATTTAAAAGTTTTTTAAAAAAAATACATATCTAATTATATTAATTGAAATTTCATATTAGACGAATAAATTGTGTGTGTTTTTTTTAATTTTTTAACTGCATCTTGAAGATTTTGGAAATTTACACAGTAAATGCAGTTGTATCTTATTTATCATTTTGGCACAATTTTAGGCTTGAGTTATGCGTAAAGACAGTATTGAAATAATTTTACTGAATTATACACTTCAGACGATTAATAAGATTAATTATAAGATTCACATTAATAAGATTAAATTATTAACGAATATATTTCTTAAATATTTAGAAAACAGTAATTTCGTAATTCAAGTGTAAAAATAAAATATATCGTATCGGCTAGCACACATTTTTCCTTAAATTATATTACATGAATTTTATAATACCTTCAAGTGGGACATTATATAGTATTAGATGTCATATTCTTTCTTATTTAACACTAATCAAAAAATACCATAGCGCAAATCAACAAGACATTTATCGAATTTTTTTAATTCGATTGAAATGTATAAAGCTATTTTATAACTAAAATTACTTAGTGCTTTGAAAAAAATTATCAACCAATACTAGATAAAAAGAATTGGTTGAGGATGGGAGATGTAATAAATTAAAGCAGGGAAGGCATTATCATTTATTGTTAAGGTTCTAGTCTTGTATTTGCCTCTAACGGCGCCTGTCCTTTAGTCTGGTCTTAGGTTAAAAAAAAATATCTGCAATAAAATAATAATTTTAATCTGCAAACATAGTCCTTTAACATTTCTTCAATATTTGAAACTTATTTAAGAGAATCTTTTTTAGATTTCATGCGTTCGGATGTGCTGTAAATCCGAGAAAAGTTTTTCTGTGTACAACACTCTTGAAATATTCTTAAGCTACATCACTGAAAATAATTCTACTTTTAAAAACTTATTTAATGTTTTATTAACTTATATTCATATTTATTAAGAAAATAAAAAGAAAAAATTCCCAAAATTTCATTAAATTTAAGTATTTAAAACACATTTATCAACTGAAGTTTTTATATTATGGGGGGGAGAAAAGAGTGGCAAATGGATTTTAATCTGATTTCAAAAATCAAAAAGATAAAAAGTATTTTTCTTCGTTCTTTTTAATTGTTCAATCTGTATGCGTTTATTTTTTAATATTAAGTACTGAGAATCAAGCTAAAAAATATATCTTAAAGATATGCTGAGATTCAATCTTTTGTCATCCAATTTAATTTTATCAAAAATACCAAATTTTTGTTTCTTTAAACTTATCTTTTTTAAAAATATAATCAGAAAATCCATGAGATGACAAAAAATCGACAGAAATACCTCTTTATATCAATAAGAACCCAAAATTTTGAGAAGAAAAAAAGAATATTTAGAAGGTTTTTAATTTCATCAGCATTACATTGTAGACACTGTGCAATCTTCTAGTAAAAATTAAAATTAAAACAAGATGTTGAATTTTGCAAATTTCATTAAAAAGATTTTTTACTTAGAAACATTCATTTGTAGAAGAAACTGAAGAAGATCTAAACTGTCAACGTACAACTTTTGAAATTTGATGCTGTAAAAAAGATATTCTGACTTTTTAATAAAAGTAGTAACCAAACGTTCAATTTTTCTTTCAATATAAAATTAGTACAATTTTGGAAGAAAGAACTAAAGGTTTGAACGATAAATCTGGATGACAAAAGTTCTTTGGGGAATTTTTTTTAATTATTTATGATTAATTATTTAATTATTATGAATTTTTTTAAGATTTATGAAAAAAAGTGGTAACTTATTTAATGATAAATTGTGTCTGCTAAAAGAGATATAATAAAATGAAGCACACAAAATATCTTTTCTATATATTCACATACTTAAGGAGTTTCGGGCCATTTTCGACATTTCTGAAGAGCATTAATTTAGTTATTTTTTTAGATATTGATTTTAATATGCATCTTGAAAAACCTTGAAAATAAAACTTTGTTGCAGAGCAGGATAAATTTTAAACAGAATTTTTATGCACTGTGATATGAAATATATCTAGATGTTTTAGAAACCAGATCTGAGACTCGAACTTTTAACAGTGGCTGTTCAGCGAAAGTCATAAGACCAGACTCAAATTCTCACTCCTGCCATCTCTGTTAGAATATCATTAGTGGCAAAGTAAACCTGCCGGACCACTGATCTAGAAAAACGATTATATTAACAAAATACACTCATATACATAAATTAAGGATAATGTAAGTTCAGGAAAAGTAAGAGTCAGAAAACTAACAAATTGTGACTTTTTTACTAAACAAAAGGTAAAGAGCCAAAAAAAAAAATGTTATATGTTTGATATTATTAATAAAAATTGCGACTTTTTTGCTCCCTAAAACAATTACAAAAAAAATCTATTTATAAAAACCAATATTGTATGGTTGGTATGATGGTTAATGTATAGTATGCCTCTCAATTGATGCAATATAATCCGTACAACGCCTAAGCAGGCTGAGTATCAAATTATCGATCTGATCCTGGGGAATATTACACCACTCACCAAGCAGTGCTCTCCAAAGTTCCGGTAGACTTACAGAAGTTGGTTGTCAGGCTGCAACATGTTGACCAAGCATGTCCCACACATGCTCTACTACATTCAAGTTCGGTGAACTGCTGTCAATCCATACGGGTGATATCCTCCGATGAAGGCATTTGTTTACGTTGTTTGCACGTTGAGGATGGGCGTTGCCATCCATAAACACGAATTTTGCACCCTGAAACAAACTTACACGTTGTTCCAGAATGATGTCCTGATAGATTTGGCCAATCATGATTCCAATTTAAACATGCAGATCAGTTCTGGAACACATAATAATTCCTCCCCAAAAGAGCAATATTGCAGCACCCTAACCATGTAGTTCAATGATGTTCTCTTGATGGTAATGGGAGCCTGGCGATTTCCATGTGAAAGTCGGGCGAAAATCAGACTGCAAGCTAAACTGGACTAGTCGGAAAATATCACACAAATCCACTGCAATTTGCATATGATTTTTGAAGATGTGTAGTCATTTTACAGATGATACATGTATTTTAGAGTTCGGTTTCAGCGTGACTCTGAATTATTCTTAATTTATATACATGAGTGTATAATAAAGAATTTTTCTTATAATTCATAATAATCAAGGATTTACTAATATTAGGTTATACATTAATATCTGCATAGAAACCTCGTTCATGTAGACAACTCAAGACTGATATGAAACATAACGTGCAATTTTCACTCTTCAAGAGGGTTTGGGGTTTTTCTCTAATCTTAAATGAACATTTCCCCGGAATTGATGCAGTATTTGTCCATCATTGATGAAACTATGACCAAATGTTTTAGAAATCAGGACTGGCCTCATAGACTTTAATGAGAAACTCTTGTACACTCTCTTCTAAAAATCCACAAGACTAATTATATGATCTTATAACATTTTTGTTTCGAGTACCATTCCAGGAAAGATCGACATTTAGGATAAATAAAAATACATTTTATATTAACAAAAGTATTGATGATACATTTTCTTGCAAATGACACTAACTCCTCCTAGGTGAACAAAATTATTCACCTGAGTACAGACAATGTCATCTCTGCCGAGTATGCAGCTTAGAAAAGATTTCAATTAGTTCGTTAGATGTACAATTTTTATGTTTTCTTGACGACTTTATTTGAATCATACGTCTGCCGGGGATTTATTGTTGAGATTATCAACCTACTTTGTAATATGTTAAATTTTTTTAATTATTCGAAATGAAAAACAACATTTAACTTAAATTACATTTTTGCTTTATTGTTGAAAAAATAATAAATGTCCGATTAATAATTTTGTATATGAATTGTTTGAAATTATATCTCCCAGAAAAGCAAACTTTTTCGTTTTACATTTTAAAATTACCAAATAAGCAAAAACAATCGTAGACATTCAGAAATTATTTAAAACGCCTATAGAAAACTCTGAAATCATTATAGATTATACCAATGAACTTGTCTCACTTGTATGGAATGTTTTTGAGGTTAATTCGGAAAGAAGGTAATAGATTTAAAATAAATGCCATTTTTGTTAATAATCGTCCTAATCAATATAGACAACTCTTTTTTTCTCAGGCGATGTATGCTTTTAAAGCATTTCTCAGTTACATTCACCGATTATATAACAGATACTTTGCAATACTTTTCAGAAATGCATTGATCAAATCGTTATAAAAAGGGCAGGACTTCAAGCAAAGGTCTGAGAATGGATAATTCAGGCAATTTTTTAAATTCACTATTGGGAAAATTATTGCAATTTCTTACTCAATCAAATTTTTAAAGTGCAACTAAGTTAGATTGCTGAATAATAACGGCTAAACATTTTTAAATTAGACTTGAATACATCATCAGACAAAAGAATACAATTAAAAATTCTTAAGTTACGCTTAATTGTTTTGCTAAGCAGTTTTATAAATGTAGAGTAAGCATTGAAAGCAAAATTATTGCTAACAGAAAAAAAGGTAAGAAACTTACCAACATTATAAGTGGACTTTTGCATTAGTTGCAAAACTTTTACAAAGTGCCTCAACTTTCCAAACTTGCGACTTAACTGCATTTTTCAAGACATTCAAAATTGCAGAAAACCTTTCAGATTAAAGAAAATGGAGGTCACATTCATACGCATTACTGCCTGTAATTAGATGTTTTAGAACCCAGAACCAGGCAGCACAGGTTGTTCCAGGAAGTTTTCGTATTTCACTGGTAATAACCTATGCGCCATGATCTAGATGCTTTTGTCTCTCTGCTGCTGTTAGAATATGATCCAAGGCAAGTAAATTCAGGACTGTAAGTCTAGAAAAAGAACGAATATTATAAATAATGTTATAACGAAAGCAATATTTCTATGGAAAAAGTTTTTTTTTTAAATCTACATTTGAATTCTTATTCACATAAACAGTCTGACAGCACTAAAAAAGTTAACATTTAGTCATTTATTTTAATCCAATTTTTGTGAAAATTATTCGTAGTTTGAAGAATGCTTGTATAACACTATATATATACATTGAAGTGACAAAAGTCATGGGATAGCAATATGCAAATATACAGAGGGCAGTAGTATCGCAGCGAAAAAGTATAAATGCGCAGTTCGTATTCCAGAGCTTTCATTTGTGTTCAAGTTATTCATGTGAACAGGTTTTTCGTGATTTATGGCGGCACGACGAGAATTAACAGACTTTGAACGTGGAATGTTAGTTGGAGCTAGACGCATGGGTCATTCCATTGCGGATATCGTTAGTGAATTCAACATTCTGAGATCCACAGTATCAAGAGTGTGCCGAGAGTATGGAATTTCAGGCATCCCATCCCATCATGGGCAGCGCAGTGGGCGACCACCTGCACTTAACGACCGAGACCGCCGACGTCTGTGTAGAATGGTCAATTTTAATAGACACGCAACACTTCGTCAAATAACTGCAGGAATCAATGTGGGACGTACGAGGGACGTGTCCTATAGGACTGTGCGGCGAAATTTGTCTTACTTGGGCTATGACAGCAGAAGACCGACTCGAGTGCCTTTACTGACAGCACGACATCGCCTGCAGCGACTCTCCTGGGCTCGTGAGCATATCGACTGGTCCCTAGACCAGTGGAAAACCGTGGCGTGGTCAGAGGAGTCACGATTTCAGTTGTTACGAGCTGATGGTAGAGTTCGAGTGTGGCGCAGACCCCACGAAGCCAGGGACCCAAACTGTCAGCAAGGCACTGTTCAAGCTGGTGGTGGCTGCATAATGGTGTGGGCTGTTTTTACATGGCATGGACTCGGTCCTCTGGTGCAACTGAACCAATCATTGACTGGAAATGGTTATGTTCAGCTGCTTGCAGATCCCTTGCAGCCATTCATGGACTTCACGTACCCACACAACGATGGGATTTTTATGGATGACAATGCGCCATGTCACCGGGCCAGAACTGTTCACGATTGGTTTGAAGAACATTCCGGACAATTCCAGCGCGTGATCTGGCCTCCTAGATCGCCCGATATGAATCCCATCGAGCATTTATGGGACATCATCGAAAGGTCCGTTCGTGCCCAAACTCCTGCACCATCCACACTTTCACAATTATGGACGTCTATACTGACAGCATGGCTCAATATTCCTGCAGAGGACTTCCAACGACTTGTGGACTCTATGACACGTCGAGTTGTTGCATTTCGCCGGGCAAAAGGAGGACCGACACGATATTAACAGTCATCCCATGACTTTTGTCATTTCTATATATATATATATATATATATATATATATATATATATTCATTATTAATTTTGAATTGAAAATAGATTGCAGAATCTTGGCCTCAAATCATGGAGAAAACTCATATTGACTTTTTTTTTTATTTCGTTTTATTCCAGCAGCGCAGAACAATAATCACAAGAAGGCATTAAAAAGGGACGAAACATTTATCTCTGTTCTTATAAACTATGATACCTATTCTCATCAATCACACATGTGTAGATTTCTGAAATTCTTATACATTTGACCTTATGTTGACCTTAAGACGAGAGAAACGGAGTCATGCTTTTAAAACAATTTAGTTATATAAGTGATTTATTATCTACTCACTGGACAGGTGGACTCAATTACGCCTTATTTTTATAGTAGTTCATGTGATTTATTACATAGGATAAGTGGAATAGATTAGGAAATAACGTTTTAGATGGAAGTTACTATGAGCTTAATTATGACAAACTTTGAGAATTAATTACATTTAAAATTAGAGTTAAAATATCATTACCCCCCCACATATATATGTAACCACATACAGGATGTAAAATGTCTTCTAAATTGTTAGAGATATGAAAATAATTACAGTGGGAAAAATGCTTTAAATAAAGGCAAAAATTAAATTTTATGGTTTTTGAATCAATAAATAGGTTCTTCAAAAAGTTATTGAATCCAATTTTTTAAACAGCCCCTCTGTTCTGTCAATCATGTTTAGTAAAATATTTTTGACACTATAATACTTTAAAAAATCATTCTTTGGCAACTAAAATTGATAAAGCCGTGAAACATCGGAAAACACTATTTTAGACGAATTTTACTATTTAATTCGTGGTCGCAAGGTATATTTTGAAGAATCTTTTGCAAAGTGAGTTATGCATTGTTGGGTTATTTTTTTCAATTTTTTAAAATGAATTTGTATAACGGCTAATATTTAATTTAAATCAGCTATAACTCGGACAAATTTAGTCATAAAAATACTTTTTTTATTGTATGTTATGAGTATCAAAATTAATAGGTGCTAAATATAAATATAACTTAAAGAAACGGAAAGTGTATAAAAAATTAAAATTCTCAAATTTTTCAGAAAGAGATTTATTGACTCAAATGATACACATTTTTTAGTCATCTATATAAATAAAAATGAATGCCAAATGCGTTGCTAAGCACAAAACTAGAGAACGGCTCGACCGATACGGCTATATTTTTAAAAATATTTTCGTTAAGACACGAGGAAGCTTCTTATGGAGAGAAAAAACGAAAAATCTGCGAGAAAAATAGTTAAAACGACATTTTTCTAACTTTCCTGCCAAAAATCTTCATTTCCTCCCTCCCTACCAAATGAGTAAATTGCAGGAAGTAATAGATTTGGGTATGTTGAGAAAGGAATACGCTAAGTCAGTTGGTTTTCATTTATATATTTTTAGAAAACAGGGAGTTTAAAGAAAAAAGAAAGAAAATAATTGCTTTTATGCAGCTTATCCTGATTTAAAACTTTTTTTTCAAACGTATGTGAAAATCATTTTGTTCATTTTTATTGGATGATGTTTCATTTTTTCATGTTTCTATTGATTGTGTTCCTATATAAAGTTGTTTTATTTTTGTAATTAGAGATAAAAATTCTTTTTTATACATAAATGCGGCATGAAGAGCTCTTAATGTGTTTATTTTATTCTTGAAAGGATTTATGTATTAAACGATTCTTTTTATTACTTGGTGTTGGATACATTTTAAATGAAACATTGTTAATTAATCGTTTTTTTTTTGGATTCATTCTGAAGTACTTTTGAATTAAAATAAAACAAAATAAAGGAAATTAAAAATTTCTTTACCAATTTTCGTTGTATGGTTATTTAATCTATGCCTGCTCAAAGTAAAATTTGGGCATGGAAAAAAAAGAATAAGAAAGGAAAAAAAAAAGGTTTGTAGAAAGAAAAGTAAAGATTTAAAAAAGAAAAAAAAAAGAATTGGCAGAAAGAAAAGAAAGAGAGAAAGAAAACAAAAGAAGAGTTTGTGTTTTATTCAAAATGAAATTGTCGGTGAATTAAGAACATATAAATCAGTTGATTGTGTAATTAACCAAGATGATGCTGTCAATTATCCACCAGAATTTTTAAATTCACTTTGTTTCCCAGGATTACCGTCTCATAATCTTCAATTAAAAGTAGGATTGGTGGTCATAATGTCGTTAAATTTCAACCCACCGCGTCTTTGTAATGGCACACGGTTAGCAGTAAAACATTACTGGACAATGTGATGGGAGCAACAATTCTTAAGGGAAAATATAACGGATAAAATGTGTTGATACCTCGCATCCCAATGGTACCAACTGACGTACCATTTGAATTTAATCAACTACAATTTCCGGGACGGCTTGCTTTCGCTATGAGCATAAATAAATCCCAGGGCCAATCGTTGAGTTTTTGCGCCATTAATCTTGAAACCCATGCTTCTCTCATGGACAGTCGTATGTTGCCTACTCCAGAGTTGGAAAAGCGTCAAGCTTATTTGTTTACGCGCCAAGTAATCAAACAAAAAATATCGTGTACCATAAAGAATTACAATGAAAATATAATCACATCATTACTTATGTCTTTCAATGTACGAAATAGAAAACTTATTATTGTAAGTAATCACTGTTTAGTATTAAGCCATGACTCAATAAATGATCTGATTACTGTGAATCACATTTTTTAAAAAAGTTTTCTTCTTTTATTAGACTATGAAAGGCCAATAACTTCAGACAGTGCGAAGTCTGTCGGGGCAGCTAGTTTTAAATTTTTTTTTAATTGGAATCATATCTCAGACTGATGGTTTGAAAATTACATATTGGGCCACAAAGAGAGAGGGCAATCTGTATATAACAGTAATAATGAAAATAAGAGATTTCAGAATAATTTTGCTATCATGAATTAAAATTGATGATAAGATTTTAAAAACTTCTGTATGAGAAAATAAACATTTTTGGAGTTCGTCTTTGAGTTCATCTACTTTCAAATATTGTCGGGGGGGGGGGGTTATTGAATTTTTTTTCTTAAATTCGAAATATTAAGTATACATCTACATAAAAATAAAATTTTTTATTCATTTTCAAAAAAAAAAAAAGATAAGTGCGAAAATGTGAAACTGCTATTGATCAATATTTAACAAAGTTAAATAATTTTTTAAAGAAGTTATTTTCTCACTCTTAATTAATTAGAAATGGTGTCAATTCATATGATGTCATAGTCACACGGTAAAATTAATTACTCATGAAATTATGAATCAAACTTTGTATCATCTTTCATTCAACATGAATTGATTTTATTGAGTACAAGAATCAATGCGAATAATTTTCTCTTTTTAAAATAAAAATACTGCCATTATGCTGTAAAGAGTTCAGATTCAACATTCATAATTATCTTTCAGGTTTTCCTTTAAAAAAAAAACTGTATTTTTAGTAAAAGTACAGTTTTGAAAATTATTAGAATAAACTATTAGATAACAAAAAATTATTCTTTACAATTAATTCATTTCTGATGAAAAAAATTCATTCACCTCAATTAAATTACGTGAGATTTATTATAACAATCGGCCACCTATTTATGCATTTTTGTGATCTTCGAGAATTCAGGAAATAATTAACATAGCATTTTAAAACACGTTTCCAATTTATAAATTTATCAAATGAATATAATATTACATTATAATTAAAGAAATAATGTTTTCTATTGTAAAGGCATTAAAAACCACGTCCACTTTATCAATATGCTTTATCCACGGTAAAGTAATCAAGAGTGTTGCGTATTGTGAAAACAGTAAGCAAATTAAGCAATGTGTTCAGTTTGAAAGGTTATAAAATTGATGGTGAGATACTTACGGTACTCACATGCCAGGGCAGATCCTATGAGTCCTAGGAAGTCTTAATTTTGCCCAAACGCCATATCGGACTCAAAATGTATATATCTGCAGATACAGAAGTGACAGAACACACAACACATATTTCTGCAGAGAGTTAAAGCAGCTTCCTTTGCAAGAACTGTGTTGCGAGGTCTGCGTTCCTCAGTAAACACCCAATTCTGAAGAATTATCGATGCTGAAGCAAAACACACTGTAGCTGTCTTTTTTCTAATGAATAAT
Organism: Argiope argentata; assembly: GCA_026289955.1. Lineage (NCBI taxonomy): Eukaryota > Metazoa > Arthropoda > Arachnida > Araneae > Araneidae > Argiope > Argiope argentata. The sequence goes on from JAOUZG010047196.1 coordinate 10,201,491, forward strand.
GATATTATTTCAAGGAAGTTAATAAATATATTATTTTTTGGCAGAAAGTACATATATTGCTCAAAACAATTAAAGGATATTGAGGTTGTGGGTTGATCTTGCACCTGGAGCACTATTTTAATGATTAATACATTATAGACAGACGTAGTAGTCTGTATGACATAAAAATAACAATTGTTTGGTAGAAAAAAGTAGTTTTATTAAGCCTTTTAGGTACAAAAGGGAAAAAATATAATTTGTGCACATTAGAAAAACAAGTAAAAGTGTTTCTTTCAAAGAAAATCGTTTTTAGTAGGGTTTCCCGGGATGGAGAGCAACGTTGAACACCTTTGAAGCTACGAGTCAATGAGGCTATTAATGCGGTGTTGGAGTATTCTGTCCCACATCTCCAGAAGAGCTCTTTCCATTTCTCGGAGAGTTTATGGGGGTGGTAGGCGTTTAGAAATTTGTCTTCCAAAAATGTTCCAAACATGCTCGATTGGGGTCATGTCTGGAGAACAGGCTGGCCCATCCATTCGTAAGATTCTTTCCTCCAAAAGGAAATCATTTACCAAGTTAGCGCGATATGGCCTGAAATTTTCGACAATTAACGTGTAATCATCGACAATTGTTGCAGCGTTAGGGACTACAATAGGTCTCAGGATCTTATCCCTATATCGGCGACCGGTCAGAGCTCTATTTCGAATGATATGGAGATCAGTGCGCTCATCAATAATAATGCCAGCATAGACCATTACTCCTCACTGCCAAATCTTATACTTTCGTGCACAAACGCAGGATTGTTTCTAGTGCCAATTTCCCTCCAGATGAAAATACACTTATTATCAGGATGAACAGAAGGACGGGAATCGTCTGAGAAAAGAATATTGCGTCATTCCTTTCACATTATCTGTTGCCCATTCCCTGAGGGCGGGACTGTGTCTTACTGTTAGCGCGACACACACCATTGGTCGACGAGCATACAGATCAACAACGTGAAGGCGATTTCGAACAGTTTGTGTCGAAACCGTGGTGCCGAGTGAAGATGTTGTGGAAGAAAAGTGGCTTTCATATTTCGATGTCTCCAAGCCATTAGTGTTAAATAGCGTTCTTCATTTGACGTTGTTGCACGTTTGTGCCATTGTTCAGATGTTTGGCCTGCATTTCCTGTCTCCAAAAAAAAAAACGGTTCCAGATGCTGGAAATTACACTTTGTGAAACACCAATGTCTTCTGCTACTTCGATATGTGTTTGGCCTTTTTCTAACCGGCCAACAATTCTCCAAGCTTTTGATTCGGTAAAATGACTTCGTTGAGATATCTCACTCATCGAAACAACACACTTACGGAATGACGATCATTCTTTTCTGCTTTGTCTTACATTAAGTTGAAAGCCAAATCAAATTCGCAGCCGCCAGAGCGTCGTATTAGACATCAAACTCAAAATGTGCATACCGCAAAGTTTGAAAATAAGAAAAATTTGCATTTTTGACTCTCTCATGCAAAATTTGTGACTTTTTTGTGCAAAAAAAAGAGAAGAAAATAATAATAATAATAAAAATTAAATTAAAATAAAAAAAATATTTTTAAAAAATCTGAGAAAAATGCTTATAGCGTTATTTTATACAAGATTTACAACATTCTTTAATTGTTTTGAGCAGTGTAGAGTACCTTTATTCATTATTAATTGCAGGAAGGTAATCTACATCCGAAATGACTATTTGTGTAGCAAAGACTTTTCAAGCAAAAGATTAATATTACTCATATTTTTTTAAAAAAATATGAGTAATATTAATCGGGTAATTTGTTTTTGATCCCATTAGCAACAAGATCAGAAAGAAAAAAAATCATCTACTTTTTTCAGATTGCAGAAGATTATTGAATATTCTTCAAAGGAGAGTTAGAAATGGGACAATTTATTTTTCCAGGTCCATTACTTTTTGTTAAATTGGTCATGGCCGAATTAAAAAAAATAAATATTTCTCTGCAGTAACACGAAATTGATATGCAGAGGAAAATTTAGCAGTTATATTAATTAAATTACAGGCTTTGTTAAATATTTTAAATACATTATAAATGAAAAATCACGAAAATTTAATAAAATTTTGCTCTCAATAAAATTTTACGTCTCAAGAGAAGCATTTTTATAAAAATCTTTTCTTTAAGTGTTAAAAATAAATTTATTTTATCGACTTTTATTTATGAACTCTGCATCTAAAGATTAATGAAATGCAATATTTGACATTATTTTAATATAAATATCCTTAATAAAAACATTTGAAAATATTAGTTAGTTGAATAAAAAAAGTATTGTTATCTTTTATATAAAATACAGGAATTTAAGTCTCTATAAGAGTGAAAAACGTACTTCAAATAATTAAAATTTTTATTGCATATCTAGTGATTTTTCAATATAACGGATAGTTAAAATTTAAGAATTGATTTTAATTTTATTACAATCTAAGAAAATGTTCGTAACTAAAATGGCTTTATTTGTAATTTAATTATAAAATTTAAATGGGAACTTACACATAGTTGAAATTTCACTGTCGAATCCATGTATTTCAACTTCAATCATATTGTCATCTATGCTTGAACTATTTGGAAATGTCTGAAATTTTTGAAAGTCATTCCGTTGAGTTCTCAACATAACATTCAGAATTGTTTTGAAATTTTAGAAATATATGACCAAGATTTTGTATGTTGTAGAAAGAAAACAATATGTTTTTTTAAAGAGATTCTCTAACAAACAAGTTTCTAATATGGAAATTTCGTATAAATTTTTAATGAAGCCGTCATAAATGAGACTTTAATTGGTACATCATAAATAATCCAACAGATAACAGCGCTACATACTGTACAAACTTCTTCAATGACAATAATAAATGTATCTGTGATTAAAGGCTACAATATAAGAAATTGCGACCAGGGTTATAGCTATACATCCGAATGGCAAGGCGTCAAGCACCGTAAGATCGGGATTTGTGCTCCCTTCAAAATTTGATTTCTCTGTACAAGGAATGATCCTTTCATCGAGAAGGAGCGGTAATCAAGTCTCTTTGTTTTACAAGGGGACGGGATATCGAGAATTCGAATACTTCAGCGGATATGTCTCATATTCGTATTTGAAATGGCAACAAAGTAGTGTCTATAAAAAAATAAAAAAAAAAACCTTTTTATTTTTTTTTTTGCACTTTCTCGTATATGGAAAATAAAGTATTGTAATGGTCAAAAAATCAAGATTCTGTCGAATCTTCGCATTTTAAATCTCTCCGAATTCGAAAAATACATATTTGGAAAATGTCTGTCTGTTTGACCTGATAAATTCGCTTTGAGATAGATGACTGAAATTCAATGTATGATAACACCGAATTTGTAGATTTTTATCAAATTTTGAGCAAAATCTACTCAGAAGAAATATGTCTGTCTGACTTTTCAAATATAAGTTACCATGAAAACTACAAAACGAAGATAACTAGATGGATAAAGTTCGATAGACAGATTTAGCATCTATACTAAAGACACCTATCAAATTTTGAGCGAAACCCTATAATAGATTGAACTTCTGTCAGTTTGTGCATGCAAACGCGGTAACCAAAAATCACAATGACTTAAATTTAGAAAATTTGGTAAGTGATCTTGTGATTGCAATTGCAGTTTTATATCAAGTTTTGTTTATAATCGGTTGGGAAAAAAACTTGTCAAAAATACAAATTCACTCTACATTAGAAAATATACCAGAAAGTTTAAGAGATACCACTGCAGCTGAGTTACACCTTAGTAAATGAAACAGAAATATGTGGACAAAACATTTTTACAGCGATGAAATTATTCGAGATTCCGAGACAGGTAATAAAAAACGACCCAAATTTAATTAATTGATGCTTGTAGCTTAAAATTAATTTTCAAGTTAAATTTTCCTGGCTAAAAATTTAAACTTTCAAGCAAGTTTGTCAAGGAATTCTCACTAAGCAATATTAGTCAGCTAATGTATCATGCTGGTGAGAATGCATCAGCTACTCCTGAAGCTAAAAATATTTCAGATGCCATATCTGATATACGCAAAGAATTTACCTCCTTCCTCTCTTTTTTTTTCGCCTACAATGATTTGTGACTTCTACGTTCTTTCGTAAATTTAAATGCTCATTACTCAAAGTTGAAACATCCTCAAAAAACAGTCTTCATTACTCAGAAACATCCTTAAAAAAACCAAAGTTATCGCTTCTTTTCTATTACACAAATACTAATTAGGTTGAAAGAAGTATAAATTATGAATTATATTTTTTGGTTAAAAAGAGACAAACAGACATTTTTGCTATTTAAAATATATATAAGTCCTTTTATACGATTAATTTTTAACTTATAGTCTACCTTTAAATCCTATTTCTGACGATATGTCAACTGCCATTACTTTTATTAAGATCAAACAGTTTTTTCTATTATTTTTTCATAACAGGTTTTCCACGGCACTATCATTATTTACGGAATGAAGTAAAAGTGTTACTGAATAAAGTGAGAAAACAATAACATTTGAAATTGTTTATGATGGCATATAACTAAATTTTTTCAAACAGTTTCTTCTAAATTCCTTTGAAGGAATTTTGTTCCTTGTTTAATAAGCATTTTATGCACTTTCCTAAAATATTTATCTTTCATTTAAGGATGTTATTGCAGGTTTATAAAGTTTTATGAGTGTTAACTGATAAAGGTAGTGATGACTGACTTCTATTGGCTATTATTCATAAATGATAGTAAACATCCCATTTTGGAACAATAGATATCTATTTTGGGACTGAATTTATGGCTTTAAAGTGCTGTCAAATGATGAAGGGAGGAAATTTTCACCCACATTCCAGATTTGGATGTTTGACACTATGATACTAAATTTAGTATGCACCAGATCAGATGCGTTACGGATATTTTGGTAGAACCAGGCTTTCCGAAATCGGCACTTAAATAGCAAGCCCAACGCAAACCTGAAATAATGCTTTATTTTCCAAACTTATTAACTACTGGTATTTCAAAATTCAGTCGTGTTCAGATGAATTAATTTGCATTTAACTTTTTAACTAACCGAATTAAATGCTGTTGGTTTTTCACTTCAATTTTTAAGAGCACAGGGTCGAATAAGAGAAATTGAATTTCTTTTTACGTATCAAATCGTATGTCAATTTTTGAAATATAAGATATAAATATTCCTAACTAAAATATTACCATTCTTCAAACTTTACTTGTGTTAGCGTACGTTAAGCATTCATGTTTATCCTTCTTATTCCTTTTGCCATGTCAGAATGGGGTGGATAATAATTTTTGAAGAAATTATATTTGAAAAAAAATTATTATTGATATTTTGTTTAAATATTGTAAGTAGCTAGCTAATATAATCAAAAGAATTAAGAAAGTAGAAAAAAAAAAAAAAACAAGTATTTCTGCTTTCTTTTTTGCAATGGTGAAACTGAAATTTTCAGTTTTCTTTGTAAAGACATGAACAAATAAATGCATGAAAAACCAGTAAACCATTAAATAAAATAAATCCAAAGGTAGAACTATTAATTTTTCTTAAGGAAATGAAAATTTTTAGACAAAAAATTTGACAAATGAAATCAAAATATGTAAATTTTAAATCTTCAAATATCATGAATATTTAAGACCAATTATTAGTCCAAATAAATATTCATGTTTTCAAAAAAGAAAAGATTGATACTTACCTCCAAAATTCGGCAGTAATTAAAGGCAGTTCATAATTCTTTACTGTTCAAGTAAAATCAAACTTTCGAAAATCTGGATGTCACTAAATCAGAAAGAAGTCTTTAACTTGCAATCACCAGGTGTTAAATAGATTAACATCATAAGTCAATGCGATGTTATCGAAGATCCAGTACGCAACATCAAGGACGGTTACAGATGATGTAAATCTATTCACCTGCAGCGGACCTTGGTGATACGTTTAGAATCTATTCACCATCCTCAGCAAAAAGCATTCATCATCAGATGACTTTTAATTGCAAAATCATCACAGAAACAAATACAATAATCCATTTTTGGTCTGCAAAGCAGATAACTTAAAAATATGAGGAATAAGGAATATTGCCAATATCTTTTTCTTATCAATGATAAAAAATATTCCACATAGACTCTATTTCTAAAATATCATTTTATAAACTATGAAAATTTGACTAATCAATTTCTTAAAATTTTCATATATCCATTCATAAAAATAATAGTTCTTAATGGATAAAAATCACGTGTTACTCTGAAAATGTAAATTCATAAACAAGGCATGATAATACATTCAGTGAAGTTTTATTTGTTGCAGTATAATACGATTGTTAGAAATTATTCTGATTTACGTAGAATTGAGCTTCTAACAGTTTATAGCATTTGATATCTAATTGCTGTAAATAATTGTGATATACTGAACTTTTTTACATCACAAATTTCTTTTATTTTTTTTTACCATTCAGCCTAATCTAATATTCTGCATCTGCAATATTCTATAGAAAAGAAAAATTGCTTTGTTTTTCAAACGTTTTTGGGTAATTCCAATCACAAAAGTTTTAACTTGAAATAATTATTGAAAATCATCGAAAATCTATAATGTGATAACTGTTAAAGACTGTCCCACAAAAATGAAAAACATTTTCCTAGAAGAAAACTCTAAAGTTAATCTATTCTCGACATCCATACAAAGATTATTTCCTAAATAAATGAGTACATAAGAAGATGAAATAATAAGTAATAAAAAATTAGTGATTAATGCAGTTTCAGATTTGGAAACAAGCAAAAATTACTTATTTTACTGATCCTAATAGCGATGGTTTAATTTTAATTTTCACTAGATTGCATGATTCGGTAAGTATTGCTGCATCTGTAATGAGGAGTGACAAAAGCCAAGATGTTATATTTCAGAATATTAAAGGGTTTTACAGTAATACGCTTTAAGTATTTCGTAATATAAATTTTCTAAGCTCTGTGATTAATGATATCTGGAATTGCTTGAGTATCCTTCCGGATATATAACCAGAATGTCCCTTATCCAAAAAGGTTAGAATTATAGTTTAATAATCTTTAAGTAATATATTAACAATCATTTCTTCTTAAAAACCATGCAAAATACTCTTATCGAACTATTAGCATTATCACGCTTTTAGATAAATGTATCGATGGTCTAGGCATTTCTCTCAGTCTGGCAAATTTTTCATTCAACGTTTTATAATTTTTTTCCTCTATGCGGTGATTTACTTTCCCGTAATATCATGTGATAAATGTAGAAAATGAAACTTGAGGCCATTACTAAGGATTGCAGATCTAAAATCCACAACGCTATCGTAGATTAATATGAAATAAAATAAACATAAATAACTTTATGATTTCCTGCAATTTGGTTAAGTTTTTTCTGTAATAAAATGAATTTCCTTCAGTATTATTTGATAACAATGATAGAAATATTTATTAGGGCCACAGAAAATTTAAAAAAATCTCCGATGTATTTTTTCACCAGGATTCGCGAAGTATTTTGCTTGTCACAAAGTAAATAAGATACGAAAAATGAAAAAAAAATTCACAGCTTTGATTGTTAAAGAACTCTTTTTCTCGGAGAAAGCGCTTTTATTTAATCAAGCTAAAATACTATACATTTTAAGAGACTCTTTAAGTAAGGGTAATCTGATTTTAAGAAAGTAAAAGAGTACGATGATTAATATCACAATATGAAAAACTATTGACTCACAGAATACTACAATCAATATTAATTTGAAGGTCAGAAGTCACATCTAATTTGAAAACTCTTATCTATTCTCACATCTATACAATTAGTATTTCTCCGTCCCTCAGAGATTTGATAATTGTTTTATCAATTACTGGATCATTCCTCATAATCGTTGATAATACAATTCCGATTATAAATTTGAGGTTTTTAGCTACAAATTTCTGACCTATAATATATAAAAAAGTTGACTGTATAAATTTATGTATAAATAAAGGTGATTTGACATTATAAAGTGTAACTTAGATTATTTTGAATTTTGATATAGAATGCCACTGTATCAGAACTCCCTCAGAGATTTGATAATTGTTTTATCAATAACTGGATCATTCCTCATAATTGTTGATAATACAATTCCGATTATAAATTTGAGGTTTTTAGCTACAAATTTCTGACCTATAATATATAAAAAAGTTGACTGTATAAATTTATGTATTAATAAAGGTGATTTGACATTATAAAGTGTAACTTAGATTATTTTGAATTTTGATATAGAATGCCACTGTATCAGAACTTCTAAATTAATATCCTGAAAAATTACATCTTAAAATTTAATTGGCTATTGGACAGTGAAATATATAGTTTGAAAGTATTTTTTTTAACCGAAAAAACCTCAGGAGATATTCAAATGCGCCATGAAAATGAATTATCATTGTTTTTAAAATTTTATTTATTCTTGATCAGAGTCGACATTCTTTAAAAGGAGTATGGGTGCAAGAAATAATTTGGAACTGCTCGGAGAGATTATAAATAAAATTTTTAATTTTTTTAAAAAAAGTCATTATTTCGACATTTTTGATATCCAATTTATTACGCTAACTATTTGCGTTATACCAAATTCTGGACAACAAAGTTATTCTAACTTATACCACTACAAATTTAACCTGCCCATTTAGAAATTACAGTCTTATATACACTGATTGGGAAATAATTGGTAGAAATTAGAGAATCAAGAACGCACCCGTATGGTACTCTATAAAATTTTTAACATAGTTTATTATATAGAAGGCAATACGGGTAAGGCTCCAAATTCTTTAGCCGACTTGGAGTTTTTAGAAATCTTAGGAATTCTTTCCTTTAATAAAACACACCCTGTATTACTTATTTATAAAACAGATTAATTACAAACTATGTAAAATTTATCTTACTTTTTTCGATTAAAAATTTTACTGTAAAATAGATATTATAAGATCTTGAATACGAAATTGAAGAAATTAAGTCTTAAGCTGGAATGCTGTAAAAATGGATGAGGTTAAAAAGGATTAATTATGTCAAAAAGTCAGTTGCCTTGGCTATTTGGGGGGGGGATTCCTGGTGACTTTACTGCTGAAATTAATAAAAACAAAAGTCTACATATAACTGAACATGACAATAATCAAGGGAATTAAACGCCATTATTAACTAGAATAATGAATATATTCAATATGCAATTGCGGAAAGAGAATACTTGTGGACCTAACTTAAAAAATTAAATTAGAGCTATTACTTAAAAGTAAAAGTTTAGAAAATTTCTTGTAGTTTATTGAAAATTATGATAAATCCATGATACTTTTATAAGCTTAAACAAATAATAAAAAATTTGGACAGTGTCAAATTAGTAAAGCAGTCAAGTATCTTCTATTTTATTTCTTTCTTCTGCTTCTTAGTCTTTTAATTCGTTTATTTATATTTTCTGATGCATTACTGAAACAAAAATAAAAAAAGATAAGATTCTACACAAGAATTTGTTTTGTACTGATCTAAAATTTTCCAATTATTTTCCGTTGCAAGATTCCGGGCATTCATTTTTTCATAACACAATAAATACATCATGGACTTTCAAAACGGATAGTTTACTTCGATAAACAGTTATGATGAAATATATAGCTATAAATAAAGAATAGTGCAAATTTTTCTTTCGATACTTCCTAACATTATGAATTTTCTGATTATTTTGGAATAAAATAACATTCAGAGCCAATTATAAGATCACTTATTTAGATAAAACCCTAAAACATTTAAAGCTAAAAAATAAATTATACATAGCGGAGTGACGAAGTAATTCCTTGACATTGTAAAAAAACAAATTACCGAATTTAGATAATTTAGCAAGATAATTAAACAAAAGAATACTAAATTTTTAAATAATAGCGTTATTTCTACTTAAAATTACCTTTCATTTCTTATATAAGGTATCTGAAAGCAATATGGCTCCTTAGGGGATTGAGCGCTAGTTTAAACTTTTAACGAAAAATGCTTGTTACGTTTTTAGCGTAGCGGGTTCGGATTGAATTGACTTTATTTGAGGACAGCACAAACAAATTTATTTACAGCTATTTACAGATATATACAGGACGACTTGGAAAAGTAAAACTTCAGAAAACATAATTCAGCAATAATCAGTCACTTACAGCGTAAATGCAAGTCTTACGCACAATAAACACGGTTTGAAAAACAGCTATAGTATAGCACAGCAACAGTCAATAAAAAGCGAGCTCAATAACACAGCGTTAACAGCAAACGCAAACACAGCTCACTAACAACAAGCGAAAAGCTACAAGTAAGCGAAACACTTCTCTTCTCAAAGAGAGAGATCCACTATCTTTGAGCGATCAACTGCAGGAAGCAGCAACCCGCCTCTTATATAGTCGGGCGAAAGTACGGAGAGGCTTCGGCGATTACCGTGAGAAAACGCGGAGCAGCCAGAATTGACTCGGGGTTACCAGAATATTCCTCCCGCCAAGTCAACTCGGCTGCGCGGAGCACCTTGTGACGCGCCGCTAACGTTTTCACCTCTGGCGAGCGTTAGCGTTCGCCCGCTTATAACAGGCTTTTTCGAAAAGAAAGTTTAGAAAATGCAACAGAAACTCGCCTAGATAAAGTAGTTCAATATCCTGTTGTTGTTATCGTGTTTCGCTTTACAATGAAAGGAGGGGTGCAGTAGCTTCTGAGGGTATGGAACCTTGAGCACCCGAGGGCAGAAGTCAGACTTCCAGCTCACACTCGTCACTAACCTTTTTTTACGGGGCGAACTTCATTCATTCATTTCATTCATTCGTCCACAGATTGTAATTTAGATCTGGAGCATAGGGCGATCACCTGTGACCCAGTACCTTGAGTGGTATTAATCTAGACATGAAGGACTTTGAGACAAAGATAGATTTAACGTGTGCTAGCCATCAAACAATAGGAGAGTCTTCAGTCGGCGAAGTTCGATGAACTACTGTTCGGAAATGACGATAAGAAAATCTGTGTTTGCTTATTTTTCTGAATGGTTGTTCTTATTTTGATTTCGTTTTTCTATTCTTCTTTTGGGGTATTTTTTTACAACTACAATTGCGAGTATTACGGCAATTGATTTTCAAATAGAAATAAATTAGTTCTATTTATGACAAAATGAACTAGTTTCTTTTTTATCTATGCACTTGGAAAAGAATGTATTGAAAAAAAAAAGAAAATGACTGAATTACCATCACAGTCTATATTTCTTTCCAAAAGTTTAGTGAAATTTTAAATCTAAAAACGTAAATCAAGAGTGAAAATAAAAATTCTATTCAACACTTTAATTCAATATCACTACATCCCACACATTTCTTCATATTTTCAATATTATTACAGCCATTATAATTTTAATTCGAAATAAGATTAACTGTATTACCTCCAGGAACCTGAAAGAAAGCTTAACTCTTTATCTTTGCTTGATGTCAATTTTTTAAGTTTTCACTGCATACAGGGCCCGACTTAGTCGAATTGGGACCCGGGACAAATCATCTGTGGGACACTTCCCTTTTTTTTTGTCTTTTAAAAATGCTAAAAAAATTCATCAAAGAAAGAAACGTAAAATCAACTTTCTCTTTGATTTGGTGGTCCCCTCTGATGTGGGGGCCCAGGGCAACTGCCCTGTATGTCCTTTCCTTAGTCAGGCTCTGACTGCATATAAAAGAAGTACTACAAAGGAAATGTTTAATTTCAGTTTTTTCAGATGTCGGTATAAATTACAATCTGCACATAAGATTAAACACCAAATATAAATTTCTTGACATATGAAAAGTCATCTTTTCATATTTCAAGAAGAACGTAGATAAAGATTTAAAAGTAATATCTGCTGCATATCTCGAACACAGAGATAAGAAAACAGAGTCAAAGTTACGCTGTTACATTTAGCTACAATGTGGAATCAAGATCTCCCAATATCTGGGTAAGAAACCCGAAATAAAAATGCTCTTGAAAATGACATTATTTATGTGGAATGTAAACTTACTTCATTTTAAGCAGATATGCTCGAACTGCTTAATAAAGATTTTTATTTGCTATATGGCAGATTCTGTCATTCTTTTAAAATAATAACTAACTTCAGTCTCTTATTTAATTGGGGTTACATCACAATAAATCCCATACAGCCCCGTTTTCAAAGCTATAAGGCTACCTTCATGTTTGTATGGATAGATAGAATTTCTTAAAAAAAATATTTTTTTAACACAAAAGATAAAAACTTATTTAATTGACAATTAACTTATCAATAAATTATCAACAAAGGGGATAATCTATTAAGTAATATTCTTTTTTTCACAAAAAGTATTACATTCAAATAAGAGCTTTGCTAACCGTTAATAGTTCTATATGGTTTAAAAGCGATTTCAAAGATTTTTTACTACAGACATTTTTACTGTGGCGATAGGTTTTAAAATACTACTTAAATTTAATCAATCTGAAGTTTTTTTATTTTTAAAATTTGGTAAACATTTCATGTGAATATTATTAACAGTATATTTAACATTATTATCCATTTTTTTGTATTAGATAGTAATATAAGAATTAAATTAACTAATGTATCTACTATTATATGCAGAGTATAATTCAATTCTATTTCAGAACTATTGATTATTTGCAGCTGTTGTTTGATTTAAATAATACATATAGTACAAATGTCAGCAAACTGTGAATTATTTCGTAAGAACTTATTTTATTTATGTAAACTTGCTATTATGAATTTTTGAACTCTTTTCAAGTACCAAACTTTTAAAAACATATATATGATCAGTTAGGGTAGTTGTGAACAAATTTTGCTGAAGCTGTAGTTTCTGTCATAAAATGCTTTTGTAAGATTAAGAATGCTCACGTTAAGAATACTCGTGTTATGCTTACTCTTAAAATGCTTGTAAGAAGGAGAATAAGCTTATAATTTATATAAGAGCATTATTATATTCTGGAGAGACTGGTAAACAATGCTTTTTTTGAAATTAATTTTTCAATTACCAATATTAGTTATTGTAATGTTTATAATTTCTCCGGTATGCTCCCAATAATCCCTGAAAATATGGAGCAGTTGGGATGTATTTTGCCTTATAGTTAACGCTGCAAACTGATTTGAAAAGAAACATTAGTGAATAAATATTGATAAGAAAGTACTTTTTATTGCCTTAAAAACTGATTTCACCCTGGCCGCTCCTCAATACCCTACGATACATTCTTTTTACTGTTTTTCTATTAAATTCGATTCTATTTCATAAATAAATAAACTTTTCTGATTATTTAGTACTTTCAATTTGTAATAATTTATAAGCATTCTATTCCTAATTTTGTCAAAAAAAGTCAGAAAATGAATCTTTATAAAAACAGAAATGTCTGGCCGAGTAGGAACTATATAAGATTTGGAAACTTACTTTAAATTGAATAGTTGAAGTTGAATTAGTAGAAGAAAAGAAGGCTCTTATTTCAAACGAAGCGTTCAGTCTTCAATTCAATTAATTTTTCTATGATATTTTTGTCTGAAAAAATTTAATCAGCAGTAAGATCTAGTAGTATAACTTATCTTTCTCTGCAATTGTAAGCTGTCATTACTCACCAAAACAAATTTTGATTTAGTCAAACTGGTTCCTTTTAAACCTGGTCACCATGAACTTCCTTACTCCCTCAAAAGAAAAAATAACGGTCATTCATTCTAGTATCTTCAATATAATTGATTAAAATAGACATATTTCTTTTAAATTATCTGTTATTAATTTGGCATAAAATAGTAAAACATTACTGGTGGAACTGGACACTACCGCGTTCCTAGACATAGTATCAATTCCTCTCATATATTAAATTATCCAAAATGCATGAAAATTAGAGGTTTATTTTACTATGAATTCTGTTGCTAATTAAACCATGATAAAAATTGCTAGGGATTATTACGAAACACAATCCTGTTTCTCAGGCGAAAGTTCAAAAAGAGAAAATCAAATTAATACTTATAACAGTTATATACTTCAGATACAAGAAATATATTACTCTGAAACTTACCTTGCAATTAAAAATACGAACGAGTATGAATTTACGAATACATATGAATTTTAATGCATTTCTTTATTCCGATTTGTTATATTTAGTAAAATATTCTTAGTACATTGACATTTAAAATTGTTTTCTTTATTTACGACTAAAATTGAACGAATTACTAAGTTTCGAATCTCATAATTTTAAATCAACTAACAATAGATTCGAATTAGAGCCGTTTGTTGATAAATAATCTTCCAGGTTGTCACAGAACATGGACTAAATCTTTATAAAATATCGATGTTCTAAGTTTCACATCTAGGTTAGTTTTTGTCCCAAATGATTTGAACTTTTTTGTTTAAAGTGTTAATGCACCAATAATATTTTATAAAATGGGGCTATTAGGACATAAGATAATAGGAAAATTCATATTTCGTAATTTTTCTAAATGTGCATAAAGTGACTCAAACAGAGTAAAATACTTTATTTAAAGAAACTTTTCCAACAGAAAATATAAGTTTTTCTTTAACAGTTTAGAAACTAGCTATTGTAACCTGTATATTGTAAATATTTTGAATGCGAAAATAATTTGTAATGACAAAAAACTATAAGTTTCAGTATTTAATGAACAAATCTAAACAATCCTTTAAATTGGATCTGTTTGATGCGTTTCTTATAATATCACTTAAGCAATTGGGGAAAATTATTATTTTCAAGATTTTTTCAGCATTGAAAATAATAAGTTTTTAATACTTGGTACTACTATTATTAATACTCTATTCCAAATAGCTTGTATCTTAAGACCCGCTGCTACTTTATATTTATTGAATAAAAGGGCGACTGGATTTGATAGAAAATTGTGTCTAATCACTCATTTATTTGACTAATTGTGGAGTTAAAAGATTGCAGGAAGAAATTTTTTCTCATAAAATCTAATCGCTATGAAAATTTTAAAAAAATTCTTTCCTTCTTCTATTAATGTCAAAATTCTTCGGTAAATTCTTTCTAAAGAAATACCAATATGTCAAATAACTTTCTATCAATCAGTAAGGCAGTAATTTTTTTTATAAATATATACCACAAAATATGGTTAAAAATTTTCAAATAATAAATACCAAGTATTTAAATATACCACATCACAAGATATAATTTTTTATTAATAAAGCTCACATTTCTTGTGATTATTTTAGTTATTATTTTTTCTTTGAAAGCATTTACAGTTGTATCTTGTATTGTAACCGACTCAAGATGGGGTCATCGAAATAATTCTCTAGCTTCTTTATAAACTTTTGATTTCAATTGTTCCATGTTGAAAGAAATGCCATTTTGAAAATTGTTATGTTTCTACGAAAACATAAAGCAAGAAATAGAATAGAGATATGATATAAAAGCTACATAAGAAATTCTTTTAGAATAAAAAGCGTTTGTAAGAGTAACTGAGTCCACCTTTTACGAAAAATAATAGGAAATGTTTTTAAAGATATTTACTGGTTTTAATACTTGTAATTACCCTAAAAATTTTCGATAACAATCAACTGATCAATACAACAGTTCAATTCAACTTTTCCTCTCATTTTGTTTTTCTAATGCGAAGTAGATTTACACTAAATTTTAATTTCTTAACTCCAGAATAATATATGACTATTACTTAACAACATGAACCTTAATCTTCATCTAAATATAAAAGAAGATCAAATATTAATTTTGAGTTTCTGCGTAATTGAACTGTAAATTTTTGAATTCATAAAATTAAAGCTCAAGAGAACTAATGGATTCAACAACAGCAATTTGGATCAGTGTCTGAAAAAAAAGCTGCAAATAATTAGAGGTGGATTTCCGTTATTACGATCAAACAATTTTACAAATTCAAACATGATTTTAAATATGATTTCTACTAAAATCAACCGTTGGCTTCGTTTAATATTCTCTATGTTATATAATTCTTTTTTCGTTTTCGTAATATACGCTGTATACCCTTTGACAGGCAACAGCTTCAATGACCGAAAAGATAAAAAGAATAGTAGTAAGACCAGTTTACTTATATGGGGGAAATGATGCTTAAATTGTTTGGGAAATCTGAAAATGGTTAACTAGAGAAATTTTGTAAAAGAAAAACAAACAAGCAAAAAGATTGAGAATAAATATGACATTTTCAAAATGAGAATAATTTTAAACATCTCTTCTTTTTAGACGAATCAAAATTTCAATATAAGTCACATTATTACTGAAATTACACTTACCAAAGTTGCTTCTAATATGGAAGTCGAAGATTCCATATTAGAGCACTGTATACCCTTTGACAGACAACATATTCAATGACAGAAAAGATAAAAAGAATAGTAGTAAGACGACTTTACCTAAATGGGGAAAACGATACTTAAATAGTTTGGGAAATCTGAAAATGGTTAACTAGAGAAATTTTGAAAAACAAACAAAAAGAATGAGAATAAATATTATATTTTAGAAATGAGAATAATTTTAAACATATATTCATTTCAGATGAACCACAATTTCAACGTAAGTAACATTATTATTGAACTTACACTTACCAAAGTTGCTTCTAAGTCGAAGATTTATGCGAGCTATAAATCGAACCTTCATTTCGCGGATATCCCACCCAAGGATAATCGTGTCACCTTTCACCCATGAACTTTTATACCTCTGAAGAAGCTGATCGATGCTTACCTCCTTAAAAAGGCCCCACTATTTGCTGACCTCTGATTAAGCTGGAGGAGATAAACTTTGCGACAGATAACAATTCGTACTTTCAGAACAGAAATGGCAATAAATGATATGTCGAAAAATTAAACTGAGATTGCTGGTACACGGATTTTGATGGTTAAATCTATTGTTTTAATGTTCCTTTGTCAAAAAATGAACATATTTGTTATACATCTAGTAAATCTTACCAGGAGTACGTACATGTTAAAAAAATAGTAACTTCTATTATATGCATCTACATATATTCAAAACCAGCGAGGAGAAAATAAATGAAGCTGTATGTGTTCATTCCAAAGGTTACAACTACTGTTCTTTTCAGCAAAATAGGTTTTCATGAAGCCTTAACAATAATCTGAAAAAAGTGTAAGAAATTGTCAAAAATTAATGTTTAGGTTTGAGATAATTTCTGCCTTCTATCTTAATTGTCAAACTAGACTTGTCAAAACGAAATATATATACATATATCACTATTCTTTATAATTTACCCAATTCTCACTTTCGGGAAACTGTTTTAGTGGCATTTTTTATATTTATACATTTAATAAATAATTTTATGGTTTCTTACAGATTTATCCTTTTTATACAATTGACTTCAGTACTGCAACAAATGATTTAAACATATTAAAATAATTAAAGATTGGTAAAAAGTAGCAACTTAATATTGATAATCACTGTAAATATTAATATGTAAAAATTCATAAAAAATATGATAGATTTTTCAATTTAAAATTCCATAGTTGTTTCTAAGTTAAAAAGGATAGTAAAGCTATTCAATATTATGATTTTTAATACATAAAAAATTGAACAAAAAGAATAAGAAATGTAACTGTCTAAAATACTATAAAGTGATCAGCAAATTTTAAGCTAAAATTTTATTATTGGTATAACTTTTGATATCTAAAAATTTTAAATAGTTTTATACCATTACACACACACACACACACACACACACACACACACACACA
>JAOUZG010047196.1:10219256-10233466 GCA_026289955.1 Argiope argentata
AACTTCATTCTAAAATGATCTCTTATTTACTGATCCAATTTCACCGTTTTTATTTAATTAATGCTACAAAAGCTCTGTAAAACTGCTGAAATTAGCTATAGCTAATTCCAGAAGTTTTATCTTAATTGAATCCATATTAACTTCATTCTAAAATGATCTCTTATTTACTGATCCAATTTCACCGTTTTTATTTAATTAATGCTACAAAAGCTCTGTAAAACTGCTGAAATAAGCAAGTTTCCACACTCCGTGTTAAGGGATAAAAATTTGTCATTCTAAACAAATTCTTTAAAAAGATATCTATATTTTCCTTTCTTAAATCTACAGGAGCAAAGAATCCAATCAGAGTATCATAGTATAAAACAACCGGGGAAAAATATTTCGATCTTTTATTCGCTCTTCTGCTCTCGTAGCGCCTGTGAACGGATGTCAATTTCATTATCACTTCTTCATTCTACATACATTATATCTCCCAGGATGAAATAATTTGGAAATTTAAAAATTTTAAAGGGTCTTCGCTCTTCGGCCATGCTTAAAAATATGCGTTTACATTATATATATATATATATATATATATATATATATATATATATAATCTAGGAGTAAAAGTTCTGCAAACAAAATCAATTTAAATCAAATATAGAGACAAATTAAAAAAATTTACATCCTCCAGTGCATTTCAATGTACCATTTTTAGAATTGGTGCATAACGTCTTAAAACAATTTCACAATTATTGATTTGTTTAAAACTGAGCTTTCTTAAAGTTATTAATTTTTCAGAAATACTGAGGCATCTTTGTATTTGAATATCACTAGAAAAAATTCAATTAAAGAAGTGGGTATTAAAAATGTTTAATTTTTACATAAAAATTTTAGACATTCTACTTATCCTATTATTACTAGATGAGACTGTCTCATATACTTCCATAAAATGAAATATTTCTGTGTTAATATTTTCATATAGTGAAGAGAATCAAGTATACATTTTATGAAAATATATTTGTGTTGAATTACGATCCAAACTTTGCTACAGATCTATAAATTTGATATTTGCAACAAAATATTGAATTTCCTTTATCTAGATCGTCGTATTTTTTAGTTATCAACATCGAAAAAATAAAGAAAGACGGTTCCCATTTTGATGATTTTAATTCCTATGTTGACACAGATCTAAGACTTAAAACTGCTAAACATATCAAAACTTGCATTTCTAGATTGTTTTATTTTTACGTTTTCTTCTTTACTTACACATAAATAGACAGACAAAAGACAATCTTGAAAGACAATCGATGAAAGCTTTGATATAGGTCAATACCTTTTAAAATAAAACTCATAAGGCGAAATTAAATAATCTAACTCATTCCATTTTTTAGCTTTTATTTTTATAGACAACAACAAAAAAAAGACAGACTGAGATAAGCACAATTCGAAACTAACTTTTTTCCCACGAATTTGGTAAAACATTTTGTATTTATTTACAAATTTTGTCTAAACCCCACATAACAAATTGAATTCGTCCATCTCTTAAGGGGCTTGGATTATGTTACTCCATGGCAAACAGACAGATTTTGAAAGAAAAAAATATTGGGGGGGGGATTCGAGTATACCTAAATGCTCATCAAAATCTTGAAATTTTTGATAGTTACAATATTTACTTTTTAAATATTTCTTATACAAGGAAATAAAAGCCCTAGATGCCATTAAACATTTTTATTTATTTATTGAAACTTGAAGAAATTATGTAAGTACATTTTACATGTCTGCTTAGAATTTTTAGTAACTTATTTTTATTTTTATTTCTGAAAAAAGGAATATCACGTTATTAAGAATCTTTAAACGTTGAGGTAAAGACATTATCACCCACATTAGTAACAAACTAAATTTCCGGGCATAAGAAAAGCATTTCAAACATATTTATTCAGCAAATAGTAAGTACATTAAGGATTAATTGCAAATTAATTTTTTTAGTGAATTATTAAAGAGAAATCTTGAAAATGATAAATTTTCTATTGATACTAATTAAATGATTTTCTCTAATTAATACTTATACTTTGAGGCATAAAGACAAAAACTGTAAAATATTTCTAAAAAATTCTCAAATGCTGTAATAATTCAAAAAATGATAGAGTGAAATATTTAGACGGTTAAGAACCAATAAGGTAAATAAGAACAATTAAATATCATATCATTGACACAAATCATATTGAATTAGTATTTTCCATGTTATTTTCAATATTGTAACAAGAATGATCAACTACAGAGCAATTTAAAATCTTTATATAATAATGTAATAAAAAATGATCATTCGGAAAATGAGATATAGGACACCAAGGCAAAATAATGCTGTTAACAGCGAACAATTTTAAATGAATTAAATTTTTTGACAAATTATTTTTTGTGCGTTTATAATAAGAATGTTATACTCTTTTATTGCTTCTAATTTGATAATTTTCTTTCGTTTAAATAAAATCAATAATATTTTACTATTTTGAAAAGATGGCATAAAAACATTGTTTTCTACTGGACCAAAAGGATAATCCTAACCTAGAGATAAGATGACAATCCTGATAAAAGGTAGATATATTTGAAGACAGTTGAAGATATGAGATAGTACATTAATTAATATAACATCGGTAAGGTTTTTTTTGGATCTGCATACAATGAAAATGCTGTGTTAAAAATCTTATTGATAGTTAATCAATATAATTCAAAACTTTCGTTTTTTACTATCACAAACTGAACATAAATTTCTACACAATGAAACAATGAGTTTGAGTATCCCTCCTAAGTTTGAATATCTTTTTTGTATCATATGCAGCTTTGGCAATATTTTGATATTTTATCCAAGTTTTATTCAAGAAGATCAAAATATATCTCAAAACATGCAACAATTGTATTAAACTTTCTTAGGATATTTCAACACATGGCCTGAAGGCCTAGAAATAAATTTCAGTTTCTAAGTAACAGATTCTTTTTTTGCATGGCTAACCGCTTTCTTCTGTTGTTTCAAAGGTTTGGGTTGTACTTTATGTTTTTCCTTTGTTGTTATTATATCTTCCAAAGGTGAAATTATTAAAATATTATCTGGAGCCTTTGTGATTAATGGTATGGTTTGAAACAGTTTGTGGATAATATTGATGATGAAAATCTCTCAAAATAAGAAATAATTGCATTTATAGTAAATAGAAAATAATAAAATGCATATACAGCAAAACAAGATTGGTAGCTTACGTTGATTAGAAACATTAATAGTTTGATTTTTTTGGCAGAATAAGAGTAAAAAATTGATCACAAAAGTATCTAAAGTAGTAGTCAGGAATAAAGAACAACCAGTCATTCTTTGCTAGAACTTATGCTGCAGACCTTAAAAATTACAACATTCTAGTTAAAATATACGAACATCATCTAACAAAAACTGAATCTTTTGCATCGTATATTTTTATTGAATATTTACATAAATTTTGATATGCTTCAAAGATTTCGACATTAAAAAACTGTTAACCTTTTTTCTGTTCATAAATCTCTCTCGTTGTCTAAATATATTCAGTACATTTCACTGAACCTCGTCAAAACAATCCGACTTTAGATAAAAGATTATAATGTTTATCATTTTATTTCACTGTTCATTTTAAATTAGAGATTTATCCATTCAGAGATGAGCCTTCAAATTTCTCCCAATAAGACTGATATTTTCTTACGAATTCCTTTTTCAATTGTTCCCCATACCTGATTAACATTAATCGTAAATGGGAGGAAATAACTTTATTTTTCCCATTGAGTAAATTTATACACTTATTATAAATAAAAATTAGAAAAATATCCCATTTCTTTTTATCTCACACACTGAGTTTGGAAATTATAAATAAAGAGAGACAAACAAGAACTTTTTAAAATCTACCCTTAAAATAAAACTCTCATTTCCTATTCAATACCACACTGCTTTTCAACACATATTTCATAAGTGAATCAGACATGATCGCAAAGAAACAGACTATGATTCTTGAGTCTACATAATTGTCTATATACGAACTTTTTGCTTATCTAAGCTTATTGTTATTTACAATTAACTTGAAGATAAATCTGCTTCCAGAAATACAAGCAATTGAAGGGAAATGATAAGAAAGCTCAGTTTTAGGAAGGAAATAGCTTTTTAAACAAGAAACCTGACCTTTTGAACTGAAGCACTTAAAAACAAAACGAATATTTTGATATATTCTCTGGGAATTGAAGATCTTCCTTATCCTAAAAGTTCATCGAACTGTACTTGAAGATAACCCAAGTTATTTGGTTCCCATATAATCGCTCTTTTAAACACACAATCACTCAACAGAAAACTAAAGAAACATTTTGTAGTTACGTCAGCAAAAGAATATTATAATACTGTCATTAATAAAAAAAATCCATGTTTATAAACAGCACATTTGGCTGATATAGCACTGCTCTTATTTAATTGAATGTTTCAATGTAAATTAATACTAAAATATGAATATTTTACATAAGAGCACTTTCCTTGCTAAACCTTAAGTATGCTAATCAAAATCTTGGTGATACGCAAGTTTTCTTACTATTTTTGATGATAAAAATTTGATTTAAAGCATTAAACTATGCTAGAATAAGAATTTTACCCTACGTTCTTTAAATAAAGTACACATTCTATTTCAATGGAAATTATTTTTTACACTTGTGACATATTTCGATTTATGTAGAAAATAAACGAATTTTAATATCACTTTCAACTTAGGAAATAATATACTAGGTACCATTTTATAGATTTAAAAAAAGTATCAAAATTATCTCAGTACAAATTGACAGCATGAAAAAATTCTTTTCACTGATCTTGAAAACAGCAGAGCGGGCATTTTATTATAAACCTCTAATTTAAGACAATTTTATAAATTTTGTTTTCGTTAGAAAAAAAAAGCGGTTGTAAAACTGATAGTATAAAAGAAATCTCGTATTAATATAACTATTAAAATTAAAACTTAAGAGTGCACTATCTTATGATCTTAGATTGTGAATGATAAAGTTTGAAAACTCTCCACATCCGCTTTATCTTCAAATATACAAAATATCTCATTGTAATCAAACAGCTTTCAGCTAAACAAATACACTTCCTACAAGAAAATGCTTTAATTGATATAAAGAATTATAAAAAAATTTGATGTTCAAGTCAAAAGGTTACAATATCTTGATTTTTATAGACTTTTTCAGTTCTATTAGTAATATTTAATGAGATATTCTCGACAAATTAAAATTTTAGGCAAGAAAATTCCATTTTCAGCGACTAAAATTGACTCAAAGATTAGAAAATGATAAGTTTTTTAGCTATTTTTGACTATTTCCACGTAGGTTTGAGAGTATCAGCCAGTTAAAAGACTGTACTAGCTTGAGGTGACCATTGATTGAGTAATGAAATTCTAAGCTTCATACTCGATCAACTTTAGCCGCGAAATATAGAACGTTTTTGTTTAAAATATCTAACTGACAAGAATATATAACAATATATCGAAAAAAACTGAGAGATTGTATAAGAATTTAGATTTTTTATTTATTTTTTGCTGTCTCAACAATCAAAAAATACAATTCTTTAATTATATAAAACCTTTTTCCATATGAAAGTTTACGCATATTTCGAACAGCTTAGAAAGTAGATGTTGAGTTATGGTTAGAGTGTATAACTCAACAATGTTCTAATATACAACAATATTCTAATAAATCTAAAAAATCTCCCATATTTTCATTTTTACATAATTTTGTATTAGAGTCAGTTCAATAAAACTGCAATTGAGTAATATGCAAAGAAATACAATGTAGAATGCCTTAGCTATTAAAACCTAGACAGAAGATCATATTAATATTAATAGTTCATTATACAATAGTCATCATAACATAACATTATTGCTAGTTTATAGTTTACTAATTTACCCTTTATTAACGTTTAGAGCCTATAAAAAGGTGACGAGTTATATATATATTTATTCACGATAATCTGAAACTAACAGAATATTACAATACTTGTTCTTCAAAAATTAACTGGAAAAAAGAATTTAGAATTGGAGATGATATACGTCGCAAAGAATTCTTTCTGATAGAAAAAGTGGAGCATTTTAGGTTCTTTTTGGAGTTTATTACATAGTAGATAGTTGAGTAAAACTTTTGAGTTGACTTTAGTTTTATTCATAATGTTTCCATTTTTTAAAACTGAAATTTTATTCGTTTACTTTGACGCAATACTATCAGTTACATGAAATCCAGTAAAGGAAATTAGAATTACATGAAAGCAACAATTTGTTAATTATTCTGCCTAAGCAATTTATATTTTATTGTTATCAAAATTAATGCCTGATCAGAGAATTTGGGGGATTATAATCAAAAATATTTCAACAAAATTAAAATCCTGTTTCTAATTCATATAATTAGAGCAGAATTATTATCCTATCTCGTTCGCGAACTCAGTTTCCTAATCAAAAGAGTCCAAAGTCATAATTACCTGAAAGGTGTACTTCTGATTTTAACTTCCCAAGTTCTTGTCCTTCTGCTTCTTGGTGTTTTAGTGTGAGCTTGTTTTTAAGTGGGTAATCAAAGTATTAAAGCAAATACATGAATGCTCGAAATACAATAACTATCCACTTAAAATCAATCACATCCGTATTTTGGTAAGTTGCCGATGATCTGTAAACTTGTGAGAGGGCTTTTATTAGAGTGCTCTATCGTTAATCTATTTATAAAACAAACAGAGTTTCCAATATGTTTATCTTTTAAAAATTGAAATATTTCATCATAAATAGATTATATTAGATTCTGACGAATAATTTCAGCTTCTTTTTCTCTTTTTTTATTATTAATGACAAAGTTAAAAGCATTCTAGCAATTTGATTTCTCCTTTAAATAATGAATACACTAATTACTTTTTTACTTGTGATAAATTATAAAGAAATCTTTAATTAAATGACTGCAATGCCCAGATTTCTATCTATACTGTAGCAATATACGAACAGAGTCGAATAAATAACATTTGGCTAAAAGTATTCATAATAATATGTTTTACTTATAACCACTTAACTGTTTTGCCCGTATGCGGTACGTGCATCTAATTATCGAATTTTGATAGTTGTAAGCTAAAAATAAATCATTCATAACGATTTTAACTGTATATTAAAAATTCCTTCGAATATATTGATAAGTCAAGTATTCAATGGATTTCCATTTGAATCAAAATAAGAAAATATACCCAAAATAGAAGATACCATCTTATTAGATAGTAAAGTAAATAAAACAGTTAAGTGGATAGTACTGAAAATGTTCCGAAAATATATTTCTGTAAGAATAAGAAGAAATAATTGTAAATTATGTATAATTTGAAAATTATACATATTTTTGACAATTACTAATTGGTAAGTAAGAATAAGACATTGTAAGTAAGGTTTTAGGATACACCCCCGAAAATATTTTTAGAACAGGAAGCATCCAACTTATTAATTTAAATTCTTTTAGTAATTGTTACACTAAAAGCATGTTGGAATGGAACTACGAAGTATGCGCATGGGAACTAATGAAAATTTTAATAACAACTCCTACTTTCATTTGATTATTATTTTTTTAGTCGAGTGGATAAAAATTAGTATTAGCAGCCACTCTTTTTATTTAAAATGAGATAGAATTACAGATCTGCTGCGACATGCACTAAGTCTAATATATTTGTTATAGGAAGAGGTGGAAACTCTTGGCCTGCCGTTAATAGGCTTTGAAGAATCTGAACCAATGGTTAGAATTGGCCGCTTCACTACAGAATGATAGACAATTAACCATCTTCTAATGCCAATCTATTGTTGATATCCTTCAAGTCAGATTGCGACTCTATAACGCAATTATACTGGTTAATTTCACCTCTATATTGTTTAATACTAGTGGCATTAGGCAACCAGCTGAATCTCTGTGAATATCGGTTAAATTTAATTTCAATTCCTTCTTTGAGATATAACTTCCAAGTCCATGATTCCTCTAAACTGTCAAAAACTAAAACCCTTTATTTTTATTATTTAGTTTGCGTTCTATTTATTGAGTACATTAAACTTTCTGATGGAGCAAATGTCCAGTTGATATATTTTCTAACTTTCGCAGTGCTTCAATTTCCCTTTATTCGTTTTAAAAACTACACAGAAATGAAGCAGATTCCGTTTATAGTATACAATGGAAGAAGAAGCCGAGACAAAATATTTGACGAGACGTTGACAACAGTTTGAATTTCAGAATAATAATGTAATCGATTATTGAAAATTAAGAGAAAAAAAAACAAATTAAAAAAAAGGCCAGAATTTAGAAATTTTTTATATGAATATTAAATTGATATTAAAAAGATATGTTAAAAAGATATGTTGATATTAAAAAGTTAAATTATGTTAAAAAGATATGATATTGAAAAGATATGATATATGACAATGTTCCTAGTAAATTAAAGTATATCTTAGCAGAGATCTAAAAAATAATTTATTTACTTTAATTGTAATTACAGAGGGATATTTTATTTGGAAGTAACACAATTTTTTTCTAAAACGAGGTTTGACCATGAAAAAAGTTAAAATTTTGTTTCCAATTTTTATACTAGTTATAGGGATAGATAAATTTTGCAAATAGCGATAGCGTACACTCAAAAAATATACAAAAACTAAGTTTGCACATTTTTATTGGAAGGGTGTTTCACTTTAAATGATTGAGAAAATTTATTTAAAGCCTATTTATACTGATATTATATGAGATTATGAATGCTCTTAAGAATTTTTGTCAGATTTAGAGATAGAATACTTGTTGGCCAATCTGAAATTTTAATCTGATTTCTGTAATATTTTATGAGCTGGTATATTTCCACTTAAGAACCAACAAAATGACACAAGAATACTTTGCGTCTTTTTGCAATTGTTGGGAAAGTTTAACTATTTCGAAGATAAAGGCTAATTTGAACACAAAAACCGAAGCACAACGCACTCTTCATTAGAAATTGAAGCAAAATGTAGAACGAACCATCAATGTAGAAAGAGAAACCTACCCATTATATTAAATTTTGAGACTGTGTAAAAGGCATTTTTGTGCAATTAAATTTAAATTTAAATTTAAATTTAAAATTTTCAGAAGTTATCGTAATAAAGAGCCAGAATTCAGATAAATTTTCAGCTAATTACAATTTCAAAATAATAGCTTCGAGGTGCGCATTCTCACCCTCCAAGTTATATATATGCTATATTCGGTAGTTGTAGATGAAACAGTGCGAGTTTCTACAAACACACGCACACTCATCTTTATTATTAAAAGAGATACTGTTGTTAATTGAATTGCCGTTTCTTCGAAAGCAATGGGTTTTAAGCTGTATAACATTTACGAAAAGTGATGGCATCTGTCAACTATTTGCAATTTTTTAGTCGATGAATCCAAAATTCAAAAATTTCGAACTGGTTTAAGCTGTTATATCGTGATTTTCCAATTTGAAGTCTAACTTTTGGAAATCAATTTATTTACAAAAGTGAAAACAGCAGATTCAGTGCAATATAATTACAAAAAAACCCTCTTGTTTAGTTTAAAAAGTAAGAGAAAATTGGATAAATTTTAAAATAGAATTTGAACTAACATTTGACTGAAAAGGTTAAAATCTTAAAAATACCTTAACGTTATTCTGAATCTCTAATTGATACAACCTCACAATTCCAAATAAAATGAAATATTAAAAAATTGAATATCTTCATCATAATCAACAAAACAAAATGTTGATATTGTTAACATTATTTGGAAGCTATAGTTGATTCGATTTCATAATTTAAAAAAAGTGTTAAAAAAATCAATGATCCGGTATATGAATTATCAAATAAAGCATTGAGATTGTAACAATAAAATTTCCAGTTAAAGATTAAAAATAAATCGCCTATTTACTATTAAATGCTACTTGAATGTTAGTTGTACGGATTTCATGAAATATAAGATCTAATAAAATCACAAAAAGTGTATAAATACTAGGGAACATTTAAAGATGATAATATAAACAATAAATAAAAGAAGCACAAGAATGAAATGAATAACGTATTTTTTTTAAATGAAAGGAATTTAATCTTTTGAGAACATTTCGAGAGATTTTTAGGTGCATAATAAAATGTGCATGAACGAAAGTACATTGTAAGACAAAAAAAGTAACAAACCATTAAAATTCTGATAATCAAAAATCAAATCTTAATACACCAACAAAATATAAATAGCATATTTCATTGAAAAACAACTAATAAATTACGCAGCCTTAAAACTTTTTTTTCGTATAAATGGTGTAAAATATATAAATAACTGCAAGAAATGCAGAAAAATGATTAGAAAGATTAATTATAAATTTAATTATTATTAAAGTCAGCATTTATTGATGAATTAAATTTTTCCTCATTTAATATACTTTCTTTCTTCTAGACAAAGGTATTGCTAATTAATTTGTCAGTCATTAAGTTATTTAAAATCAATTTAAAAAACGAAGTTGGTACCTGAAATAAATAGAAACTCCTACTAGGTGTCAAGTAAAATCTCCGTCATGTCTGAAACGTTAATAAGATTATTTAAAGTCAGCACCTACCTGAAATTCAAGCCTTGATTAAAGTTTTATTTTTAAAACTGAAGCAAAAAGAAAAAATAAACCTACACGTGGGATTGATAGAAGTTGGCCTACTTCCTCTGTCAGATATATGACTAAGAATGTATACATTTTGAGATCTACCAGATTCTACTGAACTTTGAGCCATCGAGGGATTGAAGGGAATTATAGATCTTTGCTGTGATACTTTCCTATTTTAAGATTATTTTGTTTTTCATAACGGGAAACACTTTTTTTCTCTTTTGAGTTGTTCCAAGAAATGAATGCGAAATGATGCAAATGGTGTTAGGGGAAAAAATGCGTCTCATTTGAATAACCGATTGACAATCAACGACGAAGAATTTTTATTTGACAATGTTCCTAGTAAATTAAAGTATATCTTAGCAGAGATCTAAAAAATAATTTATTTACTTTAATTGTAATTACAGAGGGATATTTTATTTGGAAGTAATACAGGGTGTCAGAGAAGTCTTTGACACATTTCAAAAATTCGGTAAAAAAATAATAAACGAGATAGAAAGTAAAATTAAATTACATTTATTACCTCATATAGTAAAGTTTTTTTTTAATGCAAAACTGGCCGGTAGATTGCGGTACTGAAACGTTAGATAGAGTTATTGAGAAAATGGCTTCTCAAAGTGAGCGCGCGTTTTGTGTTATGTGGTTTTTCGAATCGAAATCTGGGACTCAAGTTCAACGTGATTTCCGTACGAAATATGGGTAAAGACCCTCCATCTCGTAGCAGCATTATTTCACGGAAAAAGAAGTTTTTGAAAACTGGGAGTGTCCTGGGTCGACACAGAAGTGTCGTCGATGGAATTCATCAGTCATTTGCTCGTAGCCCTCGAAAATCAGGGGCCCACATCGAGGTGTATTGATACGTTAAAAAAAACTTCACTATTTGAGGTAATAAATGTAATTTAATTTTACTTTCTATCTCGTTTATTTTTTTAACCGAATTTTAGAAATGTGTCAAAGACTTCTCGGACACCCTGTATAATTTTTTTTCTAAAACGAGGTTTGACCATGAAAAAAGTTAACATTTTGATTCCAATTTTTATACTAGTTATAGGGATAGATAAATTTTGCAAATAGCGATAGCGTACACTCAAAAAATATATAAAAACTAAGTTTGCACATTTTTATTGGAAGGGTATTTCACTTTAAATGATTCAGAAAATTTATTTAAAGGCTCTTTATACCGATATTACATGAGATTATGAATGCTCATAAGAATTTGTCAGCTTTAGAGATGGAATACTTGTTGGCCAATCTGTAATTTTAATCTGATTTCTGTAATATTTCATGAGCTGGTATATTTCCACTTAAGGACCAACAAAATGACACAAGGATACTTGGCGTCTTTTCGCAATTGTTGGGAAAGTTTAACTATTTCGAAGATAAAGGCTAATTTAAACACCAAAACCGAAGCAAATGCACTATTCATTAGAAATTAAGCAAAATGTAGAACGAACTATCAATATACATAGAGAAATCTACTCATATTAATCACCCCCCTAAAAAGGACCAAACCATTTATCCGTTTTTCCAATTCTAAAGAATATTGCATATTTCATTCAATGCCTTCTCTGAGGTTAGCACTTTTAATTGTGTTTTTCATCAATGAAAAGATTCTTTGCCATTTTAAAGATATTTGAAAAATTTATGACTAAATTATCAGAAAGTACTATGCTACAATTAAAAAAAAGTGGAGGAAGAAGTTCTCATATAAGAAAACAGAATTACTAACAATTTCCCATAAAATTAGTAATTAAAATAATACATGTGCCTTTAAAATATAATATACCATCAAGTTTATAGAAAGAATTTAGTCTTTCATAATGAATTCCCATTTTTTCCAACTGAGAGTTTTTATTTCAAATGCCAGAGAAAATGCAAATTTGAATCAATAATTTTTCCCCCTAAAAAAATCCTATGTTCACATTTAGTAAATTTAAGTACTTGACCCAAAGAAGTCGTCATAACGGTAATTAATATCATAAGTTTTGCTGGCTAAAATTCAACAAAGTACAACAGAAATAAGCTTCTATTGAACATGAAGCATATGCTGTAGGGTGGGTTATTAAAAAATTGGGAAATTATGTGTTTAGTGCTAACGTTTAAATAAAAACGTCGCACATTTTTTAAAAATATTCTTCCAAAAATCTGCATCTCAGTCGGCTGAGCAATAACGATGAACATTGAAATACTAATATATATCCTTATTTCTTTCTGTTCAAGTGCTCACCTGAAAAAATGCCGAGGCTTTATAAAGACTGGTGAATTTTTATTCGGACAATAGTTTTAATATATAAAACTATCTATAACAATGTGTTGTAACAAAAAAATTTCGCTTGAGATTATATACATATATAATTGTTTTTAATTTGTGTGAAAAATATAATTTATGAGCATGTTATTATAACAAATCATATTTTCATTTATAGGGTGTCCATAATTAAACGATGCTACTTTAAAGTTGAAACGCTTCTCAGGTGAAACTATTGTTCAATTGTTGCCAAATTATTATTGAAATTCTGTATAGAACATAATGAAGGAATTGAAAATTTTTTGAGTAGTTTGTAATAATAAAAAGTTCAAAATGTCTCCACCAGGGACAGTTTTTCAAGTGAATTACACATTTAGCATGTTTTCGAGAAATTGAATTACAAAACATGTTAAACATGACGGGCATCATTTTCCGCTATCATCTGGAATCTTAATATAGCATGCTCAACAGTTGACCGTAGTGTGTTCTGGGAAATAGTAAGAACATGATGCGAGATGCTGCTTTTGAAATCAGATGAATTTTTTTTTTTTGGATTATCACGACTTACTAGATGTCTGGGAAGGCCACAGATCTCTAAAGTGACAGCTGATGATACATCCTTCTGTAAAATGATTATGGAGAGCGCCTTTTACACAACAGCTATTGTGAGGAGCTCCATTTTGCATGAAAATTGTGCTCGAAAGGCAATGACGTGCTAGCAAATCCGGAACAATTTTATTCTGAATTAGAGATGCATATCGCTGTCCGGTGATCGAGCATGTTACCGTACCTCTGGCACTTAATTCCTAGAAGAAATTCGGGCCGAGAATAAATATAAAACCCACACCACACTGTTACTTTTGGTGACTGCAAAGGGACTTGCAAGATTGAGCGTGGATTGTCTCTATCCCAAATTCAATGCCAATATTAAAAATAAGTATGTAAGCCTAGAATGTTTGAATATTTAAATGCAACAGTCTGGTTTTCACATAAATTACAGAATTATAAAATATTAGGATTACAATATGTGCTGTCAATGAACTATTAATATAATTAATAAAAGTATAATAAATGATTTAGCTATTATGTGCTGCAGTTTTAATCATGCATTAACTCTTAATGTTACTTTCCACTTGGTAAAATGCGTATATTACTTGAGTATAATGACTGCTCAATTTGGGTATAAAAGTTCGCTATTTAAAGTAAACCAGAGCAAATGAGCCCGCAATTAGTAATAGACTCTTTTGAAACCGAAGTCAATCTATAAAGGTGCCTATTGCATGAAATAAACTCGAAACAAGGTACTATTGAATCAGAATTTTTCTA
>JAOUZG010047205.1:0-27250 GCA_026289955.1 Argiope argentata
AATGATAATTTTTTAAACTTTCATTTTCGATTATTATTGCAAGAAAAAGAAAAAAAAAGCTTTGAGAACAACCGATTTTGAGGTGAAATAATACAGCTTTATAGTCATAGTTCTAAATCAACTTTTTACGTCATAATAAAACATTATTTTAAAAGCAGGGAAAACTTTTAAAAACAGATCTTCTTTCAAAGAAGCATACATAATGTAATACTGGTCAAAGCAGGTAAAAAAAAAAATCAATCAATAATTTCCGGTGGTGTATAATCTTTATTTTTTGCTCGTAAATTTCAGAGGCATCAAAACCTCCTAACCAAAAAAAATCATGTTCTCGCATAATAATAATATTTTGGGTAGTTTCCGCCCCTAAATGTTTTGTTGTTCTTATGTTGTTATATTTCAGTACCTAACATCTTGCTATGATCAATACCTAATCTAACTTCTATAATAGAGATAGGAAATTTAACCTCTTGTAACTTCAGCAAAAAGTAATCGATATCCGGCTTTTGGCTTACAGAAAGGATGACTTTTCACTTAATATACCCCTGTTTGTGTAACAAATCCTAACATTGTGATATAAAGAAAAAAAGAAAAGAAAATCAATAAGAGAAAAAAAGAACCAGATCATGTCTGAAACTAACTAAACCCACCGGAAGCTCGTGGCTTCTTTAATGGATTAAAAATAAGCCTTTGTTCGATATAAAAAAACGCTGAGAGCGAGATTAACAAAAGACTCTAGGAACAGTGACTGAAATATTCAACTGACAACATATGTGTTGGGTAATTAGTTTTCTCACAAAAAACCTCTGCAAAAATCTAATGGGAATTCTTAAGATCAACGCCTTTTTCTTGTCCGAGGATCTCCCGGCATTATTCCCCTCTCCTTATAAATTTATTCCTTCTTTTTTCTTATTTCCGATATTTAATTCCGAAGGCATCTTTATGTTTTTCCGGTCTTTCCGCTCTCCAGTGTATCAAAATGCCTCTAGCATTGCTAACAGTGTGCGAAAGAGTCGGTTATTCGCTCGGCTGAGCTCCCAAGACATTTGGCTTCTCGCCAAATCCACTTGGCTTTACTTTTTAAGGTTGATGGAGGCTTCAGGTTGATAGAATAGATCCCTTGGGATCTTAGGGCCGTCACTGATTTTTTTCAGTTATGGCCCCTCATCTTAACTAGTTTCAGTTGTTTTAAAACAGACTTCGTTATTTTTTAAGGTAAGATATAGAGTGAAACTGTAATAAACGAAGCCATAAATGCAGCCACAGATTTTCCTAAGAGGGTGATAAATTTGGTACTTTTTTTCGTCAATAGTTGGATTTGTGGATAAGTGTTCGGTTAATAAGTGGGAAAAGTCTTATCTATTCGGAATTTTGGTGATATATGTTATACTTCATACATAAATGAATAATGTAACGTCTGAAAAGATGAAGTTCGCCGTCTGCTTTTTCTTGTTGTTCAATTTCCAGACGAAAAAAGAATGTGATAAGATGGAAATATTTATCGGTCCATTTGGTAATCCATTCCTGTATATTGATAACATAAATTAATTGAATTTTTTGTCAAATATCAATTTCTGAAAAAAAAACATTTAATTTTTTCTTACTTATTTAAATACTACAGTTCTAAGTTTTTTACAGCCATTGGTTCTCGATGATAGCCGAATATTTCAAGAATTCCAGAGTCTTAATTGTCATCTTAATAATCACAAGATTAAAAATTGATAGAAATTTATAGAAATAATAGATAAAGATTTATAGAAATGATGTAAATTTTAATTTCATCGGAGAAATATGAATTTTTTTAGATTTTAGATTGTTTGCATCATGAAATGTTACATATTGAAAGTTAAAACGTAAAAAAATAATAGTAATGCTAATGAAAAATGGAGTTTAGAGATAGTTCGGAAGAATTCATTGCCATTGACATTTCCCTACCAAAACCTTTTTCTCATTTAGTATATTAACTATACTAAATGATAGTATAGTTAATATACTAATGAGAAATAAACAGAGCTCACAAAAAGTTATAGATAACTTTTTGTGAGCTCTGTTTATTATTATCCATTATTGATTACTTATAATTTAATACCTTTAGAATCATCTTCTTGTCTTTTTACATCGATTAATTGTAAGGTTTTTAATGTGTCAGTAGTTCATTTAAATTTATTAGCATTTTTGCTTTCTAAGTTTTGCATTTTTATATTGAGACTGTCTAATTTTATAACTTAATAAGTCAGTTTTTTTATTGTGAGCTAAATTTTCTTATCATTTTCCTGGCGCAGTAAAGCCAGATATGGCTTTTGGACCTGAAGAATTAAAATCAACCAACCAAACTGAAGTGTCACAGTTTGGAACTGGATAGCTTATTATAAGGCCTTTTTTTAGGATAATGCATTGGATCAATCATTTTCTACTAAAGCAGTTGCCTGTCACGAGAAAGACTGAATTAAAAAAGGAATGAAGGGGACCTCCAAAAAAAGGACCTCATGCCCTGAAAACAACATTTTTTTTCTCTTTCCCTGCTTAAAATCTTATACCACCTGTCTTGGCAGATATTTTCAGTATCCTTTCCTGATTTGAAGTAGTAAATAAGATCATGGAAAAAAGGAGAAAGAAACGATGGCTTTTACTGAATGCCTACTTGCGTTAGTTGATATTTGCATTCATTGTCCAAGAGGGAAACATAGGCCTTCAACCGTTTATGATGAATATACTTATTTTGAAGCCAAACAATTTCAATTAGTTGGAACATATTATAGCCAAACAATTTCAATTAGTTGGAAAACATTATAGCCATACAATTTCAATTAGTTGGAAAACATTCTAGCCAAAATATTTCAATCAGTTGGAAAAGAATATAGTCAAACAATTTCAATTAGTTGGAAAACATTAAGCCAAACAATATAGCCAAACAATTTAAATTAGTTGGAAAAAATTAAGCCAAACATTATAGCCAAACAATTTAAATTAGTAGGAAAACATTAAGTCAAACATTATAGCCAAACAATTTAAATTAGTAGGAAAACATTAAGTCAAACATTATAGCCAAACAATTTAAATTAGTAGGAAAATATTATAGCCAAACAATTTCAATTAGGTGGAAAAATATCATAGCCAAACAATTTAAATTAGCTGGAAAATATTACAGCTAAACAACTTAAATTAGTTGGAAAATATTACAGCCAAACAATTTAAATTAGGTGGAAAACATAAAAGCCAAACAATTTCAATTAGGTGGAAAAGATTATAGCCAAACAATTTCAATTAGTCGGAAAACATTATAGCCAAACAATTTAAATGAGTTGGAAAATATTATAGGGCAATTTAAAACTATCAAGTAAATGGGGTTTTTTTTCAAGTGTTAGTCGGATTATGTAGTGAAGAAGATGCTTCTTTTCCCCATTTTAACTGAATATATTTTTTAATTGGAGAGATAAATCGCTATCTTACCTTGAAGTTGTTATTTCCTTATTCTTAAATGTGTAATATACCTTTCTTGAGCTATTTCATATTGTAAATATAGATAGATTTGTTTACAGAATCTTCAATGCTCGTGGTAAAGGGAATTAGATTATGAAGGGAGATGGATTCCATAATTTTAGGTTTCAAACCCTGTTGGCTTAAATGTTATGTCAAAATTTTTTTAGATATAAATCTTTCTTGAGCTTGTCAGATGTTATTTTCTTAATATTGATGTTCTGAGGGAATAAATAGAGACCGAGATTCATTAGCAACTTGCAGAATAACTATTTGCGCAATACTTAGCAAGCATCTAATGCATCGCAAAATATATTTTTTTAAAAAATAAGAAAACTGCTTCAATGTATTTTATTAGCATATTTAAAATCAGAATTTTTTAAATTTACGAATTGGAATTTTATATAATAATTTATAAATGTGAGTTACTGATGAAAATGTTGAATTAAAGTTAGAATTTTAATCCCATCTAAAATACATTATATTTTTTAATGATTGATAATTATTTTAATTGACATTCATGGCATATTCTTTTGAAATTCTTATTATTGTCAGCGCAAAACGAATTTATAGTCTTCTGTCAGCATACTTTTTTGTTAAAAATTCGATATTTTAACGCATTAAAAATTATGTTACCGAATTAATTTGTAAGTTTCATTTCGGTTAATGTAAAGGATAATTTCAAAGTATAGAGATTGAAGTCATCAAAAATAAATTAATTGATTAAATACTTCATATTCATTTTCTTAGAAAAAGTCAGAAATGCATGGAAAATTTTATTCTTTCTGTGTCCCTCCAGAAATAGAAGTGGAGAGACAATAAGTATAAGGGAATTATTATTCTCGGCGATCTGTCTAAGCATTCTCTTTTACTCAGAAAATAAATTAGCATTCAATGTAAGTTGTTCATTTTTTTTTGCTTTAACAGAATAAACACGAATTCTGTTGTTGTTGTTACATATGGCACTTGCCATGGACAAACACCGCTGATACATCAGCAGATGATTTTAAGCCTAAGAAATGCGTCTCTTTGTTTTACATGTAGCGCCATCTAGGGTCAAGAGTTCGACTTACTACTCACACGCCACAACCCTTTTTAGGGGGCGGACTTCATTCATGAATATTCATTCACTCATCTGAAATCTTAATTTAGACCTGGAACAGAGAACGATCACCTCTGACCCAGTACCCCCAGTGGTATTACTCTCGACATGGAGGACTTTGTGACCACGAATAGATTTAACGAGCGCCAGGCGCCATACACTCGGGGAATCTTTTGGCCGATGAGTTTCGAACTCGTAACTTAACACGAATTCTTATAGCATTAACCACATTCTACAGAAAACAGATGCAATGAATCTTGATTTGATGAATGTATACGATTTTTTCCCTTCGAAATGCATTCACACAAAATTGGTGATATTTACAAGTAAAATATCGTAACGTATTTGTGATAATACTTTCCTGCAATGTTGAGTCTATCTTTGAAAAGAAAGGTTTGCAGATAATAATAACAAATCCTTAATCGATGACCCTCGGTCTTAGCTATCTACAGAAGGCTATTCGTTTTATGGGAATTACGATACGATCTCTTTCAGAAGTCAATATGAGGAGGTCCCTTTCGAAAACTCGATACTTTGTTAAGAAATCATATAAGCATAGGACCTGATACGTTTGTCAATACTCTTTCTGAATCATGTATCGAGCTTGCTGAAACTGACCCTAGAAGTTCTGTTTTTGTTGTTTTTTGTCAGTAAATCTTGATAATTTATCCAATCAAATGGGGTTCTTGTATGTCTGAGGCGTTTTTCTTTTACATCCACTTCGAATTTTATATTGGAATTGTGTTGTTTTCTCTTATCTGAATTTTATTTTTTTCTGCGCTTGAAATATTTTTGTATCATTAACGTTGCGAAGAATTATATATTATAGTTAAAATCGTATATTACGTAGTATTTAGTAAAGAAATAATTTATTAGCTTGAATATCTATGTAATATAAGCATAGATCAAAGCAACCAAAGTAGTATTGAAATACAAACTAAAGCAGAAATGAAGGTGAGCAAAACTGATACGAAATAAAGTAAAGTAATTGATAATAAGATTAAGGCTTAAAATTGTTCTATTTGTAATTTTGGTCTCAGTTATGTAATTTAAAGGTATAAAAGCTAGACCCAAATACCATTCACATTTAAGGAGTATTTTTGAATTATTAGCAACAATGCTGCAAAAAATCTGAATTTAAAAGTTTGAAGCTAATTAATCAATAAAAAATACTTTTGTGTTAAGATGTTAGATTTTGGAATAAATTGATCTAACTAGAATTCAACGTATGTAGAACAACACATATAATGGAAATTATTTTAACAACTGGAGCAAAGGATGGATAACTAATTTTAACAAACTGGGCACAATAGAGATTTGTTTTCAAAATGCATTTAAAATGTATGTAAGTGATTTACACACATATGCTTTTCTACATACACATGTTTACATAAGCAGTGACTCAACGAATCTGATAAAGAATCAAGGTTAGTTAAAAAACAAACTTTCAGATGAAATCATGCAGAATTTGAAATTCATTTTCAATAGTCACCTTTAGTCCTGGATTAAAAACGCACACCTTTAGTCCAAAATTTTAAAATGTTTTCCCATAACTTTCAAAAACTTTTGCAGCATAAAAAATTATTTTAATGGTAAAAAAATGATTTT
Organism: Argiope argentata; assembly: GCA_026289955.1. Classification (NCBI taxonomy): domain Eukaryota; kingdom Metazoa; phylum Arthropoda; class Arachnida; order Araneae; family Araneidae; genus Argiope; species Argiope argentata. The sequence goes on from JAOUZG010047205.1 coordinate 6,185, forward strand.
TTTTTAGAATTACTGGCGAAAAAATTTGAACCTTATAGCTTCTTTGACTATTTAAAAAGAAAAAAATATTTTTATCACATTTTTACTTATATTTCCTTATTGAATTTTCATGTTTTTTTAATCTTTGGGGCTACAAATACTTTATACTAGATATTTCTTCATTGTTTCAGAACAAGGCACAAATATTCGGAATATTTCCCTATTTTGAATATGTTTCAGTATAAGATTAGTTTCCAATAAAATCTTTGTTTTAATTGTATTTACAATCAAAATTTAACTTCAAAATAAAAAGTTGATAATATATATATATATATTTCATATGGGAATATTTGTATTCATATTGATATAGAGAATAGTAATTTAAATATCATAGAATTCATATAGAACATAGTAATTTAAATATTACTATATTCATGTAGTAAATACTTAATTATATAAATTTAATCTAATCTCCATCTAATAGTCATGAAGTGAAAAATAGATGCTTAAAATTATATAAAGAATTAGCAAAGAGTACAGTGGAATAAATAGAATTATATAAATTATATAATTTTATGATATCTATCTATCACAATTTGATGTTAAACGATATAATCAAAGAGTCTTTGTGCCTATTTTTTATTCGCCACAAACATGCACATACAGATATTTACAAAGATACGTAATGTACTACGTACCTTATATTATTTCTCCACATAGTCACCACACCGGTTCTGACATTTGTCCCATCACAGCACTAAATTAGAGATTGCCCCTGTAGTAGAATTCTTCCTGCTACCTATGTAACTACCGTCGGACCACGTTCTTGTCTTCTTGGAATGTGAATCTCTGTCCTGCCAGAAACTTCTTCAGTTGAACGAAAACGTGAAAATCACTAGGGGCAAGGTCTGGACTGTGAGGTGGATGTTCTCCAGTGAACACTCATTCTCATGCAAGTTTTCACGACCTTTTTGAAGCTCACGACACCACCATTGAACACTTCTCAAAGAGAGACACTTTTCCCCATACATGGGGTGCATTTCCCTGTGATTTGCTATGGGCGTTTGTCCCTTGCTCCATAGAAAACGAATGATACTTCGTTGCTTATAAGCTGTGGACGTCTGATAAACAACCGCCATCTTAAATGACTGATAGCAGCGCCACTAGTCGGATCAGAAAGCAGATACGGCTTGTACAGTTCAAGGAACTTTAATTGCTGGGAATGTATATGTTCGCTTTGTATTTACAGCCGTATTTTGGCTTTAAAAAATAGGCGCAAAGACTTTTTGACTTGTCTTTGTATGGTAAGAGAATGTTTTGTTAAAATTATGAATACACATCATGGCACAGGGAATAATGCGTGATAATCAGAAATATTTTGTCATAAATTTAAATGACAAAAAATTGATATCATTGAAAAGATATATATTTTTAAATCTTAAGTCTATGTGTTTTTAGATGTTATTTCGGAGAATAATATAAACCCTGAGTTATGTGTAGTTATTTAAAATTATATTTCTAAATAGCACATAAATACTTAATGCTTGTATGCACAAAGACACATTTCAGTTAAAAGTAGAAATATGAAAGATTTAACTTGACAGCAATATGAAAATATTTCATTTCATTAAGTTTTGAAATCTTTTTTCTCTTTAATATATTATTTGATTATGCTAAATTTTGATATTATTATTTAATTAAACCTTTTAGTTTGGGAATTGAATGACAATGAGTTACAATTTATGACTGCAAAAATTTAATGGCATAAGCTAACAATTACCAAAAGATATCAGATTATCAAATAATACGAATCCATTATTAAAGCAAGATAAACACAAAGAAGAAATAATTTTGGGGTGAAAAGAATTTAACCGTTGAGAAAGATATTTTTTTTCTCTATGTAATCCAGAGCAGTACGTAGCTGAACATTTTAGTGGCCTGTTATTTAAAACTTTGAAGGAAAAAAATAGTTGAAGGAATTTTATTCAAATTGTCTGTCTATCATTGTAAAATAACTATTCTGATGGCTTGAATTTTGAGTTCAAAATTTAATGTATTATATTTGTAAACATTTTAAATAATGTCAAATTTGTTGGTCATGACCTTAAAAATTTCCAGATTTTACATCAGACACTTCACTAATTTCTTTGTATTTAACAAATATGTGATAAACACCATTTCCTTAATTTAACCTTCAATTATTTAAAATTTATGATTATGATAATCGGAATCGTACGATAAACAGGGTAGCTACACTTACGCGATAATTTTTTCCTCTGCTTTCAAATTAAATGAAATGTTAAATCAAAATAATGGAATAAAAATATTAAAAAAAAGATTCAAAACTTTAGTCCATGAAACATCATTGCATGATAATATTTTAAAATTGAAAATACGAGACTTTTTATCTTATTCAATAATATATTTCAACTGTAGCTATTGTAAAATATACAGAAAAGAATATATCTAATGTGAATCTTCATCAAAAGTGTGAATAAATACAATGTCTTAATCAAAATTGCATATACAGATCTATATCCATCTCTATCAGTATCTTTACCTCTGTCTCCGACTATGTCTAGATTTATATTTGAATGTATATATAGATAGAGAAATGTAAATAGATATCTTAAGGTCTTCACAACTTATGACAAACATAATTGTATTAACGACACAAAATCATATTTTTTTTTTTTTTTAAAAAAAGAGTTTTTTCTTTTTCGTTTTAAGTTGAATTTAACGACAAAAGAAAACACACTAAAAAACTGAAAAAGTAAATAAAAGTATCGCATGAATAGTTTTTTTTGCGACCGAAAGGAGATTTACGTAATGAAAGCAGGCACTTTAACATTTATTCACACAAATTTCATTTAAACTACTTTAATCCTATAAATTTTTCAATTTAATGATGGTGCGATGGTAAAAAGTAGTGAAAAAGAGGAAAAAAAACCTCGAATCTAATAGCACATCCCATCCTGGAGTTGCACTTTCACCGGCTGTAATTTTGGAGGATTGCTCATTGACGTCACTAGTCCGTTGCTATGGTTACTGCCTAGTCTTCCTTGCTCCGGAATACTGGGGAAGGTAATCATTTACAGCCTTATTTACAATAGCACCGTTTTGAGTATTTTTCCTGATCAAATGCTCATGATGGCGAAGGTAGTTTGCATTTTTTTTCTTCTAAAATAAAAATAACAAGCTCTCATGCCTTAAAATATTGACCAAATGTCTTAATGTTTGCTCGCCATTTTTTTCGTCTGCCCTAGTTTTGAGCAAAGATGTGTAAGAGGAAAATCAAATTTACAAATGCTGCTTTTGGTTTTGGATTTTTTTTAAAAAATACGTTTCTTGTTTTATTTATTTTTTTTAATTTGGAGGCGCTCTTTTTATTTTCACCACTCATCTTATTTGCTTTTCCTTTTCTTGCACGAGACATTCTTTTTTCTTTTTCTTTTTTTGCACGGAGTTTTTGATCGGAAAGAAGAGATCAGTTTTAATGGAAATAAAGCTTGCATGCGTCATCCCAGATGGTAAGAATTTAAAATCGTTTAGAATTGATGAGAGTTTCTCGAAACTGATTTATTCAAAATGCGCTTTTTTTTTCTTGGATAGAATAATTTAAGAAAGATAACAAAATTTTTCCAAAATAGCATTTAAAGAGGATTATTTTTAGTTCTGAATAAATTTAATGTTTTCAATACATAAAAGAGGTCAAATGGTGGAAGGAATATGATAGTGAGTTAAATGGAAATGTTTTTCCTTAATCTTTTAGTGCGATAAACATTGTGATGTGATTCTTTAACTCATTAAGAAAAGATATATGCAATTGTACTGAAACCATTATGCGTTAAATTCGTCCAAGTATAAAAAGCTCTTACATTCTAATTAATTTTTCACCAATGAAAAGTTTAAATAATTTTTTTATCATGTCAGAACATGATATTGTTTTTGGAATGAGGGTTTTTGAGTCAACACGTAAATCCGTTGACGAAAAATAAAAATTTTACTATCCGCACGAACATCTTAAAAAAATCAGCTTTCAATAACTTTTTGCCATTACTTTTACTAAAGATCTGATTAAAAAACAATAAGTTAATGACTACAGCAAATAAAACATAGAAAAATGTCATTTTGAGCACGTGATTATATGAAATGAAATAAATAGAAAATGCGATATTTTTTAAAACAATAAATGTGAGACAAAGTTTTTTGGATCGCTTGCTATACTAAAATTATTAACATTGAATGAAGCAATTAAAATGAATAAAAAATATTTTTTAACTTGCACGAGCACGTGGTGTTTGGACGGTTAAGAAATTATGTTCTGACTTGATTAAAAAATTGATCTACAAAGGATTGATTATTTTGATAAAAGTGATTCAAGAAATAAATCATTATATTTAAAAAAAATTAAGAAGATATGAATTCCTCATTACTATGGTGAAATTAAGAAAAATAAGGCGAAAATGCAAAATATGTTTATGAATCGGTAATGAATTCCCTGCGCCTCATTTTAAGAAAGAAGATTTTACGAATAGTTCAAATGGATGCGGAATGATTATAGAGCTCAATGACCTCAGGCATTGGCGGACTTTTGGCGACTAGGGAGAAAAATGCATTTTAAAAATTCAATGTATGAGAAAATGAAGTTCTTAGTAATATATCTATTAAGAACTACTCTTGATAAAGGATTAAACGATGCTTTATAATAGGAACTATAAAATTGAAGGCGCATACATTAGAAGTGCTCTCTTTGGAGTTTTGATCTCCAGTGAGTCCACTGCTATTGCCTTTAATTATAATGGTTAACTGTTTGTGTTTGTGTGCGGCTTATTTATGTAAACAGTGTTTTTTTCTGCTCTGAGATTGCATTTTTCTACATGTGGTTAATCGTTTTCTTGTGTCATAAACATCGTTCACTTTTGAACTCGTTGGCCATTATGCTATAAACCCACAAGACGGTTTTCAGTATCAATATCAATTAAGAGAATGAGAATACACTTCTAACATCGGTAAATCAAATTGATTTTTCAATTTTAGACATATAAAGCAAAAGGTATTTTATAGAATAAAGAAACACATTGTATGCAATAGTCTAAAAAACCAAAATTTCATAAACTAATTTTTAAAAATGCTAATAGATAGAACATATAAAACAGAAACATACAGTTTTCTTGGATTTTCTCTTAAACTTTTTTTTCACTTCCAAATTTTGTTAGCCTTATAAAATTCTATTTAAATTGATTTATCTTAAATGTTGCATTGTGATTTTTTTGAAATTTTTTTGTTATTTCTAAAGTGAAAAAAAATTTTAAAGGCTATTTTGAATAAAAATAATTTATAAATTTTTAATCGGTATTTAAGTATTAGACCGTCTGTGCCAACAGTCGCCAACAGTTTAGTAACTCAATGGCGATGGATTCAAATTTGGCGATAAACAGTCGACGCCAACGAAACCAACAAAATGGCTGACGACAGATAAGGTTTGAACAATTTTTAAAATAAGGGCAGCTGAGCAATTCATTGGTGACGACTTCAAATTGGGCGATAAAGATAGATGGTCTAATACTTAAGTACCTTTTGTTCTTTAGTTACATTGCTTTAAAAAACTTTAAGAATTCTAATTTTAAGCATATTAAAAAGAAAATAAGTTCCTTATAAATTTTGAATATATATTAATTTATTATATTAATTTAAAAAAAATTTAATACAGAAGTTCTTTTTGAAAGCATGACGATTTGTGATTATGTGCTTAAAAATTATTGCATCACGATATATTTTCGATGCATTATTATGGAACAAATAACAATTGAAAAATAATTTCTTTTAATTTTATAATAACAAGTAATATAAAAAAATTCTTTTAAAGTCAATTCCAAACTAGGTAAAGAAGAAAAATTTCTTTTTAATTACTTTTTATTAAATAATTACAACTAATATAAATATGTATGCCCAAATGACAGAATATCAATATTAAGTGGCAAAACAGAAAGCGAATTTCTTTGCAATTTCCCATTCTCCTTCTCGACACGTATCTTAATCTTAAGATTTGGTAGGCCAAATCTTAAGATTAAGATACGTGAATCAAATTAGGTAGGCCAAAATTTGATTACAAATATTTTAAAGAGATAAATCAGAATCGAATCTAGAGCTTAAAATTTATTTAATTTTACTTCTTGAGTCAAGTATTTCTTTATAACCAGTAAACCACAATTACTAATTGAGTATCGATAATTTTTTGGATAAAATGAATACTTAGAGCAAAAAGTTTCAAAAAAAATCAAAAATTTATTAATTTTCACTGGAACTGAACTCATATTTTTTATCTTCACTCGAAAAATACTGAAATCCTTGCATTTTACAGATGGCGCTACAACCTGTTGTTTCCAATTTTCATTAAATATTGCTAAAAATCTATTTAAAATGTTAAAGATTAATTTAATTTAATTAATTAATTAATATTTGAAAGATTGTATTAACGTCAAATTTCATCCTCTATAAATTAAAAAAAAAGTATTTGAATTTGAATGGTTGAATAAAAAGTACTTTATTAACAATAGAAAATTTGAAAAAGGTATATAAATATATATAGGGAAAGTTAGAACTAATAATAATTGAAAAATAGTCTATATGTATTGTATTTTCTATGAGTCATATTATTTAACAAACAAAAAATTGCTTTTTATATAAAAAATATGATACATGCGGTTATATGGCAAATGTGTGATACATTAAAAATTTATTAATAAAAATAAAATGTAGAAAAAAGTTTGGAATACGTTTATACAATTTTTAAATATATATATTTTTTAGATTTTCGGTTTATTTTTAACAAAAAACATTAAGTAATACCTAAATTCTATAATAAAAAAAGAAACTGAAAGTTATTCACCATAAAGAAAATGAATCAATTAAAGTAAGTAGTTTTGTATACTCATAAAACTTTTGGGTTGGAAAAATACTTGTAAGATCTTGAAACAATCAGTTATGACATTGATATGTGCTTTAAATAATCTAAAGCAGCTTTTCTATTGGGAATACTTTGAAATAAAATAATACGAGAGACAAAAAGGAAACTTTCATAATACCAACAAGATTTTTGCATTCCCTCAAAATATTTTTATAAAAACCACCTTTTTAAAACGACATTTCATACACCTTCTGTTACTTTTCCTGGGGAAATCAAGAGCTCTTTAAAAGCCAACTTATCTTGACAAATTGCTTTTTTAAAATATCGAAATAGATCGCATGATAGTCTTTGCTAAAAAATGACTTAAAAAAGTCATTTATCATGACTAACGTTCCCGAGCTGTATGGCATTTCTTATTCGATCGTTTTGGAAGCAGAATTTTTAGCGAGAAAGTTACATTTCAACTTTTTTTTCCCTTCAGTAAGTTTGAAAACCATACATGTGAGAAAAGACGGAAGTTGTTGGGAATTTAAAGTCAGCGTTTCTATGGGAACTATATTGACAAAAGAAATGCTTGAAATGACAAATAGATTTTAAACTTGTTTTCTGATAAAAAGAAATGTTTCCGGAGAAAGTATATTGCTTATTGTTACTTTTTACAGGTCATTAATTTCCTACTTTGTAAAGAAGTTCACACAATAAACAATCTAGAAGTATCAATACCTCATTGGGTACATTTTGAAGGAGATAGAAATTGTTTCATACTCATTCAAAGCTTATTATATGTATATTTCTTAAAAAATATGATGCAAGACTAATAAAGGTTAGTGGGAAATCAGATTTTTAAGAGTACAATAGTCGTTTATGATTTCCTCAACAAAGAAAGTAAATATTATTTTCTAAATCAAAAATATCAATTTGATTCATCTGGTAACAAATTAGGAATGTTTAACCCTTTTTAAGGCTGTGGTAAATATCTTACCACCACCTTAAAATATGTTCAAATATTGTAGCTCCAAAATCAATCAGAAACGGACAAAAGTATCATGTTCATCATGTAATGTTACTTTGTGTTCAGCTCCTTGTTATGTTGTTTCACCAGAATAATTTAAAATAATGCATTTGGTAATTTAAATTATATTTGGTTTTTCTACCACTTATTTCATGTGTAATAAATACATTTTAAATTTTGAAATAACTAATGATAAATAGTTTTACAAAAATCATGTTTACTTGTGAAAATATTTATATTTCATATTTTACTATTGAATAAGTCAGTAAAATGTTATTGCTTGGTTTGGATTGTGGAAAATATGTGTTTCCACCTCTGTAATAAACTACATTACAACAACAAAATTTTAACAAAAATACTTTTTTTAGTCATAATAGAGCTTCTTTTTTCCAAATTTAACGTAAAATGAAAATTTTGAAAGAAAACAGCTTGTGCCCGTTAAAGGGTTAGTAATCAATTGAACACTTAACATAATGGGTAAATAATATACATTTGTTGAATAACTTCGAGAATAGTTTATCTGGAAAATATTGTAGAAGATTAGTTTTAGTATACAATAATTTTGTGGGAATTGATGAAAGATACTACTTTTTTGTCATTTTTATTTTTTCATAAAGTATTGAGGAAAAATATAGTAAAAGTCAAAAATTCAAACCAGAGATTTTGATGTTTTAGATCTCCATGAGTTTGAATATAGCATTTTTTGGAAAATGTCAATCCATCTGTCTGTCCATGACAAAGATAACTAAAAAACAACTTAAATTAGGCGGATGAAATTTGGCGTTGCGCATCCCGTTTGTAGATTTTTAGCGAATTTTGAGTAAAATTTGTTCGGAGGACGTACTTCAGTTCGGATTCCGAATACAAGTTAAAACGATCCTTAAAAAGCGAAGAGAGTAAGGTAGATAAAAATCTTTACACAAATTTAACATCTATAATGTAGATGCCTGTCAAACTTCGAGACAAATTCCTCTAAGGGTTGAGAATGTATCAATCTGTACTTTAAGAAACATGAAAATGCGATAAATCAAAAACGCAATGAATAAAATATTAATTTGATAATTGAATGTGAAGTGCAGTTTTGTGTCATTTTTTTGTTTTAGTCGATTGAGAGAAACGTATCTAAAACTTGAATTAGATTTTTAGGTAATATTAGCACATGAAGGCCGGGATAGCTCTGGTTAGTAGAGAGCTGGACTCATATTCCTTAGGTTGGAGTTCGAACCTCAATGATCGAAAATTCCTCGAGTGTTTGGTGGTTAACGCTCGTTAAATATGTCGTAGTCACAAGATCCTCCATGTCGAGAGTAATACCACTCGAGGGAACTGGATCGAGGTATTCGTTCTCTGTTATTGAGCTAAATTATAATCTTTGGACGAATGAATGAAGTCCGCGCTTTAAAAAAGATTTTTGACGTGTGTGAGCTAGATATCAGATTTCTGGCCTCGGGTGCTGCGATGTCCATACCCTTCAGAAGCTACTGCACTCATCTTTCCGAAAGGACACGAGAACAACAACAACAGCATTAGCACATATCAGGGATTAATCGCCAAATAAATAGCCAAGGATAAGATGATAGGTCTTCTAAAAGTTATAAATTCACGTAAATAGGTAACATTTAGTAACTATTGTACGCCAAGGACATCATAAGCACGTAAATATACAACAAGAGCTTAATATATTCCATTCCAAGAACAAATTCAGCTGAAAATTCTAGAAATATGCTCCAAAATGGAGTGCGAATTTCAGCATTACATTTGCTTTCCACTTTTAAAAAATTAGGATTCACAAGAGATTATGCGTGAATAAGGAAATATGTCACCATTCAAAATGTAAAAGAAAAGAAAATATAAAGTTAAATCAAGCAATAAAATTATCTTATAATCAAATATACTCCCATATTTGGTTTTTTCATACATATAATTCATTATTGTTATTATTTTGCCCGAGAGATTTGCAATGTGGCTGCTAATTTGCATCTAATATATATACTTATAATAAAGTTGTGTGTGTGTGTGTGTGTGTGTGTGTTAGCGTTCTATAGGCCAGACTACAGATGCCAAATTTGGGACGTATATATCTTGGAGATCAGAAATGTGCTCTTCAAGCAATTTTTTCGTGTTTTTACTTAGAATTTTAATTAATAGAAAATAAGTAAAATTTTGACTCTTTTTCCGTTTAATTTCTAAAAAAATGTAGCCCAAAATAAATTTTTATACCAGATTAAAGATAAAAAATTTATCTTTTTGATGATACTTAAAGTTTTAACTCGCATTTTTTTAAAATTTTTAATGAGTTAAAAAATAATTTTAACGTATATTTTTCAACAACTTATTTCATACCAATTAAAAATAAAATTTAATCTGCACGAGCACGTCAATCGTAAAAAAATATTTTTTATCAAAACATTGCTATCACATTGACAAAAGTTCAAATTAAAAAAAAATTAGCTATTATTACAAATTAAATATATAAAAATGTTATTTCCCTCCCGTGTCTAAATGAAATGAAATACAATATTTTCTAAACAGTACAAGACAAAGCTTTCTAGATCCTTTCGTAATATCTACATTATTAGGGGATAACAGCCATTGTTGCTATGAATCACAATATCTTACTTCTTTCAAGTTCGATCTACAATATTAATTCAATGAGTAAGCTTTATTTACGGCTAACATGATATTATATATATCCTTTCAATTCAGCAACGAACGGCTAATTTGTGAAATCTTTAATTCTCTAAATGAAGTAACTGTTTAGATTTTGTCTAGATTCTCCTATCTGTGGATCATATTTAACAAAATATTTTCGAAACACAAATATTCAAAATAAATACAGTTGCACTCCATTGAACCAAATATATCTCTACGCAGTCAGATTTATAAATTTCTGAAGGTTATTTTTCAATAAAAACGGTTGATTTTACGCCATTTTGTCGACGGTCTCAAAGATGATATCCTGATTAGCGTCCAGGATTTCTCAAGACTGATTGGCCGAAGATTATGAAAAGGTTGATTGTTCAAAACTATTATATTCAAAATTTATAAATTGATAATATTTAGTAGCATAAGATAGAAACTTTTACAAGAAAATAAAGAAATTTTTTTTAAAAAATATTTTTCGTAATATGAACTTTGGACTAAATGACATTATTAAATTTAGAATTTGAAATTTTTTGAGATATATTTATAGATCGAAGTTAAATAAAATATTGTTATTCATGTCATTTAAATTCTTTGGTAATAAAACAAAAACCAGAATTTTATGATGAATCTGCGAAATATTTGTCGAATATTTCTTAAGATACTGCATAAATTATGAAAATTAATCTATAATACACATAAGATATTTTGCAGATAAGATACTCTCACACTTATGAATGTCCCGTTTTTCCTTGCTCATATTTTTTTTAAATTTTTTTTTCAGTAATAATATTTTTTATATAAATTTCAGTTTAACTTAAAAGTTGAAATTTTACAGAAAATGACAGAAAATTTGACAGATATATAGCACATTATGGTTTAACAACTTTATAAAAGTATGTTGTAGTTGTTACTTATGGCACTTGCCTATGGACAAGACCCCCACTGATACAGCTGCAGATTTAAGCCGAAAGAAGCGTCTCTTGTTTTTGAAGTAGCGCCAACTGGGGCCAAGAGTACGACTTAGCTAAACACCCACCATATTTGCTTGCACAGCTCTTTTTACACGGGGGTGGGCACATTCACACATCTCATAGGTAGCACACAGAAGAACAACCATGCTCGAACCGGGACTCGATCTCGGGACTCCCAGGACAAAAGGAAGATGCGCTAACTCTGTGCCAGAAAACCGGAATAAAAGTATGAATAAAATACATGACTATCAAATTTTGAAGCTTAAAAATGTTTCGATGGAGAAACTGTTAAAAGACAAGTTACAGAGTATTTAAGAAATTTTTTTACGAGCATTCAGATTGGTGAACCCTCTTGTAACCAATGGTGGCTAGTTGTTACAAATTGTTATTATTATATTACCAGCGGGTGACCGAGCTCCGCTCGGAGAAAACAGGTATCGAAGCTAACTCGAATATTTAAATTTTCAATTGTGATTTATCAAAACAATACATGCCGTATTTAGTAAAAATATCAAAGTTATCCTTATTTTTTTCTGATGAATGTTGAAATGTCGGAAATGTGGGGCGATTTTCGACTTGGCAACCATTCCTCGTATTATAGTTTAAGATAAAATTAAAACTTAAGCTCCAAGCATGCGTTACGAGTAAAAGGGAAAAAACTATCTTATTAATATGTTGCCATCAGATTGACAAAAACTCAAATTTAAAAAAATAAATTATTATTGCGCATTAAACATATAAAAATGCAATTTTCATCACGTGTCTGCATGAAATGAAAAAAAATATATATGAATATTGATATAGATGGCATATTGGCTATAGATGGCAGCACGTTACCACTTGAAAATTTAAGTAGCCATTATGGCGAACTAATGAAGTTTGAAAATATCCTATCTGTAACTCCAAACTGCTCAACCGTAGCGCTTCAAAACCAGCGCCAATCGATTCCTCGTGGCCAAAAACCCCAGACCCCCAAGTTTACCGGAGTTTATTAATTCTGGGGCGATTTTCGACTTGACAACCATTCCTCATATTATAGTATAAGATTATAATATTGTTACAATTTTTTTTGCAAATAAGTCACATTGGAGAAAACTCTTTTGAACATTTGGTGACTTTGCTATCAAAAAAGGAAGTTTTAATTAAATAATTTAGAATCTTTGTGGTACTTCCATTAGAATTCAACTTCTTGATTTTATTCTAGAGGTTTCTTTCCGTCCTTGAATCTATAGAAATCCAAAAGATAAATCCGGAGTCAGTTAGTGGTCCAGTTCTCTTTGTGCGCTTTGTGCAATGGCGATTGTTTAGTACCGATAAGCTGCTTGTTTGCTACCATTTACTAGAAAAGCTGTTTTTGTGTACACTTCGGCTGTATTTTGCAGCCGTGTATTTGTGTTTCCATCTGGAAAAAGGTCGTTAATTGTTACTGAGTCTATGTTACTGAATAAGAAATTTCGATTTTTTTCGCATTGCTTTACAGCAGAGTCAAGAGAAATAGTTTCCTTATTTTGAAATTTAGATAAATTTACTTGGATATATCATTAACCCTTCTTTGCATGATTTTTTTCTTTTTTTAAAAAAAATCAGGGTGATGTAACTAATGCTCTAGATTAAAGGAAAAATATTTAAAAAAATCTTGGTGTAAATAAAAATGTGTATTATGTAAAAAACAATATGATGGAAATTTACATCATCATGCAGTGTCACATATTTAGCTCAGTACTAAATAAATAAAAAAATATTCTTTACTAAATCTTCTTTATTATGTATGATAATTTAAATTAATTAATAATTATTAATAATAAATTAATTTCCATAAAACAATTTAAAATCTCGCTCATTTCTTCCAGTCACAACAAACAGCGGAATGACAAGTTGTAGGCCTGGTAATTGACAGTGACGTTTGCTATTTTTTGACAACTGCGTTTTTTTGTACGCAATAGTCGCTTAAAAAGTTGACAGCAACAACAAATTTACAGTACAAGGGTTTTGGGTACCTTTTTTAGTTGACTAAATATTATGATGGAAATTTCCATCATCATGCAAAGAAGGGTTAAAATCCTGATTAGTTTCATTTATTTGGTTGATCAGCTGTAAATTTAAATTAGTCTCAGAATATTGAAAATTGACTACAATTTATAAATTAATTTTATATCATCTATTTAGTTGTTAATTTTCGAAACAATGTATCTGGTACAAAAATTTCTAAAAATTTGAAAATTAAGTGTTTTAGAATTTTTATTTAAATTACTTAAATGTAATATTATTTATGTTAAATTTATTATTATTTTTTACTTTTGATATATAATTTTGAATTACACAATCTTCAAATTGATTTTTTTTTATAAATTCATAAAATGGTACCTAATTATTTTAGGACTTTTTATTTAAAATACGAAGTGAGAAAAACTATTTATGTATTTTTTAATACATGTGTTTCATATTTGCATTGAAAATAGTCTTTTGCCTTAATACATTTGTATTAGATACTATAAAAAAAGAAAAAGAGAATAAATTACAAAATATACTATCAAAGCTAGATAATATTCATTTCATAATGAAATGTTTCATATTTAGGATATTTAAAAAAATGTTGCGATATATTCATCGCCAAAAAATTAATTTTTCAAAAAATGATTGGAAAAATATCAGTTTAAAATATAATTTAATACAATTCAAAAGACATTATAGAGATATAGAATTTTGAACTTTGAAATTTTGTTATAATATTGCAAAAGTTGATTTTATGGTGTATGGACCTTATAAAAAAGAATGAAGAACAAAATGTTTTTAAACTCAAAAAATTATTAAATTCTTCCATTTTTTTAAGTTCTTACATTTTTTGTCCAATCATATAAGAAGAAGAATTTTAAAAATGTTCAGTTAAAAGTAATTATCACCAATTTGGTATTTTTAAATGCATGATTCTAATTTCGCTAATAAGATATGTGATGTTTCTACTACTATTAAAAATTATGTGTGTGTATGGTTGTTAAGATTTACGTCTCTCTAAATTTATTCCTATCCTAGGATGTAATAAGACATTTAAAGTTATCAAATTTGGCATAAAAATTCTTGTGAAGATTTAAATATAAAGACCAAAAAGATATATTATTTGAAAATTTATCTAGAATTTTAATCAGTAGAAGCCTAAATGAAAGTTTGAATATTTTCACTAAAACTTTTGAAATATTCTGTCTTATGAATGATTTTAAAATTCAAAGAATTCATTTCTTTAATGGCGTAATTTTAACTCTTTGGAACTTTTTTTATATTATTTAATTTTTTTTAATTATTTAAAAAATATTTTTGCAGGTGTCCTGCACAAAGGTAGTGTGTCTTCCACGTTATCTGAACTTCCTGGGTTCGAGTCCCTGTTAGGGCATGGTTTTTCTTCTTCTATGTTCTATCTGTGAGGTGTGCCCCCTGAAAAAAAAAAAGGCTGTGCAAGCGAATGTAATGAGTGTAGATAAGTCGTACTCTTGGCCCTAGGCGGCGCTAATTAAAAAAATGATGTTAATTTGGCTTAAATTCACTGATGCATTAGAGGGCTAGTCCAAGGAAATGTCGTTTGTAACAATAAAATTTGTTTAAAAATTTTAATTAACAATAACATAATTTATGCTCGTAATACATTTCAAATTATTTTGTCTAATATTAGAAATATTTCACTTTTGATTTTCTTTCAATTATTGATCATCGATATATTACATTTCTCCTCTCTGGGGAACGTTGATGAGATTTCCTATCTATACATCTACAACTTAGTGGCATTTATGATTAACATTTAATTTTAAAAGTTAGCTATTTTGAAAAATTGTTAAATGCCACCCATTTTTAAACAATGTAAATCTTTCTTATAAGATGACTAAATTATTAAAGCGTACTATTACCCTTATGGTTTGAAATTGCTTTCTAAATATCATTTTTCGAATTTTTATGTCAAATAAAATAATTTTTAATTTAGTAATAGATTGAGAGGCTGCGTAAAATAGACACTTATTCTGTAACAGATAAAAATTCAAATACTGGATGATTCTGCTATCTATTTATATTTTTTCATAAAAACATCGCATTACAAAATTTTTGAAGTTTAATCATTTTCAGTTTCAAATTAAACATCTAATTTCTGATGAGATGAAATTACAGAAAGTTAGGAAGATGCATAAAACAGTGAGTAGAATTGAACAAGATTTCTAAAATATTATCAGTTGCATATTTGTCATAAAACAGTTTGCTCAGGCCCTATCAGTTCCCTATAAAAAATTTCAGTGGATCATTTTGTTGGAACTAATGCCGACGATCTCG
This sequence comes from Argiope argentata, assembly GCA_026289955.1. NCBI lineage: Eukaryota > Metazoa > Arthropoda > Arachnida > Araneae > Araneidae > Argiope > Argiope argentata. Next base: position 22,011 of record JAOUZG010047205.1, read on the forward strand.
ATGGCCATCAAAGATGGCTAATTTTTCATAATTAAAGAAAATGAAATTAAATTTGAACATTTATAAAGACAATTTATGATTAAATATGACGATAATTAGAAGTTTCATTCATTTATTATTATAATATCATCTTTTAAAGTTTCAATGAAAACTATTGAATATTATTCAGAATTTGAGCCTGATTGTGATATTATAAATGTCATTTCAGTAAATATTCTAAACCCGAAATTTGCGTGCAACATTAAAAAGTGATTACTGCAGTTATAATATAGTTGTGTGCAATTTTTCTATTTTTAACCAAACTTGCGCTGTATTTATAAGATAAAAAATTGAATTTCATACTTCAAAATAAAAATACTTTGGATGCTCATCATGTCTATTGTTGTTTACCTTAGAATACAATAAAGTTTCCAGTTGCTAAGGAAAAAAATTTCTAGTTTTATTTTTAAATGCTGTTGTTATAATTCTCTGAATTTAAATATTTATGATAATTTTAACAGAACAACCCTTTCTTTTTTTTATTTCCCTTTCAGTTTTTTCCCTCCTATAACAATATTTGAGGGAAAAGTGAGGGTACAGGGTTTTCAATTAATTTCTAAGATTGAAAGAATTCAAATACATATTTATTCTTTATGTCCAGTGTTTTTAAATTTTGTTTTATTTATATTAATAAAAGAACCCAATACAAATAAAAAGAATTTACTAAATAGAATAGAATAGAAGTACGGGAGGCTTATTTGCCTTATAAATAAACGTCCTTTCTTCTCGATGCCATATCCTGAATTATTGATCAGAATGACTTGATCCAAGAGATAAAGAAAGAAATACAACAAGAAAACCTTTCTGATATAATTTACCTCGACCTAGTTTTATTATATCACCTTTATTTTTGCACCTGATTTTCTCATTCTACATTTATGAATGAACATAATTTCACATAGGCTTTACAGATAAAGATTAGAATAATGGATGATTCACAAAAACTAATAATAATTATCCATATAATGATAGGTTCCTCAAAACAGGCGAAATTCCCTTCAAAACATTTTTTTCAATATTTTCGTATGAAAGCATCAATATATTTAAATATTTTTTTTACTTTATTACTTTACTTTAAATACAATTAATTACTTTATTAATTAATTTAATTACTTTATTTTTGCACCTGATTTTCTTATTCTACATTTATGAATGAGCCTAATTTCATATATACTTTACAGATAAAGATTGGAATAATGAGTTCAATGAAACTAATAACAATTATCCATATAATGATAGATTCCTCAAAATTGAGAATAATAGATGAAAATTGCTGCAAAACATTTTTTTTCAATGTTTTCGTATGAAAGCATCAAAACATTTAAATAGATTTATTTATTACTTTATTACTTTACTTTAATTATAATCAATTGCATTATTTTTGCACCTGATTTTCTTATTCTACATTTATGAATGAACACAACTTCGCATATACTTTACAGATAAAGATTATAATAATGGATGATTAAATAACACTAATAATAATTATCCATATAATGATATATTCCTCAAAATTGAGGTTAATAGGCGAAATTCACTGCAAACCCTTTTTTCTTCAATATTTTCGTATGAGAGCATCAGATATTCAAATAGATCAAATTATTCATATTGAAATAGATTACGTATTAAATATATTGTAGAAAAATTGTATTTTAAAAAAGTATTTTACGTATAAAACCGTGTATTACCACTTTGTGTAATTTAATTTTAATAAAATGAATGGTTTTCGTCAGAACAAGGAACATCTTACGTGGTTCTTTTAATATATGTTTTCATACTGCCATAAGGTAATTATTGACATCTTATATGAACATAAAAATAACATAATATATGTTCTTATTTTTCTAAAGTTATTTAACGAGGACGGAGAATAATTGGTAATACATACTTGGTGAACATACTAGCTTGGAAGAATAGTCACCTCACTACGAAGAATAAAAACTTGAACAAAGGCTATAGGTTCCTTCTGACATTCCTTATTGGGCGCATTTCTGTCATCCATAGAATCGTAAAAACTTGTTTTCTTAAATATTAGTTTATTCGGATCAAATGTGCAAACAATCTTTCATGTGCAACAATAAAATGATAATTATATTTAGACTCTAAAATGTTCTTTCTTGATTCAAAACTAGCATTAAAAACGATTTTCATAAAGAGGTCATTACTTGAAAACAGACTGATATAAATTCTAATAAAAGTCATTTTCATATTGAAATATTGATATTGAAGTCATTAGATCACTTTTGTTTCATACTATAAGATATCTGTTAACATCACCTTGTGGAAAAGCCATTCAACTAGCAGTGGACAATCTTGGTTATTTGAGTAATATTATTAATATCATTTAAAAAATCAACATTAGGGATTTAAATATTTTAAGAGAGAAAAATTTTAAGCAATGACTGTTTTTTCCTCAAAATGAGTAAAGATGCTATTATTATTAAAATGTTTACTATTATAATGTAAAAGAAGTTCATGTAAGGTTTCTAATACATTTTAAGCATTATAAAGTTTTCTTAAGTACATGGTTAACAAGAAATAAGTTACCCACTTTAGAGGCCTCTAAGATGCGTTCAAATAAAATAAATTTGGTCTAAATAAGATAAATTTGAACTATAGATTATTCAGATGACGCGCTTTAAATTTATTAATAAAAAATAGTATAAATATTCACCAACAGATGGCGTTTTAATACAAATGGCTTTTATTTGCATTTATTGAAAATCTGAAATATAATTTTCATTACAGCGCATGTCTTTTACCGTTTTTCTTTGGATAAAAATAAAGCAAATTCTGCATAATTCTGAATACGCGGCGAAATTTGCATTAGTTAGACGATGTAAAATTCATCTTTAGACCTTTTAGAGTACAATTTATTTGGATTTTTTAATGACTGTGATTCTATTGGGTTTCACATTTCTATTTAGATTCTAAAAACCTTTTAGTAAGAATATTTTTCTTGTTTTTGAGTGCTTTTAATGCGGGTATATTTTGTTTTGTTTTGTGTCTAAGTATTAAATGTTTGATTCAGACATTTAGTGCTTCTATTTATTTTAAACTTTTTGTATTTTTGTGGTACTGGTTATCTATAAGGCCTCATTCTCCTGGATTTTTCAATTTCTCTTTAATTTTATTTAGATTCTAAAAACTTTTATAAAATTATTTTTCTTTGTTTTGTGAGTTTTGGTTTTGTTTTTGTTTTGTTTGATTTAAACTTTTACTGTAATATTTTTACTTTTAAATTGTTCTTTTGTTTCTGTGATACAAATTAATTTCAAAAACCTCATTTTTGGGTATTTTCGGGTCACAAGGGATCGATATTTTGACGAATTCTCAGACCTCTCACAGAAAAAATCCCTGGTTTGAATCCCTGCCTGAGAGTGACCTTTGAAAAAGTCTTTAGGCTGGATTCATTGTGTTTTTTATTTATTATTTTTCTCCCATTGATTTGAAATCTTACTTAAACCTTTTTGATAATTTTGCATGATCATTAGCTATCCCGTTTGCCATCCTTACGTTGTAAGAAAAAAAGCAATGGTGAAGCTGCTCTGCCAGAACCAACAAAATTCCGTTCTACCCTAAACAAATTACATCATTTGAAGCAGATAAGTAGAAGTCCAATGTCTCTAGGCGTCCTATGCAAGATAATCCAGAAATTTGAAAAAAATAGGGAAATTGACGTTTTTTCTGATAGTGGGCGAAGAAAAATTTCACCTTCCAGCGTCAAAAATGTTGCAATCACGTTCCTTCAAGCCAATAGTCAGCCGCCACATAATAGTGCGAATTTGCTAGTTGTTTTCAGTGTTCTAGATATGCCGCATTCAACTGTATGAAAACTTGTACTCAGATTTTGTATTTTTATGCATAAATAATTAAATTGTTGGTGTTGTTGGATGGGGACTTTCGCATCTCAGTTCCTTGTTTGAATGCTTGTTGACATAACTTAGCCATTCTGTGGGGTGATGAGGCCCACTTTCAACGGGCAAGTTAACATCCACAACTGTCGATTTTGGGGAGAGGAAAACACTTCCATCCTGAAAAAGTAACAGCATGTTGTGGGTTTGCACCATGCCTTTGTCATGGATCAATATTTCTTTGAAGATATAACGTCAAATGGAATTTAAACCTGTCCCATCACATGGCAATTGTACAATAATTTGCTGATGGAATTTGTTATAACATTTATTCTATAATAATGAATGAATGAATGAATTAAGAAGGAAAAGAATGCTTTCAAGACATCTTTTTCATGCAAGATGATGCACCATATCATATTGATCGCCTTGGAAATATATTATTAATACATCATTTCACATCACGAGCACGAGTTATAAGTCGTCATTTCCCAATAGCATGACATCTGCTCTTGCCAGGCTTAACCCTTTGTGACTTTTAGCTGAAATATTACTTGATGGACAATATTTACTGTCAAAGGCCATCTTACTTACCAGATTTGCAGGACAACATTCGGCGCTATATTATTAATATTCCAGCAGACTCCTCCGGTCATCTATAGAAAATATGGTTCTTCGATTAAATCCTATTTTTGGAAATGAAGGAGGATATATTACGTAATCTTAATTTCACTTTATTTAACAATTATAAGCCATATTCAATTGTTTTATATACATTAAAACACCACCTATTGGTGCACTTTTGTGCTTTTTTTATTAAATAAAAATTCGAATCGTCTCAATAATCTTTAGTTCAAATTTTATCACCTTTTGATCAATAAATGCGTTCTAGAGTCCTCTGATGTGAGTAACTCATTTCTTGATAACCATTCATATACAATACTTAGATGAGAAGACATTGAATTTGCACAAGACCATCAAGTGTTTTGACACAAACCTTTATAACGCAGTAATTGATTCTATAATTTATCAATGGAAAGTCATACCAGACTCTCCAACCCTCTACAAAGACACATGGATTTAATCCACTAGGGCTGCATGATCGGCTCTATTGTAAGCGTCAATAAATTTGAACTCGGGATTTTCAGAATTTTTCATATTTCAGACTTATTCAAGTCCGAATAAAAAACAATTTCACCATATATATATAACTTTCAGTCTGTCTGCAAGTCTGTGAAGGTAATAACGATAAAAGCTTTGAGTTAAATGGATGAAATTTAGCATACTGTCTTTATATCAAGTTTCTTAATTTATCTTTAAAGTTTTTATTTATTTATTGTTTATTTT
>JAOUZG010047205.1:27260-62003 GCA_026289955.1 Argiope argentata
AAAAAAATAACTAAAAATATATGATTAAAGATGTCCAAATTCCTTAAAAGATGTCCTCTAAACTCCAGTGGGAATGTAAAATCAATTATTTAAACCAACGAAATTCGGTATGATATCTTTTGATTGTATTGTCATTACTGATTATCTCTATAAGATGCGACATATCACAGATTTTTTTAAGACGAAACTGAAATATAGAAATCTCAAAACTAAACTATTATAAAATGAAACTAAATTTTTGATTTATAATTGCAAAAAAACATTGAAAAGGTAATTATCACGAACGTAGAGTATTATTCTAATCTAAAACTATGAAAACAGCTTATTGTTTTAAATATTTCCTAAAAGGTGTTCTTTTGTAAACTTCAGTGGGAGTGTACCATTTCTACCACTATAAAACAACGGTCTTCATGGGCATAATCTTTGTCCCTTGACTTTTTAGAACCGAAAAACGAGACATTTCCTCCCTAGAAAAACCTTCCACTGCTTTTATAGCCACCAGGAGCAATTTCCTTTTTCGTATATTTTTACCTCGAATGATGTATGGGCATAGTTCTGTACCACCTGCTTCAGCTGCACCCTGTACCACTAACGCATTTCTCCGTTGCAGTCAATTTTATCGATATTGCTCTTTCCTTCGTCATAGAAACTCTCTGGCCAGCCATCCTCGGAAACAGGCCCGGGGTAAATGGTACGATGAAAGTTTTCTGTCCACTGGAGAAAGTCAGCAGGCGTAAGATTGTGGAGGGATTGAAGGAATGTTCCCCATGTATTGTTTTAACCCCAATCAATATTGGGAATTGGCTCAAGCATTTAAACAGTCATTTATTTTATTTCAATGCATTTAGTATAGAATTTTGTATCTGAGGAAAGTTGCTTTTAACTTGTAAAACGTATACCCACCGGGCAATGAAACAGACCTAGGAGCAAGAAGAAAAAAAAAATATATAAATGTGGACACTGATATATGGGATTGATAGAACATAAAAGAAAGCATAGAAAGCACAGCTTTAACAACTGACATTCTCATTGAAAGTTGCATTTCAATATTTAGAGAAATAAAAATTATTAAACATAACTCAATATAATTTGATCTGGAAAGATATGATTTTAAATTCAAACTCCTCTGAAATCCCACCTCTCTCTGTATATATAGAGGGGGGGTTGGGTTAGGTTAGGTTGTTTTGGTTTTTTGGCACAAAAGCCAGATATGGCCATGCTGCGACAATCAAATGGTAACACGCATTTACAAAATATTAAAACGTTCCTCCAGTTAAAGACTAGGCAAAGGTTAAAATTTTTATCGCATGTCAACGCATCAAAAAATGGCTATTAAAAATACCCACGGTAAAAGTTAACTAAAAACAAACATTCAAAAAGGTTTAAAAAATCTAAATACAATGCAACAAACCAATGGTCTGTAAAAATTTAAAAATATTTGAGTGAGGTTTTTCACCCACTAGTTTACTCATGTTTATAGATATTGAATTGAAAAAACGGAAACGATGATTATTAAAAACAGGACAATAGATTAAAACATAACGCACATTTAATGTTGTATTGCATGTCGTACATGTTGGACTTGGTTCTCCAAATAAAAGATATTTATGGCTGAAGCGGGTAAGACCAATGCGGAGCCGAGTTAACTATACATCGAGCCCACGCACTGGGTTGGTAGGCCATACGCGAATTATTGGTTGGAGAGAGTAAAGCTTATTGGAAATCTGCTGTTCCCAAAATCGTTGCCACAACGTGCAAACGTGCCGAGCAAAACATGTCTTTGCATCTCCATGCGGAAGTGCTCGCTCATGGAAAGGGCCAGACGATTTTGGCGAAATAAATTCCATTTTTAGATATCTATGAAAAAAATCTATAACTTACTCGACTATGGGCCTTAGTGTTCGTATCGCGACCTCCACTCGCGACAGTGGTGACCCGGACAACGAAACCTTCTGATTTGCCGTGGCACCATGAGCAAACAAATCCGTCACTCACTCCTCGACGCAGCAAGAAAATACGAAGCCGTCACTCACTCGACGATTAACGCACTCATAAAAGCCGTCGCTCTCTCGACACACAACGAACTCACACGCTATCCATAACGCTTGGAGCTATCAAAATCGTTCACCTTTCTGCCGACTCACTGCTGGTGGAGTACTGTGGCGCTAGCCTTATAAGCCAGATAACATTTACGGCACCGAAGTCGACTTTTTGGTATAGTGGTCATGTTGCTCGGCTACTGGCTCTAGCGTCGCGGGTTCATATCTCGACCTTTACTCGCTATACTACCTATAATTGGAGGTTATTATATGTAATTGAGTATAAACAGTGATGTTGTGCATAAACAGTGATGTTGGGAAAGAGTGTCTCTACACTCAAGTGAAAATAAACTTAGAAACGTTGTTCTAGAATAAAGAATTTTATTTCAATTATCACAATAATTATTTAAAGAATTAGCTAAGTGATATTTGATTACTTTCTTGTAAATAACTCTTTATTTTATGTTTAATTTAGTCTCAGATGGAAGGGAAGGATACATACAGTGTGGACATAAAAAGATTTCTCAGATGTATGGGTCAGCACCACCAGGCTCGTTCAAAGGACTAGTATAAGATTTTTGATATAATTGCTTGACCTACGATCTCGAATGTCTGCTTAAGGCAACAGATTGACTTTCGCGTTTATGGTTTATAGGTGCAGAAACGTTTCGAATGACAACATTTACATTTCCCCATCGCCAAACATCCAGCGCATGTGAAAATCTAAAGGCCACTGAGGAAATAAAAAGAAACACAATTAAACAAATCCATCTAAAAAACAGGAATGCTGGAGGGAGTACAAAAAATTGTTCTGCAAAAGATCAAACAAAAACATTATCAGTGACTGTCCCGTTGTTGTGTAATAAACTTATTCAAATGCTCTTTAGAGTTTTCACACACAGAGTTTTCTGGCACAGAGGCAGCGCGTATTCCTCGTGTTGTGGGAGTCCCGGGTTCGTGTTCCGGCTCTGGCATGGTTATTCTTTTGTGTTCTATCTGTGAGATGTGTGACAGTGCCCCCCCCCCTGTACAAAAGGGGCTGTGCAAGCAAATGTGGTGAATGAAAACTAAGTCATACTCTTGTCCCTAGTTGGCGCTACTTCAAAAAACAAGAGACGCTCTTTTCGGCTTAAATCTGCTGCTGTATCAGCGGGAAGCTTGTCCATAGCAAGTGCCATTAGTAACAACAACACCAATCATACACTGAAAATTTTGAGATGGAAAAAGTTAATGTTGCCGTTTGGAAATTTCTAATTTCTGTACCTATTACTAAATTATAAACGTAATTTTTCTTCCATACGTTGAACCTCTCTTCTCTTAATAATTGTATCCGAAATTTAATTTCGATCAACTGAACCAACAGGCCATTCAAGGACCATATATTGTCAAAGTGTCTCATTATGACAAACATATGCATTTTAGACGTAACTTTCCATTGGATGAAAATTTGATACTGGCTTAGTACTTTTGATCAAAATTGTATATTAAAATCCAGGCATCCATTTGGTTACGGATTTTAAAATGATTTTCATATAACCTTGAAAAGGCACATAGGGAGATGTTCAAAAGGATTTAGGAATTTGGTAAAATATTTTACCGATCTACTATTTGGGGATAAGAACCCAGATCAAATGTTATTGGATTTTGCCGTATTAAACGCACATTGCGTACTTATGAATTATACAGTGCAACTGTAACGCCAAATTGAATTGAAGTCATCGCCAATGAGTTGTTAATCCGCCAATTATGGCAATCAGTCAATGGTGTAATCCGTTGATCTTTATCGCCAAATTTATATCCGTCGCTAAAAAGTAATTAAACCGTTGGCGAAGACGGTATAATATGTAAGCATCCATAGATATGCACTTAACCATACAAATTTCAATTTTGATAATTTTTGTTAAAAACTTTTGGAAAAAATTATTATTTTTATGTTAAGGACAAATATCAAATTTAATCTATTTAAATTTGTCTGGTTTGGATCATTGTGTTCGTATACAGGTAGACAAACAAAACTAATAAACATTCCTTTACAGCAAACAGGAATTTGGAACAAGAAAATTTTTTATGCTTGCAGATGTTTTTCTTATCGTTTATGTTGCTTTTCTTTACATAATATATTTGTGTTTAAAGAAAAGGGCATATTTTCATACCTCATGTTTATGCTCAGAACCAGCATATGGCTTTATAAATTACTCTCTAAATACATTACTAAGTACAAGCCCACAGTTCCCCTATTTACACCCAACTCAGGTAGGCAAGGAGACTATGAGCTCGTACTTGTACCTATACTACCTGTTGTCAAAGACATTACATAACTTTATTAAGTAGAGCCCATTTTGACCGGGAGTTTGTGAGTCAATGCGGAGTTACACAAAAATATTTAATAAAAGAGATTAAAATGAAATCTGCTATGCATCTTTCAATGTATCATGTCAGAACATAATTTATTGAATGGCCAAGCACCACGTACTCGTGCAAGTTAAATTATATTTTTATTCATTTTAATTATTTTATTTTTTTATTAATTTTAGTACTGCAAACGATCGTAAAAAACTTTATCTTGCCTTATTGTTTAAAAGATATCACATTTCCTATTTATTTCATTTCATGTAATCAAGTGCTCAAAATGATATTTTTCTAGTTTTTATTTGCTGTAGTCATTAACTTATTTTTTTTAAATCAGGGTTTTTGTAAATGCAATGGCAATGTGTTATTAAAAACTGATTTTTTGAGATGATCGTGAATATAATAAAATGTTTATTTTTCGCCTATGAAATTTTGTTGATGTCAAAAGCCTCAAAATGTTCTGACATGATAAAATATTTAGCTCATTTTCGATCCTTTTTTATCCTTATATAATTATTTGTACTTATAACAAAATCAATTAAAGAAACCATTTTGATTTTTCCAATCAAATTAAATGCTTTCAATTCGGTGAATTTTTTGCAATAATCTGTGAGTAGTTTTTGATTAAAAAAAACTAAACAAATTGAAAATAATTTTTTTTGGATACAAAAACATAGTTTTAATTATATATTAAACATCCAAAACATCAGAATTTATGGAATGAATTTCCTATTGAAGTTTAAAGATTAATAAGGTAATATGTGCTTCTAAGACAAATTTATCAAATTGGATAGTTTGGGAAAGCCATTTAAGATCAGGAATTCCAAAATGGATATTAAGGTTATAAAACATCCAATAAGCAGTTACTTCTAAATGACAGGGCATTATGCCAGCTTTGCAGGTTTCGTTGGAACACTGTAATGAGGCTTTCCCCAACCCCTTTTATTGAAAACAGGAATCGTAAAATGATGCTGTGTCACCTAAAATAGGGGAGGGTTGAGACGTTTTATTTGGTACTCTGTGCGACATTTGGGAGAAATGACTACTTGGATAGATGCACATTTAATTGTAAAATTAAGCTTGTTACACTAAATAGATTCTCATAGAAATAGAGAAATGTAGGAATTTGGGGGGGGATTTGATAGGATATAGGTGACTTTCGAAAGGAATTCTTAGATGTTGGCATTAAGAAGCATGAGACAGCATTTGTGATAATGCACAGGATATGTTTTATTAGGGATTCTGAGGCGATCAAAATAATTAATAATAAAAGAATAATTTCCTTGTAATTTGAGAGCCAATTGTTCTAAAAACTTCTAAGATATTTGGTACCTTTGATGAGTTTGGATTTATCAAATATGTCTTAGGTTACTTTCGGAAGAAATCCTTAGATGTTGGCATTAATATGCATGATACAGAATTTGTGAAAATGCACATTATCATGGATTCTGAGATGATAAAAATAATTAATAATTAAATAATAATTTCCTTGTAATTTTAAAACCAATAATTCCCAAAACTTCCAAGATATTGGGCACCTTTTAGCTTGGGAGGATATAGGCTACTTTCGGAAGAAATCCTTAGATATTGGCATTAAGATGCGTGAAACCGAATTTGTGAAAATACACCGGGCATGTTTTATTATGGATTCTGAGGTGATAAAAATAATTAAAGAATAATTTCCTTTTGATTTGAGAGCCAATAGTTCCAAAAACGTCTAAGATATTTTGCATCTTTGATGAGCTTGGATTTATCAAATTTGTCTTAAGGCTTGATTGAGCTCTTCAAGTACAGTAGTCATTAATTTTTACACAAATTGTGAAATAAAATTTTATTAAATATTATGTTGTTGTTGTTTCTTATGGCACTTGCCATGGACAAGCTCGCTGAGGCAGCCATATTTAAGCCTAATGAGCATCTCTTGTTTTGTTGTAAAGCCAACTAGGGTCAAGAGTGTGACTTAACTACAAACTCACCACAGTTGCTTGCCGATGTCCTTTTTACAGGGGGCCACATTTTCACAGATACCATCAAGAGGAATAACCGGACCCGGACTCGGGACGCCCAGATCACGAAGAAGACGCGCTGCATCTGTGCCATGACACCGGTTAACTAAATACAGTTAAATGTGTACTAGACTTCTCTACTATCAATAATTCATCTACTAAAATAATATAATTTAATCATGACAACCAGCTGAGTTGAAGTACAGAAATATTAAATAAAATATATATTTCATTTTTATATATTCTTGTATAGTAAAAATAAAGCATTTTTTATTTTGCTTAGCTGTATTTGAGAAATGGTGAAATTATTCCAATTATGGTTGTCAGAGGAATTATGTAAAGACCTCTTAAGAAATAGAAGACAAACGAAAGTATGCAGAAGGACTAAACATACAGACGGACTGTCACACATACACAATCACAATTTTTATTTTATATCAGAGGGAATGACAATTTATTTGAGCGTTTCAATATTGATCAAAATTGTCTAGACGCAGTCTCTAGGGATTGCATTTTTTCTTCTTTCTGTATTTCATAGCCGAGATTTTAAAAATGATGTAGCCGAATATTGTAAGAGTTACCTGGTTAAGATTTATTTAGTAGTAACACTGATTTTTATATCACATCCAAAGAAAAAACTATAAATTAAAAATTAAAAATAAAGAAATAAATATGATGAACGTTGCATTTTTTATTCGTGTATTTTCATGTATTAAGTACAGAGAGGAAAAGTTTAGCAGCACGTAGGGAAAAAATCATCTTGTGTCGATTTAGAGTTCACTATATTCGAAATAACGTGTTTTTTTTGGATTTATGCCTACCTTTATATATTTTTTTAAATGATACACCTTAGACTAATAAAATTTGACTTGCGGAGTTTTGCAACAAATTATATATTTCTATAAAAATTTGAACAGAATTTATTATTAGGGAATCTGTCATACGAAATCATCAGTATCGATATGAAGCCGGATTTTTATTAGATCTCAAATCTCATAATGGTCAGCAACTTGATATATTTTACCATAAATAAAAACAACCCAAGGACTGATTATCCTATTTATCCCTTATTAAATATTATCTGCATCATTTTATAGGTTTCTTGCTTTTTTCAATTACATCAACATGTCTTGGCTACCTCAGACTTAGCAGTGAAGCTGGATGTTAACATTTTTGATCTGTTTGTTAGTGTGCCCATATAGAAAAGTTAGCAAAGATAATCTCCTTAAAACTTTACCACCTATTTTATAATAAAAATGCAACAAATTTCCGCATGAATTTGTAGGCATTCGGTATTGTCAATGCATTGTACATCATTGGTGTACAATAATTATGAAATATTGATATTTGGTGTAAATATAACATTCTAATGTATGATCTACTGCGAATTTTTTTCAATTAATCACTAGCATATGGATAATACATAGTTATCCGAAAATTATTTTCTATCCCCCAATTTTCGACATAGAACTATATTACAAAGAATAGATTTTAGATTGACTTTTGGCATGGAACATTAATACATTTTTGTTATTGCTTTTATACTTTTGCAAAAATATCCATGAACAGGCAGTCAAACCTTTGAAGGATTTCTTTTAAAATATAATAAGAATCAGCAGTTTAGTTGGTGCATGTGCAAAATTTTATATATACGAGGGCAATCTAAAAAGTCTTTGCACCTATTTTTTTAGCAAAAATAAGGCTTTTAATACGAAGCGAACATATACATTCATAGCAATGAAAGTTTCTTGAATCGTACCAGCCGTATCTACCTTTTGCTCCGATGAGTGGCGCTGCTATCAGTCATTTAAGAGGGCGGTTGTTCTTCAGACGTCCACAGCTTATGAGCAGAGAAATGTTATTATTTTATTATGGAGCAAGGGTCAAACGCCCGTAGCAATTCACAGGCAAATGCACCCCGCGGGGTAAGGTAAGGGGAAAAGTGTCTCTCTTTGAGAAGTGTTCAATGGTGGTGTGGTGAGTTTCAAAAAGATCGTGAAGACTTGCATGAGAATGAGCTTCCACTGGGAGAATCTGGAACACACATCTTTCAGTCCAGACCTTGCCCCCAGTGATTTTCACGTTTTCGGTCCACTAAAGACGTTTCTGGCAGGACAGGAATTCACATGGGACAGAGAAGCCATGAACGCGGTCCGACGGTGGTTCCACAGGCAGCCGGAAGAGGCAGGGGGATCTCGAATTTAGTGCTGTGATGGGACAAATGTCTGAACCGGTGCGGTGCCTATGTGGATAGATAATATAAGGTACGTATTACACTACGTATATTTGTAAATATCTGTATGTACCTGTTTTTGGCGAATAAAAAAATAGACGCAAAGACTTTTTGATTTGCCCTCGTATATTGATATTTACATTTTGTAATCATTGTGGTCATTTGCATCATGACAAAAAGATAGACAGACAGAATTAATCTGAATCTATTCAGCCGAGAAACTTATGAAAATGGTGTAAAATCTATATTTTAAATTTCATTTCCGTAGTTTCAAGTGTTTTCATGTAACTTAATTGGCAAAAATAACTCCAAAAATGTGTTTAATAGACTCAGATAGATCTAAAATGTTGAGATTCATTAAAATCACAAGCGAGCTCTTTGGCAGTTTCAATAGAGTTATTCTTTGTTACGAGAAGTACAAAAGAGCTGCAATAAGCCGCATGAATGAAATTTGGTACATAATATTTATCACCAGATATATCAAATTATTAAGTGCTTTTATGTCAGTTTGTGTATTAACTGTCTCTCAATTTATAGGTTCATGTGTAAATGCTCAAGGCAACTCTAAAGAGTTCCAGATGAATCTCATACCGATGCATTAGACAATTGTAAAATATGGAAGAAACAATGTGATAAAATGAAAGATATTAAAATAAATTTTCAATTTTGTTCACCAACCTGCGAAGCTTAAAGCAAAAATATCCTTTTATCGATTAATTACCTCATGTATGTCGCAATTTTCAGATAGTATGCCCAACTTTAATCATTAGCATGTTAAAAAATAGCAGAAAAAACGGTGGATAAAAAATGGCAAATCGAGGATTGAGAAATATTATATGTTCCATTAACATAATTTGATTTGATATTGAAGAATTTGATGTAGTGTCGTTGCTTTGTTTCAACAGAATTTTTATTATTGAGAATTAAAAAGAAAATTCAAATAATTTATTTAATTAATATGCAATATACTTATAATACCTATTAACAATTCTAAACTAAACTATAATAATAAAAATATTAATCATTTAACGATATAAGTACATTAATTCCTTTATATTTATAACTAGGAATATATAATAGTTTAGGAAATTTAATGAATTTCCATTAAAATTACTTCAAGTATAAAAGGCATCGCATTCTCATTAATCTATACTAAAAGTTTATTTCAATTTTTATATTTAATCATTCATTAAACAGAATGAATCAAATGTACGGACATCAAATATATTCCATATTAGAAATATAATAAACGGAAAATTGTTCTAGATATTGCAATATTTAAATAATATTATTCTCAATGCAATAAAGAATACTTTCCTGCTTTTGAGATCATGAACAGTTATTAATGTATATGTACTAAAAGACATTCACATACATTAATTATTTTAAGTTAATTAAAAAAAAGTAACTACAATAAGCAATATCAGTTTTGATGGGTTTTATTAAGCAGCTAAAAGCATCAAAAATATCTATTATATCTACATAAAATAAAAAAAATACCGTTCCGATTTCTTAATCGACAAATTCATTTACATTCTCATTTGTATTGGTACGTGGAAAAGTAAATTTTTAATTTAAAAATTCGGGGCTTAATACCAATTTAAAATGTGTTTAGAGTCTTAAACATTTTTAAACTACTGATAAATTTTAAAGAATAGTTATTGTCGATGTTTCATTTTAACTAAAAGTGTTTGCTATAGATAAGGGTAAATTGAAATAAATAATAATATCTATCCTATGATAACACTAATTTATGATATCATCAATGATAATACTCACTTATGATATCATCAATGATAATACTCATTTATGCTATCAACAATGATAATTCTCATTTAGATACTTAATGATAATACTTATTTATGATACCATCAATGATAATACTCATTTATGATAACCATTTGGAATAAAATGCTGAGCTCATTCAAAAGTGGAGTTACATTACATCTATTCAAGGATTGCAATTATTGAGATAATTAAAATTAAAGTGATTATTTTAGCATCTAAACGCTATCCAAAGAATAATTTATTTCGAAGTTAAGGAATGCAGTTACTAAGCTTTCAGTCTTTTAACTTTATCTTATCTTAGTGTTGAATGATGATAAATATCTTTCAGATTTCTGAAAGTAATTCTTTCTTACATTCTATTGATAATTTGGGATTTTTAATTGCTGCTGAAATTCCAAACGTTGATTGTTTCATGAAATATTTTCGAAAGTAAGTATAAGGTATCTCTTAAATATGTTTAATTTTTTTTGTGATTAACATGTTCGAGAATCGAAGATATGATTTTTTTAAAAAAATTTCATGGAATGATTCTTTGGATTTTGTTGAATAAAATATGGATTTAAAACAAAAAAAATTGGAATAAACTATATGATTATAGAAGTTCACTTAATCTGTGATTTTATTGAATTTGTTAAGTTTAAAAGTACTAAAATAAAGAATTCCTAGAAGAGGAAGAAATCTGAAAGAATCTTGAAGAGTGGGAAAAAAGATATACAATCTTTCAAGATCTACAATAAGAAATAGCTTTTACAAAAACTTACAAATTACTTTTCATATTTCTTAAATTAAAACTCATGTTGGAAATATATAGTGCATCAATGTGTTTCAAATAAGACATTGATGTTATTTTAAGCATACAAAAAAAACCTACTGAACACTATTTAGGAGCTTATTATATATTATGTGTTTGCTTCGATTTTGATAAATTTTCACTTTGAAAATGCATTTATTGAAAAAAATGTATACACCATGTATCAATCAAAACATTTTCTCTTTTGTTTTTACAAATTTTTCCCATTATAACTCAATAAGTCTTGCAACTGATTGTTAACAATTTTTTTTAGATCTCCAGGCCGTTCTTAGTAATTGACATGAAAATCAATACTCTTGAATTGTTTCAACCAAAGCTGACGGGATATATCGGAGCCACATCGCCAAAAAGTTTCTGAAGTATTTGAGCAGCAGCTTTCTTTAAATCAGACAAAAAAAGGCAATGAAGATCAGAAATGTAATATAAAGCGTATCTTGATTGTAGTCTTTTTACATTTAATAACTTAATAATACTTTATGGAAGTAAATCATACCTGACTCTCTGACCTGCCGCGAAGGAACAGAAATTTAAAGAACTACTTCTGAATGACTGGACCACGGCAACAGCACAACAGGCGAGAGCTGTTGTTGAGTCCTAAGGACTATCACCCGCCACAGTACGGCTCTTCCGTAGGAAGTACGTTCCGTCATTGATGGGAAGAGACAACCCCCAACTATTTAAATATTCTTGTTTTAAAAGGCCCAGAGATTCATTCCATGCTGATTGAGAAAGTAAAATCAATTTGGAGGATTCATCCTGAGCAAGATAGGTTACGCCGCAGAGTGCCCTGTTTCATCTTTGCAGAACACCCGCTCAAGACTTACCCAATCTGCCTTAACTAGGCTAAGGTCTGGCCACATAAGAAATCTGGTCTTCGACGGTCCTAAAAAGAACTTTTCTACTTGCCCTTGTTTGGCTATTGCCTCTCCCTCTCATATTATTTCTTGTATCGGTGCCTCTGTGAGGCGACTGTCGGATGAGAGCGAGAGTGTTTTTGACCTTTTGGTGCGACATGATCTTTTGGACTTGGTCTAAGGGTCTGGACCAAGGGGATCAGCAGCAACAATATTAGTGTATTCTCTAGGGTGGCGAGATCCAACCACAAAGACGGAAGCCTCTCATTCTCATTTCGAGGCCCCTGCTCCTTAGGGGGGATTAATACTTAGAGGAAAACGCTAAAAAAATAACAGCAAAGTAATAGTAAACTGGTGAAACTAAAAACAATTGTCTTTATGTAGATACTTTGGATGTTTACCAATAGATGTCGCTGATTAAAATACATGCAAGCATCTAATAAAATTTCCCCTAAATCTTGCTAGACATTTATTCAATGAATGTTTCAGAAAAGATTATCCTGAATAATTGTAAGTGATTCCTATTTCTGAAGTTCATCATGTTCTAATTTAATCGAAATATTTCTTAAATCGGTTAGAATAAAATCACATTTTAAGAAGCATACACACACATACACACTTTTTTTTGGCACGGCAACATTTGTAATTCCGGACAATTATCAAATTTTATTCAGCTCCTTATATATTTCTAAATATTATTACCAGCTAAGAAAATGTTGAATACCATCAAGGTTTTAAGATAAATTCAGTTTCCACTTTAACAGTTTTAAAAACGAATTAAAACCTTTTCAAATTTTCCATGCCATTAAAAAACAAACTCACAAAGAAGCTGGCCATTTCGTGAGTGTTTTTCAGATAAACTAGTTGCAAGTAAAGTAAAAAAACAGTTTTCGTTCATATGTTTTCCTCTCTTATTTGCTTTTCTAACACTTGACCCAAATTACGTATTTTCGTTAAAAAGCTATTCAAACGTGCTAGAATAATTATGTTTTCGTTGTAACGATGATGAAAATGATTTTTGCCTTTCATTCCTTCCTAATAAAATGAAAGTCCATTAATTCCTCGGAAAACAGGCGGCCATTTCCACGAAATATGATTTAAATAATTAAGTGCCTTTTGCCTTTGAGAATTCAATGAGTACTAATTTTTTCAGTTTTTTTTTACATCTTTCTAACACGCAATCACACCATAACTTTTTAACACTGTTTGAATAATTTATTATTATAAAGATGATAAAAGTTCAAATCGGAATTTTTAGAATAAATAATTGTAGAGAGTTCGAATAAAATTTGTCCACGACAAGATTTAAATATTTAATGCCGTCCTTTTCCTTTATCCGAGTATTTATCCATTCTTTTAAAAAGTTTCATGAATATATATATTTTTTGTATTTGTAGTGTTTATTCTTTAAGGCTGTAATACTACTTGTGACTACACATTTATAACTATCAGTATATTTTCTAGGAAAATAGAATTTCCTGGTTATTTAACTGGTTTGTAATAAATTTATATAAAATTTTGTTTTACTGTTTAGAAAGGCTGAAAATATTGCATTTAATAAAATATGTCAACTAAAAAATTTCTTTGAAAATGAATTAAAAAGTATATACTTGTTATATAAAGCTTGAAGTGAAACTCCCGCTTCTGATTGATTAAATTTGGTTTTGAATTGTTATGGTGCAAAAGTCAGAACTGATTTCGTCGGGCCAAGACATATGATATGAATATATTCCCCTACATTTAAATAGCAAATAAAACTATATTTCTTCCAGGCTAAAAATTGAGAAAACTATATTCTTAGAAAAGAAGGTAAATATTTAAAATAAGAGATAAATCAACAGATAAGTTGAAATTTGATTTAAAAACTTGATAAACAACAATATTTATTTCAGTACATAAAATTAATAGCTCTTAAGAATTCGAGAATATTCCATCAAGGTTTCTTTCCAACAAGTTCATACAAATGTAATTACAATAAATTAAAGAAATGCATACCATTAAAATAAAAATTTGGACATTTAAATACTTTTAAAACTGTAATTTTAACTTTTTCAATCTCAGCACACCAGTAACCTTTCGCCACACAAAAGATGCGAATCAGTTAAGCGGTTGTGAAAAAAATCGAATTCTAATTTATTTTATATCGGTCTATAGAACCAAAACAACAGTCCGAAATTCAATTATTAGTTCCAAACAACAATCCACAATTCAATTATTACTCCACACAACAGTCCACAATTCTATTATAACTCCAAACAACAGTCCACAATTCTATTATAACTCCAAACAACAGTCCACAAATCAATCATTGGTTCCAAACAACAGTCCACAATTCAATCATTGGTTTAATAAAATGCGAGCTATTTTGGACTTCTTCATTCTAAGATGGCAAGGCGGAGATATATGAAATAGCACTTTGGAAGCAATCTCAGCCGCTTCTTGTCCGGTTATGAAAGTATCACTTGGAATTCATCTGAATATAATGCTATACATCTTAGTCACCTTAGTGAGCATAGAGGTAGCACGTCTTCTCTGTGATTTGATCGTCTTAGATTCAAGTCCCGATTCGGATATGGTTGTTCTTCTTGTGTGTTCTATCTGTGAGGTGTGTGAATGTGCCGCCTCCCCCAGTAAAGTTTAATTAGAATAATATGCGTCTCTATTGCTCGCCTTGTTACGTGTCGTCTCTCTATAAGTCTCTCCCGGCGCATGCGCGTGTGTGGATTTTTCACTCACCTTGCTTTTGAGATATCCATCTATTCTCCGAACTTTTTAAACGCACCTTGTATATTGAATACAATGTATACAAGTGAGAATATAAGTGCAATTATTGAAGCAAAATAAAAGCATTCTTACCATACAGGCATAATAAATATAAAAATCAAGTATAAATTTAAATATATAGATTATTCCTAAACGCTCTATAATATATTTAAAAATTCGTGTATTTAATTTTAAAAGAGGATACCTTCGTTATTTTAATAGGATTTGTTAATTTTAAAAATAACAGGTCATCTGGATTAAAATGCATCAATGATCCAAATGTTTTGAAAATGATTTATTTTTCATCTGGATTGAATTAAATTGATTTTAAAATTGACAGTTGAGATGCAATTGGATGATTTACAATGAATAAAATGCATCAATGATCCAAATGTTTTGAAAATGATTTATTTTTCATCTGGATTGAATTAAATTGATTTTAAAATTGACCTTTGAGATGCAATTGGATGATTTACAATGAAACTATCTAACTTTATATTTGTGATATTTTGATATGTCATCAATATAGAAGATTATGTTAGTGTAAATACCTCCTAGATTTGCCATTAAAGGGTTTGAAATAAACTTCTTTGAGAACTCACGACAGTTATCTAATGTTTGGTACAGTTCTGAATATCTTTCGTAATTCCAATGTTAATTTAGAATATTCTGATTTAACTAAAGACTGCTGTTAATTTACACCGATGTTCTATTAAAGATTTAAAATGCAGATTGTAGATTCTAATAAAAGTAATGCATTTGAATTATTAATGAATTTGCATTTGCTTGATTTATAATATATTATTATTTTAAACCCTGCTTAAAACAGAATGGAGAATACATCTTAATGTTCACAAAAGTGTTGATGTAAATGTTCCAACTTGTCACCGTTAAAAACATATCATATTTTTGTAACATTATGCCATTGAATTGTATTTTATTTATTTAAATTGCAATGGCGAAAGCGTTGATTTCAGTCTTTTATGGAAGTTTAGCTATCGTTTTCGATAATTTTGTCTCGGAACTATAGAATATTCTTTAAAAAATTATTTTTATCATCTCGTATACGAAGTATAGACAAAATATAGTAAACTTAAGATTTGAAATGTTCAAGAATTTTTGTTTAAGACATTCCTGCGTTGGAAAAACACATTTATGATATTATGTATATTTGTGAATACGATAATACAATTTTTTTCCTGCCAACTAGATGGAACTTGATACAAGGTTAGTTTTTCGGATTTTTGTCAAATTTTGAAGAAATTCATGCAGAAGAATTTTACCTGTCAGGCAATCCGAATACAAGTTTACTTGATAAATACAAAAGAATGAAAGATAAACAGACAACATTTCATTCACAGATTTAACATCTAAAATTTAGATATGTGTCAAATTAAAACCAAATTCACCAAAAGATTGCTATTTAAATGTATGTTTTCACAATCATATCAAGGCGATAACTCAAAAATGATATGAATGTATGAAAATTGGCATTCAATGTTGCGACAAACAATGTAGTTCAAGGTCAAATTTCAGTGTCAGTCGGTTGAGAGAAAAGGGGTCCAAAATGCATATTTGGTTTGTTTTAAAATAGAGCATAGCCCAACAGTTAAACACCGAATGTCCAGCTCTTATAGGATCTTTCATATACTTTGTTCGTCATTGATAGTTGCCTTATAATATTTATTTACTGCCACTAGAATGAATGTGAGAATGTTTCAAAGAGACCATTTCTATTTCAAAAATGACATAAATGTATGGAAATTGGTATGCAATATTGCGACAAATTTTTTAGTTCAAGGTCAACTTTTGATTTTAGTCGGTTAAGAGAAAAGGCGTCCAAAATACATATTTAGTTTGTTTGTAAACACACCACGGTCCATCTGTTAAACATCGAATGTCCAACTCTAAAAATATCTTTCATATACTTTGTTCGTCATTGGTAGTTGGCTAATAATATTCAAGTACTATTACTGGAATGAATGAGAGAATGTTTCGAAGAGAGCATTTCCATTGGGTTTATCTATTGCTCTGGTTTTTTTCCAATAAAAATTCATCGAATGATAGTCGTTTTTAAAAAATAAGAATCATGAGTGAATTCCATATTCTTTCTCTCATTAGAAAACAATGCACTATTTTCATATGGTTCACCAAAATAAGGAATATTAAACAAAAAGAGATTGAGCATTTCGGTTGCTGAATTTTAATTTTCGTCTTGAGATTTGTATAATAGGCTGAGTTTTATATGCATAAATATAAACTGCGGTTTTAAGAACTCTGTATCAAACTTTAGTGTATACCTTTATCAATAAATAACATTTAGACATAGTGAAATTCATTCGAATTGGAATTTAAACAAATAACCGTTAATTTCTTAAGGTAGTCAGGTAATAAGATATAAATGAACGGTTTATCAACTATATAATTGTATTTTATATCAATTACTGAGCGATATAATTAGCTGAAAACCTTTGGAATATAAGACAGAAGCAAAATAATGTTTAAAGTTTATATAAATTGAGTCAAAACATTTCGTTTTTAAAAGTGAGTTTTTCCTTAAATTGATTCCTTATAGTTATCTTTACTGTTTCTTAATTAATATGCCGAAAATGAATGTTTTTTTTAAAAAAATACAACACTTTTCTTAGTTAAGGCATCTTCAAACTCCCATTTATTTACATTTAATTTAATATTTAGTATAATATATAAGTAAAATGTGTTGAAATGTTTGCTCTACTGAGTTATCCTTTTCTTAATCAGATAAGTAATCTAATAAAATTTATTTAAAACATCTCTATTCCAAAATAATTTAAGCCTAAGGGAAAATATTTCAAAAAGATTATTTAAAAAATCAGCTATAAAATAACATTTTTTGCATAACTTGCTAAACTTGACAGAAATGGAGAAATATAAGCATCATATTAAGAGAAACTTGAGGAATAATACCTTAGATTTCATGAATTCGTAAACTGGAATTTGTTTTGCAATGGAATTTTATTTGCATGTTGAAAAAATATGAATTTTACATCTTATCTTACTTACACCTTAAAAAATATGATTCTCATGATTAATTCTGACAAAAATGACTTCATGAACATTTCATTAAAACAAGCAAATGTTATTAATGGTGATCTATGTAAATGCGACTTTCTGAAAAAAAAAAGTTGTAATCGTTAAATGTGTTCAAGTACAGGAAACAATTTTATTTTTTCAGAAAAATAAGAAAAATATGCGATTTAAAGTCTAATCTTGTTTTGAAATGAATTTTAACACATTTTTAGATTACTTTGAATGAATGGTACGTGGGAGCTTCAACTCAATTGAAACCATCTAAAACCAATTAAAACTAGATTAGAAATAGCAGCTATTTAGAAAGCCATATTCTTAAGTTTTATACACGAAACCACCATTTTCTCAATCAATTTAAGTCATTTAATCAAATATGTTTTAAGCAGAGGAATTAAATATTAACCGTTTCAAAAGATTTGGTTTTAAAATGAAAAGACATGATGGATGAATTAAAATATAATCATTATCAGGCAGATTTTAATGCTCAAAAATGAAGAAAAATTTAAATAAAAAATAATTTGAATAAGAAATGTTTTAGATTCCTTCAATTCTTAAAGAAAAATGTATTCCTTTTGCGAATAATATCATACAATTAAAATTTTTTAAATAAAGCAATTTATAATTAGATAATGATTTTCTGATTTAGTTGTCAAAACCTCTGATCACCAGATTAGTTCTTAAATCATTAATGAATTGTTCATTTTTGATTTTTAAACTTACTGATATTCATGAAAATTGTATAGATAACTCTTATTTTAAATTTCCATTAATTAATTAGATTTAATGAATGTATTTCATTTGGAAATGATTAATTAGATACAATTTATGTTAGAATTGTTAAAGAAGAATTATTGGTAATATTTTTCAGGAAGTATATTTAGAATACAAACCGTAAAATCGACAGAAAACTCATTAGCAACTTCAACTATTAATCACATTTCGTGAAAGTACGTATTTGTCAAATTACTTCGATGAGAGACACAAATTATCTGAGTAATTATTCTGTGTCAACGAAAACATTCAATAAATTCATCACGCAATTAACATTTAGGTTTACAAATAGAATTTTTTTAAAAAAATTATTATCTTGTCAGAACATTATTTTGGGAATAAGGTTATTAGTGTCAACAAAAATCGGTAAACGAAAAATAAAATTAAAAAAACTGTAGGCGAAAAATTGAAATTTTATAAACTGCGAGCACTCAAAAAATTAGCTTTTAATAACGCACTGCAAACATTTACAAAGCTATGATTTAAAAAAATAATTTAATGACTATAGCAAATAAAACCTAGAAAAATGTCATTTTGAGCACGTGATTACATGAAATGAGATTAATAGGAAATGTGATATTTTTTAAACAATAATTTTTTGATCGTTTGCAATACTATCATGACTAATTCAATGAAACAGTTAAAATAAATACAAATATAATTTAACTTTCACGAGTAGGTTGTGCTTGGTCGTTCAAGAAATTATGTTCTAACATGATACATTGAAATAAGCATAGCAGATTTCCTTTTAATCTTTATTTCTATTACATACGTTAGCTGTAACATTTTTATTGCAGTTCAAAAATTTTTTTAACACGTTTTGAAATGAAAGGACATAATGATAGCTGAAATGAAATAGGTAATAGACAAATATTACTGAATATTGATTTTTTTTGAATCGGTTGCTTGAAAATTTGAATCGGTTGCTTAGATTCAAAGGATAATAACGAAATAGTTAAGTCACTTATGTTCATAAACAAGCCATAATAATCAAACACAATGAAAACACGGTAAAAAAAGAAAGAAAAAGATAAATATTGATTAGTTTTATAGCAGGTTCATTAAAAATAATCATTCTAATTAGTTATTAACCTCATGAAGCAATTTTATTACACAAAAAACGTATTTTCTTCGTTCAGCAGGATTTAAAGAAGCTTCACATATAATCTTTTTCTTTTCATCACGAACAAAAATTGTTGAAAGTGCAGATTGTTGTTTTTCATATAATGTTAAAAATAATATTCACCTTCCATTTGCGAAAAGATAATGATACCAGTTCAATAAATATATCTTTACTTCACATTTTTGGAGTTCACCTTAATTTTTAAAAGGACGAAACTTTTCACCAGAAGGTTGTACTTATTATATAATTCGAATTTCCAAATAGACTATTTTCTTTCTCACAAATAAAAATTAAAAATTTTCATTTTTATATCATATATTTTAAATACAAAATACAGTCATTGTAGAAGTTGAATTTCCTAAGAATATACATGTATAATTATTTAAAACTTCTTAGCTATGAAAGTTCTTCAAACTTATTTCAGGGAGTCAGCTTAATCCACTTTGCTTTATATTTTGTGAAACAGTCCAGCTTTATATTTTGTGAAACAATTAGTGATTTTTTCCTGTAATTACAGCTCAGACGAAGCAAATGTCCCGAACTATAAAACATGAAAAAAATTGATAAAATTGTTATCTGAAAATAGTTTTAAAAATATCTAATTAATTTATATTTAAAAAATATATATCATACCTTTTTTAAACTTTTAAAATAGCTAGAGATTAAAATTATAATAAATGCAAGAATTTTAAAAGATAAGTAAAAATGAGTCGATGAAAGAATTTGAGACATTCAGAAATTTTTATGAACCCTATACTTCATTTTGGAAGTGAAAAAAAAATAGAAATGAGATTATTTCAAACCCAAATTTAAATTCTAAATTTGTGTTATATTTTAGATTATTCTTAAAAGTTGAATTTTATAAAGATAATTGCAAATTTCAGTTAGCCTTTACAATGAATCCCTTGGAATACTTGAATAATTTAGTTCTAAATTGAAATACAAATTTTCCAAATAAATTGATATTTCAAAGAATGATTAATCACAAAGAATGCATTCAGTAAAAAAAAAAAAAACATTCGGAGCAAATTGTCAATCACTTGAAAAGGGAGAAAAAAAAGAGTTTCACTTTCAAGGATGGTTTCAGATATTAAAAAAATAAGATGTAACGAAGTATTTTCATTTCATTAAAATATTAGTAATTTCGTAAGTTGACAGAAGAAAATCGAAGACTGAAATGTTGATTGTCTCAACAAGATTGATTGTCTCAACTAGGGTAATTTAGAGGAGATAATTAGTGTTTAATGAAAATACTCAAACTTTTTTTTATTAACTCTGTGAAAGAAGTAATTAAATTTAATGATTATTTTCGTTTTTTCTTTTTATATATGAGATCAAATTATCTAGATTTCATTTGCCAGGTTAAGAATGAAAATGATATTAATGAGGAAATAATTTTTTTCTGATGATCATTTTTGCAACTCTAACATATGAATTAATTTTTTTTTTTAAATTTTGAATATAGGCATTTTTTTAGTATCAGATTTTAAAGAACATTTTACCATTTTATCTGATACATAAATTCATGCTTTGTTTATTCCCTCATTCATTTTTAGGGGTGGAGATCAATCGAATAGAAATTAATATTTAATATTATTTATGAATAAATTTGTCATCAAAACATTGGGATTTTAACTGTTTATTATTGTAAAATGGAAAAATAGAATTTATTTTGCATACCTCGGTAAATACAGCTGATGCAATAAAAATTAAAAAATTAAAAAAAATTTGGAATTATATAAATATTTTCTGATACTTTTTAATGTAAAGCAGTGTAAAATGTTTAAAATTAACAAATCTCTTTCCTCAAGTGTAATATATTTTGTAAGATAAAAATTGAAATTTCAATTACTGAAATGATACACTTACTTTTCAATTCATTAATATATTAAAAATTAGTAATTAAAATTAAAGTTTTAAAATAAGCAAATGAACTAAATTTCTATTTGACTATTAAATATTATTTCTATTTAAAAACATTTATATCATTAGCATTTGAGAGATAAATTAAAGATGTAAATATCTATAAATCTGCTGATATTTTAAGCGGTGAAATTTAATGCAAATGAGAATAATTTTAAAATAAACGTATCATTTCTCACAATTATTTAACAAAATAAACGACAATACTTAACAGTAATAAAATAAGAAGTAAGTTATAAATTAACTTCTTTTATTAAAGGGAAATATTTCTTATATCACTAAGTCTAATAGATGAGAAGATGCACACAGTTCAAAAAGCAATTATTGCATTTCAATCATAATGAAAAATATTAATTTTCTTTAGTGATTTCAAATAACAATTTTTTTATTTCCTCATTTCCAAAATAAAAAAGAAAAAGTAACTTTATTTTCAAAATATTTTAAGATTCTGATAGATTGTTTCCCTAAAAACATATTCATTCGGTATATTCAGTAAGATTAATGCTAAAGGTCTTTATTTCGTAATTATTATTCCCCATTTCATTCTGTCTATTTGAATCCATGAATAATTTTCTGAGGGTGGAGAAGGACAAGAGATTTATTGAAAAGATTTCTATAAAGTTTTGGGCTAACCATTCACTTCTGGTGTAATAACCACATTCCAGTTATGATTCGCAAAAATAGCAAAATATTTACCTCACCAAAAATATGCAATAGTATGTATATTGTTGATACTATATAAGCATATTTATTACCGAAATTAATAAGATTTTTTAACAATTCAATATTTTATGTCTTAAATGTTTCCCTCGAAATATAGCAATTTAATATTTGTGTCATATTCCAAATATTTCTGTTGAAACTACATTTTATTAAACAAGATAACAATTATGAAAAAAAATATTGAATTTAAGTTTTTTTTTTTTTTTTTTTTTTTTTGCATTCCATTATCTAATAATAAGGGAAATATTTGCAATAAATTTGTCCTTTGCTAGAAAGAGAAAAACCTGATGTTCTAGATAATAATACAGAAAATTTATTTTGACGTTGTTGTTGTTTTCAAGTTTACATTTTATGAATTATCATCAACGAATTTTTTATTTTTGTATTCGTAAATTCCTTGTTAAAAAAGTCTGTTGATTTTGGGAAAAAAACAAAGAAAATTTAATTTAATGATATTTTCTTTTCCCAAGTTTACATTTCATTAATTATCATCAAAGAAAATTTTCATATCATATTCGTAAATCCTCTTTCAAAAACTGTATGTTGGCCTTACCAATAATGGGAAAATCTTAATTTTAATGGTTCTTTTCTTTTCACACATTTACATTTCATTAATTATATTATAGAATTCATAATTTTTCAATGAGACGAAAGTTTATTGACTGAAAGAACTTTTATTACGATGACAGCTTTTTTTTGCTCATTATGCCTTTCATTAATTTCCTCTCATGCTTTTTAAATAAAAATAAGTAAAACTAAATAAAAAGATATAAACAGAATCTAAAAGAAGAAATTATACCTTTTTTTAAATCTTAAAATAGACTTTTTTCTGATTAGCAAAATTGTTGATTGTTTCTTAAAATAACTTAGAAAGATTCCGCCTGTTTCTTATTATTCTAATCATCTAATTTTCATCTGTAAAGAAAATTATAGGCTATATGTATTTATAAGGTTAATTTTTCTTTTTTAAATATACATTTTGCTCACATTTTTATGCAATACATTTTTTATGATTCATTTTTAATCAATTTTGTATTAATCATATTTTTTCAACTGAGAGATTGCGTGTGATAGATGATTTCTTTTCTTTTTATTCATCCTTTTTATTCAGACATACCTATAAATGAAACTTGAAATAAGAATGAAAATCATGCAAAAAATTATCAATAAAATTTTTGCTCTCTCAGACATTTTTTTTTGGCGATCGGAAGATTTTTTTACTGGCATTCATTTGATTTCTTTCTAGGAATAATAATTTCGCATCATTCCATTTTGGATAAAAGCTGTTTGATGTTCGAAGAGTGTTCCAAAATTGCAAATGTACTTTTTTTAAAGAAATAAGTTACATTCGGGGTTTTGTTGTTTTAAAACAATAAAAAAACAGTGAAAATAAAAGCAAAGTCCTCAAATGAAGTTAGTATATCTGACTGGCGGAAAAATGAAGAATTTATAAAATAAGAAAACTAGCTTGAAATTAATTGCATAGGCAGTAGACAATTTAAATGAATTATTATAATTTTTCTTATTAAAACATATATTAGAATGTAATAATTTTATTTCCATTTATTATGTTTATTATAATTAAAAGATATATTTTTAGAATAATATATAAATAACTATTATTCAATAAATATTTCAGAAAATATTCGCGAAGAGGCCGATTTGAATTATTTTATTTTTTAGTTAAATATCTTTAGAGTTCATTAATTTTATTAGAGAAATAACAATCAACGAATGAAAAAAATGAAATAAAGTATGACATTTGTGAATTCTCTTTCGCTACTATTAATAGAATAACGAATTCCAAACAATGAATTATAACATGGCTGAAAAAAACTGACTGATGCTTTATTTTCCATTTTATGTCATAGCTAAAAGTATACTTCATGCATAAAAAATCTAAGATTAGATACAGTTTATCAAATTTAAATTATCATTCATTTTAGGATTTTTTTTGGTCATTTTATTGCATTGTTTAAAGGGAACGACTAATTTTCAAAATGCCTGCTTTCAGGTTATTTTTGCTAGATATCCGACTCCAATTAAAGTTTCCTTCGTTCATTAGAAGATACTGTCAGTAATTAGCCAAACTCAGAAGAAAAGGAATTAAAACTTCCGTTTCTAATGAATTTATCATTCTTTGAAGTAAGGATGTAATTGGTCTTTCTGAGGGCCTTTGCCGGCATTATTTGTAGCATTAGCAAAAATTTGGGAAGTAATCGAGAAATACAATTTTCTGCAATATTTATGAAAAAAATTACTAATAAAAATAATTGTAACTTGAATTTTCGACAGAAATTATTTCTATTTAAATACCTTGAGTCGTTAAATATCGTTTAACAAATTTATGTTATAGCTTATTAAAAAACAGCATCGGATTAATAAATTCTATTTTCTTCGAAACTGATGAGAAAAGTGAAATTGATATTAATTAAAATAATTTTATTTACTTTTTGTTAGGTTTTAGAATATGATATCTACAATCTATGGAATTAAAACATGATACAATATGAGCATTTATATAGCAATACAATTAGTCTCTTTTAAGACTTAGAAGTAACAAGTAAAAGACAAAATGCATAATTAAAAAAAACTGATTAAGGTTTTTAAAAAATTAATGAAAACAAAGGTTATAAAATATTATAAGAGTAGTTAATCTTAATCTTAACTTATGATAAAGTTCAACGTGTATGTGTCTGTTGGCGCTCTACATGCCAGACCGTTAGACCTACAGCTACCAAATTTGGTACGTGCATACCTTGGGTGCCGGGAATGTGCACCTCAGAGCCTTTTTTTGAATTTTTAATTAAAATGTTAATTAATTAAAAAATAAGTGAAATTTTGACGTATTTTCGCTATAACTTCCGAAAATATTACAGCACAAAATTGATTTTTGCATTAAATTAATGCACAAAAAATTAGCTTCTCAGTGATACTGATGTATTTATTTATTTATTTATTCTGTTTTTTATGAATATATAAACATTTAATTTAATCGTATTTTTCAACAATTTATTTCGCATAAAATAAAAATGAAAATTTATCTTCACGAGAATTAAAAAAAAAAAAAGCTTTTAATAATAGGTTGTCATCATATTTTCAAAGTTCTGTTTAAAAAAATAAGTTAATTACTACCAAAAATAAAACAGAAACATATAATTTTCATCACATAATTATATGAAATGAAATAAATTTTAAATAAAAAATGCTAATCCCAGCGTTGAAACCAAATCATTCTGTAATCATGCATTTCCTCCATTAATTCAACTTGATTGAAAACGGAATAGCAAATGATGCTGAGTAACCAAAAATCCAATCCCATTTTAATATGATGATTCACAAGTCTTCTGACATAATGGCAGCTTGGATGAATGCAATTTTAATTAGAGTGATGTGATTATTACAGTGTAAAAGTCTTATTTCAAGGAGTATTGCAATGGAATCTGTGGATATCGTAACGAGTTTGTTAGCTTGCTTCTCAGCGCAGTTACTTTCCTGGTAAGGAGTAGGGCTTTACAGATAGCTCTAAATAATTCTGAAGGAATGGTAGATCAAATACCCCTCGTTCGGCTGTAATTTAGAAACATAAATGAAAAACCAATAATATTTTAGAATTTTCTTGAATGATTCATTGAAAATAGAGATAAAGGTTTTCTCAGGAAAATTCGAGCCTTGTCATGTATACTATAAAAGGCTGAATGGAGGCAATGACAAGACGGGAGACAAGAGTGGTTGAGTGAAGCTTCTCTTTAGAATCTTGATTTCTTTGAGGCCTCTCTGAGTGTATGGGGATTTTACATTTTTTAATTATTGATACACTTTTCTGTGACGTTTTGTTTCTGTTTAATTGTGTTTGTGTTCAGAATCAAGTGTCTTTAACTGTTATTGAAATTGTTGAACTTTTATACTTTATAGGTAATATAAAGAATTTTTGGATTTACCGCTCTAATGTATTATGTGGAAATAAATTTTTGGCTGGCCTTCTGGCGTCTTCCTCGTGTTCTGGAAGTCCCGGGTTCGAGTCTTGGTTCGGGCATGGCTGTTCTGGGTGGACTTTAATGAAGTCCACCTACATCTATACCAAACCAGAAAAGGGCCAGAAACGGATGTGTGGTGGGGTGTTAAGTGTGTGATATCTGTGAGATGCGTGAATATGACCCCCCCCCCCCCGTAAAAAGAAGGTTGCGCAAGCGAATGTGGTGAGGGTGTAGATAAGGCCGTACTCTTGGCCTTAGCTGACACTACTTCTAAAACAAGAGACGCTCCTTTCGGCTTAAATCTGCTGCTGTATCAGCGGGGGGCTTGTCCAATAGGGCAAGAGCCATAAGTAACAACAGCAACAACATATGCTGTAATAGAATATCTCTATTTTCCGCAGCCATCTGAATCTCAAGAACATGGGGTCGTAGTGCTCCTTCAAA
Source organism: Argiope argentata (assembly GCA_026289955.1). NCBI lineage: Eukaryota > Metazoa > Arthropoda > Arachnida > Araneae > Araneidae > Argiope > Argiope argentata. The sequence goes on from JAOUZG010047205.1 coordinate 54,134, forward strand.
TCTGATGATGATGCTAACCTTGGAAATCAGAAAGTGTCCTTCAAGAAACCCAACAGCGAAAATTCACAGGGGAAAGCAAGGAGACCTAGTTATTAAAAAGTAAAGGGTGATCATCAAGCATCTGTGAAATTCTGTTTTATTACATGTCTTTTATGGCATGTACTATACATATATATAAATCATATTGACTTCAGTTATAAAGTCAAGAAAATGTTAAATTATTTAACAGAAGAAAAATAATTTAATTAGCTCGTCAGTTCGAAAATCAAAAACTCTACTACGCATTATAATTAAGTGAATATAAAAGTATTGAGAATTTTAAAAACTCCTTTCTAATAAAGAGCAAATTCTTTACTAAAAGCATTTTTAGTTTTATTATGGTGGAAATTTTAAAAGTGGGTGTATTTAAAAACAAGACTTTTATAAGGTTTAATTTCAAAAAGGCATTAAATTACTTATTAGACGATAAATAATTGAACACCTCGATGATTTAAAAGTCTGAAATATTTGCCATTGAATAAGCAATGATATTTGCGGCTCAGAAAGGTTTAATTATCGTATTAAATGCAAATGGAACTATTATTTTAGAAGTTAAAGCTCTCTTAGAATAATTAATTTCGATGTGGTAGACGCAATTATGATGTTTTCCTTTATTTCGAAGTTTATCTTTAAAGAAATTTTTTTTTCTTAACTTCCGATAAAAATTATTGTCTGTCAGATTTAAAAGAGAATGTTTTCCCCCTTTATATCCATTGATGGTTTCAGATAAATTATTTGTTTCTAAACATTGAAGTTAGATTTATTTCATTTTGAGATCTCAAAGGCATGTAAAGTAATGCATTAGATACAATAACATTCGTTTGTTGAGATAATGTTATGGTTTAAAAGTATTTAACATTTGCAATTCTAATTTAATATCTGTATTCAGGAATTCATTTCAAATTTATTAAGTATTTTCTCCACACTTTTATTACTTTAGAAAACACTGATTATTCATTTTATTTAAATACATAATAATCATAACAAAAATTAAAATACATGTATCTTAAAGGATTTTAAGAACAATAGATTCAAAAATAGTATCGAATCTTTTTTTGATACCTTTGCCTATAATTTCACTTAAAGGAAAGACCGAAAAAGATTCAAGTCCTAATGATACTAAGCAAATTTATTTAATTGAAATAGTAAATAATTATCTAAAAAAGATTAAAATTGGAAATTTGAAGATTACTAAATTTAAAAAAAATCAAAATATCCAAACCCATGAAAAAATTGACTATTCTTAGTATTCGTGCTGAATATATTCTTGGTATACATGTTGACCATATTCAGGGTCTTTGTATTGAATGTAATTTTAATAAATTTTCTGAAATATCCGGCATATGTATTATATATTTCAATTCCTACTATTAGCTCACTCTCTCCCTATATTTATATATTTATATTGTTTGAGTTTTCAATCGTTAATAAAATACTTTGTATTCATCCAATCAAGTTCAAGTAAGTTTTTTGAAACTTGTAGTGGATGACATTTAATAATAACTCAGTTTTCTCAAATATTAATACATTAATTTTTTATTAATTAATTAAAACCATTTTCTAACCCGAAATCGTCATTTCCCCGCAACCAAATGTGACGAATTCAGTTTATTTTTTCCACACACTAATGAGGTTAGACTAAACATGTTCTCGGCTGATTATTTTAAACGAGTCTGTTTATTTACATAAATTTTAGCCTTTAATGGTGCATATGAAAAACAGAAGATAAAAATAAAATAAAGACCAAATGATTCAGAATATAATTTGCCAACATTTAAATTTATCAAAAATTTATATATACATTTTTAAATCTACGATTTCTTCATTTATATTTTAAGAAAAAATGTGATGGTTATGTTAAGACATCAAATAATAAGTTGAATTACTTACATATATTATAGGTATACATTATAACAAGTAATATTACATACATTATGCATATTATACACAATAAAGTTAGCTAATAAACAAATTAACTTCATTGTTTAAGAATGTTAGGCAATAAATTTCATCATTTCTTAAACCACTTTCACTAATAATAAAAAAGAATGCATACGTTCATTTGACTTTACAGTACAAAATTTTCGGCCAGAACAACCAATTTTGGAATGGATGCAATTTATGAGGATAGAAAAGTTTGCACATGATCAATTTTTAATATTTGAATTAAAATTTTAAGAGATTAAAAATCAAGCAAAATTCTGAACTTTCCATAAATTAATTTTCCAAAACTTTACAATATTCAAATTAATTTTTAAATCATCTTAAAATTTATAATATCAATTTAGATTAGATTAGTAATTGTTTTCTTTCAAATTATGATAATTTTAAAAAAAATATACCCATGTGTGTGTTATTTCATGCAGTAGTTCTTATTGTTGAAATTAAATTCAAATTCTTATCATTGTTTCATCCAATATTTTAAAGCACCATTTTCTTCCATCCTTGAAATTTAAAGGAAAAAATGGATTAACATTCGTGAAGTTTATATCAGGAATCAGAAAATGATATTACAATACTGAGAAAGCCGACTTCCTCGCACAGGAGTAGCGCGTCTTCCCATGATCTGGGCGTCCTGGGTTCGAGTCCCTGCTCGCGCATGGCTGTTCTTTCCCTGTTCTATCTTTGTTGCGTTTGAATGTGCCCCCCTGTGTAAAAATGGGCTGTGCAAGCGAATGAAAGGCGTGATTAGCTGTTCTGTATGTGATGTTTACTTCTGTGAGCCCCTTGTGATACTTAGTGGTGCACGAGGATTTCTAAATGTTTAATAAAAAATATTGCAGAAGACAATGCACAATATTAAATGGATTATTTATCCAGACAGTTAAATATTCCCTGACACTATGATGTCATGGGATTCGAAACCGTTACGAATGCCCAGACAGTTAATCATGACGAGAAAAGTGCGAATTAAAGACGTGGGTTTTAAAAAACAGCAAGTCTTTGCAACTTGACACTTGGGAATATTTTGTGTCAAGAAGTATGAACATCAAATCTAAGAGATTTGATTCTAATCATAATAAAAGAATATATTAAGGAAATGATGGAAATAATTTAGATTCAGATACCATTCTTAAAAGTTATTTTTTATGATGGATTTATTTGTTATCACACCTTATGAGCTACTGTTGAAATGTGCCCTTAATAACTAATTATTAAATATATAAGTAATCAAAATTTTGTTTCCCAGTTAATATAATTATTATACATTAAGGATAAAAAAATGAAGGAGTTCCTGTAGCGAATAACCATAAATTATCCTAACTTTATACAAGAACTTCATTTGTAATTCATTTATTACTTTTGGGCTATGTTACATTCTCAAAAGGGAAACTGTTAGCACTTTTTTTTTCTTCAGAAATTGCTTGCAGTGAAACATGAGAAAATAAAACAGCAGAAAATTCGTTAAAGCTTCAAAAATTAATCACATCTGGTGAAAGAATGTATCTGTCAAATAACGATGGTCACTGAAATGAATTACTTGGGTCATGATTCGGTGCCAACAAAGGCTATTCAATAAATTGAGCATTAGAGATAGTCTTTTTATGAGAGTAATAGAATTTCAATTAAATGTCGCCCACAATAAGTTATTAAATATTCTCCTTAGTTTTTTTCTTCATAAATATATAACGCTATTCAAAGAATTAGGTAGCAAAAATGATCAATGAGTGATGGTAATGAATAGAGAAGTTAAAAGAATATGGAATATATTTAATTTATCTAATTATTGCTTTCTTCATTTAGAGAAAGATCTTAGTCATCTTAAAATTTTTGATAACCCAAATATTTTTTGTTGACAGAATTATCTAAGTTTGATAAGAGTATTATAGATTTGATAAATAATTTAATAATTATAGTTTTGATAGATAATTAAATAATTATAGATTTGATGAATAATTAAATTATTATAGATTTAATAAATAATTAAATTATTATAGATTTAATAAATAATCAAATTATTATAGGTTTGATAAATAATTAAATTATTATAGGTTTGATAAATAATCAAATTATTATAGGTTTGATAAATAATTAAATTATTATAGGTTTGATAAATAATTAAATTGTTATAGGTTTGATAAATAATTAAATTATAGTTTGATAAATAATTAAATTATAGTTTGATAAATAATTAAATTATTATGAGTTTGATAAATAATTAAATTATTATGAGTTTGATAAATAATTAAATTATTATGAGTTTGATAAATAATTAAATTATTATAGGTTTGATATTATTAAGAATTGATAACACAACTTTTAAAAGGAATAAAAGAAATCGTTTTTCTGTTAAATGAAATTTATAACATTTTAAGCATATTTTAAGCATCTTAAGCAATAGGCATATTTCACGAATTGTTAAGAAGGCATATGGATGAATAGGAAAATGAAACGATGGCATTCTGGCATGGTGAAGCACGTCTTCCTCATGATCTGGTTGTCTCGAGTTTGAGGCTCGGTGCGGACATATTTGTTCTTCTGTCTTCTATCTGTAAGGTGTGTGAATGTGCCCCCCTCATGTAAAAAGGGGCTGTGCAAGAGAATGAGTGAGTGTGTAGAAAAAGTCGTATGCCAGTTGGCCCACTCCAAGACAAGATATTCCAATTGGAGTTAAGTCACTGGTACCTCAGCAAACATGCCCATGACAAGGGCCATAAGAAACAACAACAGCGAATGAGCATGTAAATCTGAAAGACTACCACAAGAGCATTAAACTTACATTTGTATATTAATTATACAAAGTAAACTTTTTATTAAAAATGAAAAATAGGAAATATTAGTTTTCAAACTATTTTAATTTTTAAAAAATGTTGTTTTATAAAATTATTAGAATAAAATAGTTGTAGAATAAAATAAGTTGTAATAAAAGTTCAAAAAAGAAATGTATTAATTCTATTTCCAGTTAGTGAAAATAATTTTGTTACCAAAAATTTTAATTTATTATTAGAATAATAAAAATATTTTATTACATTAAATAATTGTGAAATCATGAATATTTACTTAAATAGTGTTTTTATAATAAATTGTATAGTACTTACCGTTTGTTAATGTTAAAATATATTACTTTGATTCTGCGCAGAATGCATTTATATTTTTATAGTGGATGAATTGTAATTAATTTTGCTATAAGCAATATATTAGTAAATTGATATTACAACATAACAAATGAACGAGAAACTCTAAATTCTAAAATAAGTAGAATTAAACATGAGATTAATTAATAATAATAGGAAATGAATACCATAAAATTTACTTTTATTAGATTTTTGATAGAAACTTTTTAATTTATAAATTGTTAATATAGTGATGATGCAATCAAAAGATTGCATTACAATTATGTTCGATTTTCTTTGGATGCTATCAAAAATTTTAGAATTAAAATTTAAACAATGATTAAAAACTAGACTTGTTCCTTAAATTTAATTTCATATTCAAGAATTTCTCATTTCGCTAGAATAAGCCCAGAATTCCTAATTTTAATAAGTTGAATAACTTTACGAACTTATTAAAATTAGTTCTCATTAGAACTTATTAAAATTAAGAGTTTTGGATTTATTCAAGCTCGTAAAATTATTCTCCACTAGACAGCTCTTCTCAAATTATTTTTCCTTTTATTTTCAATTCTCAGCAGTTTCGAATCTAATTTTTAATTTTAATTTTCGTATATTAAATTTTTTAAAGTTTAATATAAATGTCCAGCGTCTGCTTTAGTCAGAACTTGATATTTTTGACAGCGCATTAATTGCTATACCTCCATCCTTTTTCCTAGAAAAGAAAATGCAGTTAAGTGCATATGAAATTCCTGTCCTGACTGCAAAATTAATCCGTCAGGGTCTTATACAATGGTGGAGATTTCTTACAGTCTATCCGAAAACTTTTAATGAAGACTTATTTATTTAAAAACCTAATTTTTCTAAACAATCCGTGACCCTTTTTATTTTAAATTCCTGTCATTCAATTTTTCTTATTACCTCAGAAAACCACCATCTGATTTAGAGAATCTTTTATATAAAAAAAGAGTCCGTAATAATTCAATTTTCCCCCAAAAAGAATAATAAACATGATTAAATATCTACTAATAATGGAAAAAATATTCCAATTAAATTAATCCTATACATTTTTCCGTGCAATATTTTAATATTTCTTAATTTCATTTGTAATATATTACTAAGCCTCCTCATGTACTTGTTGTTGTTGTTACTTATGGCACTTGCCATGGACCAGCACCGCTGATAAATCAGCAGAAATTTAAACCGGAGATATACGTCTCTGGTTTGACAAGTAGCGCCATCTGGGGCCAAGAGTACGACTTAGCTACACACGTCACAACTCTTTTTAGGGGGGGGGTGGACTACATTCATGCAAATTCATTCATTCATCTCGGATCGTAGACCTTTAATAGAGAACGATCACCTCTGACCCAGTACCCCCAGTGATATTACTCTCGAAATGGAGGACTTTGCGATCACGAACAGATTTAACGAGCGCCAGTCGCCACACACTCGGGGAATCTTTTGGCCAGTGAGCTTCGAACTCGTAACCTAAGGAGTACGAGTCCAACGCTCTACCAACCAGGCCATCCCGGCCCCCCTCTTGTACTTAATTTTTATAATTACTTCGTTCTTCACTAATCCTGCACATTTTCATGTTCATTCACATAGTTTTATAGTGTTCCAGATATTTTTCATAACAGTTATTCTCATTATCATTATTAGTTACATTAGTGTTTCATTATTTCTATATTTCTTTTTAATTGATTATAGTCGCCTAAATCTGTATCAAAACGAAAATAAGACACATAAACTATAAAAATAATGGCGTGGTGTGGTATTAAGTGTTAAGGATTATTTAAAAAAATGCTTCGATTAGTTTGCATTTTAATAATTTGTAAGAAACAGCATAATGTATGCCAAATGTGCAACATTTGAAAAACACAATTGTGCGGGATGCCGGAAAAAGACAGATTATTTGAGTTCTTTGCATCCAGTTCCTTCGTATTTTAAAATTTTTTAATAGAAATCTTTGATAGGCAGAAATTTTAAAATGTATTTAATTTTTAATAGTGTTTATTTTATGATTCCCAAATGATCTATGAAAATTAAAAAAATAATTACAGACTGGCTTTAGAGACCAACTAGCTTTCTGGAATGAATAAATCACGGATGACTTTCAGTAATATAAAATGGCTTGTTTTTCGAATTTCTAATTTCAATAGTTATGTAACTTAAATTATTTCCAATATCTTGCGACTGTTTGCTCTTTGTTCAATATATGTAATTAAATTTCAATCCAGTTCTAAGTTCCAATCTGAAGCGGGGTGACTAAACTTTTTCGAAAAAAAAAAGGTGTGGAGCTAACATGTTTTTAAAATACATGCATACAGAAAATAGAATTGCTTATTATTGAAATCGTATGTGCACTTCAAAATATTTTTTTAAACCTTATACGATATCTCAATGTATTATTCAATAAAAATTTTATTTGATTCTAAAAATTCTTTTTCATTTCTCTAAAAATCAGTTTTCAGTCTTTCTTTAAAAATGATTTAAGTGGTATAAATAATATTTTATTGTGTTTCAGCTAATAAATATATATCTGAAAAACCATTGTCTATATTTTAAGCAATATTTTTTAAAGAATAATATTTCGTAAAATATTCTTGAAACTTAATATTTTTAAATAAATAAAAAAAGAATAATAGAAAATACAATATAAGATCGCAAATTTCAGGTTATTACGTACGATATAACTCATTATTTATCTTAATTCATTTTAGTTATTAACCAGTTTAAATCGGTTTGAAACAATCACAAGATTCTCTACCCTATAT
>JAOUZG010047207.1:2025-15917 GCA_026289955.1 Argiope argentata
ATATATATATATATATATATATATATATATATATATATATAGCATGGGAATTTATTATTTTAATGCATTTGTTGAAAAAATAAAACTTGTCCTTAAAATTATAAACTACATATTTAAGGTGATGTAGATATATTTCAAGACAGAGCAGATAATACTTATCAGCAATTTCAAAGAAAAATTATAACTAATTCAATAAGAATAAGTTTCTTTTACTTCGCCCATGATGATCTCATGAGCAGATAATTTCCCGAGTAAAGAAAATCATCAAAAAATATCGTAGAATTTCGGATATCGTTTGTAGAACAAGCGATTGAGAAGCAGTATTGCATTAAAAACAATTGAGTTGATTAGAAGTATTTTATCAATCTGCTGCGAGTTTGGTTTTCTTTATAATGAATCGCATGGCGATGGAGGCAATACCGTGTAGACGATACAATTTCGTACAAAAACCTTATCGGTAGTAAAAAGGGCGGGAATTGGCTTTGAAACACCTGCTCTCATGATACAAAGAACATATCATTAAAATAAGCCTCCTGACAATTATTTTTATTGGAGCTTTTTTCGGTTATTGAAATGAATCAATGTTTTCTTTATAATTTTCGATCAGATTTTAAAAGAAAGACATTTGAGAGGAATAAAAACTAGCAACAGAAAATATTGCAAACCCAGCTTTTTTTTAGTCAATTTCGTTTTAAGCAAAGCAATATCTTCAGAATTAATAAATTATTCGAGTTCCACTCATTATACCTACTACTACAAGATTTTGCTCCGTTAGAAAAAAAATTATGAAACATACTCTTTAATATGTTCTTCCGATGCTTCAAAATTTTCCCATTAAGTTCCCATGCTATAGGTCTAATTTTCCCATGCATGCACTAGAAAGGAATTTTATAGTTAGGTTGATGTAAAAGAAGCAATTAAAACCGTTTTGTAGAAACGTCAAAATAGAGAAATAGGGATCTTTTTTAAAAAAATCTTTGAATGCACATTATAAAATATTAGAAATTATTACAAAAGATTTCTGTTATCATTTGAAAAATCACTTCAGAATGAAACCGTTTTCTAAGTTAACCCTCTACGGACCCGTGTAACTTTCAAGTCACATTTTAATTTATCGACATTTCACAAAATAATTATAGCTTTTTTCATGAAATGGCACATAAATCTTAACTTTAAGACGTCGTAAACACAGCCAATACTAGTATTCATGACCATTATTAGGCTCATCAACCCAAAATAGCAAAGTAATTGCTGTGCAAACTGTTGGCAATAAAAGTACGCGAAACCTTTTGATCCAAATTGAAATTATTTGTGCTTTTGTCAGTGATTACCAAACTACGTTTGTGGATTTATAAGCCATATCTATGCCTTGCGCCAAACGCAAATTGTTTTATAGACATCCACATTTGAGTTATAAAACACTGAAGTGCAAATTTTATAGGCCGGAGTGACTTTTAAGTCAATGATTATAGCACAATAAAATTGTTTAAATACAAAAATTGATTATGAAAAATTCATTTGCATATATAGGTGTATAATTTCTGATGTTTCGTTCCCAGCATTTTGTGTGTGTGTGTGTGTGTGAAAACAAAAATTCAGCCCATAGAGGTTTAAGCGAGAAAACGATCCATCTTAAAACAATCTGAAGTCAACGAGAATATGTTATGGTTATTTGAAAATCAATGCGAAATTTTGCTGAACCCAATCAGGGTAGAACTGATTTTAAAAAAATCGGCTATAGTTGGTTTAGATTAATTGGCGTTAAGTGCACTTCCCACATCATTAAAAAACTTCACAAGAACAAATCTTTTTGATTATATTTCCTCAACATAAATATTTAAAAATGTACAGTATCTGAAAAAGCAAATTAATCGGCTAATTACTATTTATGAGTCATTTCCTTTATTCCAAATATATTAATGAATCATTCTACCTCTTAATAAAATTACAATAATGGGATTGATTTATACTCTTGCACCTAAAAAATCACACGTTTTCTTAATACCTAAATATTCTTTTTAAACATTTCTTCTAAAAATGTCTAGTTAGAAGGATAATACGTATTTGGAAATATTCATTATTGGATTGATATGTTAAGTTATCAAGCATTTTATAGAACACTTTTCTAAAACACGTTACGTTTATGCATAATTTCACTCGTCTAAAACTTCTAAATGCTTTTAAAAATGCAGCGGAAAAGTGAGGGAAAAGAAAATGATTTATAACCAAGAGACCACAATTCTTCAAGAAAAAAAATATGAAAGCAAAAAAAAAGATGCATTAACTATGCTATTCCCATTTAAATATTTCTTTATTATTTTTGCTTGGTTATATTTAAATTAAATCATCAGTTTTTACTTCATAAACCGTTGAATGTAATAGCTACTTTTCAATTTGAAGTAAATGAGTTAAGAAAAACCTATTCGACACATATTTAAATGCAAACCTAAATTATATAAATTCCTTAACCGATTTCAAAGCATATTCATTTTTAATTCATATATTAGGGAACTGAAATACTGACAGCAACTATACTTAGCAAAAACAGTTAAATAAAATGCAAAATTAAATATTTTAAAATTATTATAACTGACAATATAAATAAATTCATATGTAGGGCACTTTTAGAAGTCTATCTTTAGAAATGGGTATTAGAATAAGTTCAATCCCCCTTCTAATCATTTCAATAGTAAAGTATAAAATAGTGATTAAAGTTTTACGTTAACATAAAAAACTAGTGTATTAACTAGACGCAACTGTAAAAATTAACATCAATTTTATCATAAAATAAAATAATTTAAAGGAGATTATAATCAAAGGTTCTGAAAACAAGAAATAAAAGTACTTACTTTCAAATCAATTGAAGAACTGAAATTCTTTGATATACAACTAGAAAATAACGCACGTGTCCAAGTGCTAAAACAGAGACGCCTTTTTAAGCCGGAAAAAAAATCACTCAAACGGAAAAGAGTTTGTGCATGTATCAGATAAGTTAGGAATGTCTGGTTGAAGGCAGCTGAAATATTACACTGCGGATGAATGTCAAAATTGATTTGCTCTTGGATAGTTGGCTTGTGAATTACTGAGAAAAAAAAACAACGTTTACATTTAGAGACAAATCTTTCCGTTTTTATTCGCTGATGATAGTCGATGCCCCACCCACCTAGTTTTCCTACTGACGTCAAACATGAACTGGCAATTTTTGGCTAACTTGAATAGTAAAAAAATATAATCAAACGAATTACACATTTTTCGAAATAAGGATCTTATAATAAAACGATTAACACATGGAACTAAAAAATAACATTAAATAATTATACATTTATTAAAAATATTTTAAAGCAATAGTATTTCTTGCACATTATTAAAAAAATCGGAACTTAATAGAATGTATAATTTTAATTTGCAAACGGTAATATAAGATCTTACAAGGAGCAAATATAGCTATGAAGTTCAAATAAAATTGCACCTTTCACATGTTTAACATTGAAATGTAGTCGTGGAAGAATGGAACTTTATTTAAAATGCTACAGGACTATATTTAACAAAAAATCAATATATAAAGTCGGGAGACTGTAAAAAAAGTTTGGTTTCATAAGTTAAATATCTATTTTTTGACTCAAACTTTACAAAATATAATTTTACTGGACACTAATATATAGCTTCAATTGTAAAAATTAAGTATCCTTAATAAATTAGACTTATTTGGACCCAAATAAACACAAATTTTATTATCAAAACGATTATTTATATTTTAATTTCAAGACAGATTTCATCTTTGTGCAGTAACGTTGTTGGAATTACCATCGAAAAATCTGAAAATATTGGTTTTATTAAAATCACATCCAAAATTTGGACGACGAGAGTAAACATTTTAGAAGGAATCTGCTTTGGCAAATGTATTCTATCAGAATTTGCCGAATTCAAACACTATATACAGTAGAGATTATCATTTGATAATTGATCAAAACAATGGTAAATTTCTATTTTTAGAATAAAGAAATGACAAATGAAACTACCGGAACAGATAACAAAGTTTCAAAAAAGCAATCGATAAAGAGCCGCAGTGGGCTGGTAGTAAGGTCTCGGCTCGTGAGTCGCAGGATTTAAAGTTCGGGACCCGATTCCACAGAAGAATCGTCGCTTAAGGAGTCAATTGCAAGTTAAATCTGTGACGGCAAAATGTCCTCCAAATTGTGTGCTGTAGAGAGGGGGCCACTAGCTATGACATCATCCTCGTCATCTGACCAAGGTTCAAAATTGCGAGGTACGTTCCAAATTAGCCCCAGCATTGTTTTACAATGGCACGTTAATATAACTTAACTCCAATTTATAGACCGAGATACAATTACATTCACGTTTAAAATATTATATAAAGATAACATAAGAAATTCAAATGTTTCATTACTTCAAAGTTAGTTACTTGTAAGTAATATGCTGTACATCCCAAGCAATTCTGTTTTTCATGCCAAATTAAACCTTTTTTTAGAGACAGAACTGATCAAGTAGCAGTCGATTCCAAATTATATGATATTAAATATAGGCAAAATATGACGAGACGGAGAGTATTGCAAACAGCAGTGGAGTCAGTTACCTCCATCAGATGTTACTAATAGCAAGAACTGACGCCAATTTTAGCTGTTCTGTGTCATTTATTAAGAGGAAAGGCACATACTGACCCACCAATAAAGTAAGATATCCCACTCAAGCACCAGACAAATTAACCATTTCAGTCGCAAGGGACCTCGCCTTGATCAATTCTTGGTGCATGGAGCCACGGATCGGAACTCATCGTTACAGTGAAATGTTAAGAAAATTAGAAATGAAATAAAATCGAAACTTTCTCTGATTTCTTTCTCTTGCGTGACAACATCTGATCTCAAATGCCTCACACGAAAAAGGAAAATATTTTGAAATTCAAGTCTAAAATCCGAATTCGTTCTCCAAGAAGTTCTTGTGAAATGCATAAGCATAGCGGGGGCAATAGTTTCACTTGAGGTGTGCAGGTTTAATAGATTAAAGAAGTTCTACAATTTTAGCATACAAGCCATTTCTCAAGTTTCCATATATAATACTGAAATATTTTTTGTCTCATTTTCAAGTAGACTGCATTTAAAATATGAATACGCATTCTGAAATTGAATCCATATGAATGTACGTCACATTTAAATAACATATAGAAAATAAATGAAACATGAATATACCTTATATAGGAATACGCAAATTGAAAACTAATGAAATATACACAAAATGAATAGTGAAATATCAAACAATTATATGTCATAGAAATATAAAATTAAACTTTGGGCAAGAATAAAACTTTGTAATTCATTTTGAAATACAAATGAATATTTCCAAAGAAGTCAATTTCTCAAGGATTTCAGCAAAAAAAAACCTTTCTTTTTTGTATATTTTACAATCTCAGAATTTCAGCTCAGAATGACAACTGAAAGAACACATTTAAAATTTAATAATCGGATCTAATTAATTTGCGTTTACCTTGCTTTATAATTAAAATTTAAATATTATAAAGCGTTTTAAATAAAATTTCATTATTTAATGAAAATAATATATACATTTTAAACCTCTTTCCAACGGTTTGGTCCAAGATTAGTATCTTTTTCAATATCAACAATAAAATTCATTTTTCTCACACGATTTGTTCTGGCAGAAAAAAAAAATTTTATATTTATTTCTTTACACCACGTTTTCAGATTGTTGTCCAATTTTGTGCAAATTTCTTTCACATGAAGTCTGTCTCTCTGGCTATCCGACGTTTTGCGTTTTATAAATGGTTATAAAACGGAAGATTAAATTTGGTATGCAGATTTGCAATCTAAAAAATAGATCCGTATCAAATTTTGAATTCCAAAGGATTTATCAAATGAAGTAACGTCTATTGATCCGTACTTTTTAAACCGAATACGTAAAACTGTCTGTCAAATATACAAAACGACTGTCTGTCGGAATCCAAGCGCACTAAACACGAAACATAATTAATCAGATAATAGAAATTTGAATTTTTTATTAAAATTTTAGTTCCATGACAAATTTTAATTTCAGTTGGTAGGGAGAAAAAAAGCTTACACAATAAATATTAGGTTTTCTTCACGATATTAAGAAATAAAAACCTCTCACGGACGTGACAATGAAAATAAAAATCTGAGGTTTCTATAACCTCGTCCTAGGTCCATATTCTTATGCGGGGAAGCATTTCCACTCCAAACGTTTTAAATTTGAGTGTTAAGTTTACAATATCTAATTTTATTTGTAGCAAAGCATTTGTTATGTGTTCATTTTGCTTGCGCATCAAAATTTAGAGCATATATTATAGATTGTTTATCATGCTCGATTTTTCTTTTTTTAAATCATATTTCCAATTAAATTTACTTCCATTGAGATCTTAATAAAGCACATTTCTTAATGTTGATGGACCAACTTTTTTCTTAACTCTTTTTCAGTAAAATTTTTTTCAGTAACTTTGGTGCACTAAGGAATGGATTTACTTTGAATTTTCTGATTCACTGTCGCTCATTTGCTTCTTTGGAAATTTTTTGGTGGTTGTCTTAGGCTTCATTTCCACATGATTATTGGTTTTGAAGCGATTTATGATATCATGAACCATTAAATGACACCCGTGGACAGTCTCTTTAATTTGTGGCTCACACTTTCCACGTTCAGCATGATTAAGAACCAATTTTCTTAACTCAATGCTCGTTTGGCCTCTTTATCGTGATATTTTAATTAAATCAATAATTAATTTCGCAATAAATAAAAATAATACAATTCAAAAATTCCCCAGGTCAATTATAACTTTAACTATAAAAGTGGCAATAATTTTTACTTAACATTGCAAATATTCTTTGCTTGATTAGGAGACGATCGACTTTGGCATGCTGAATCTCTTTCACAAATTTTACTTTTATGCCTAAACTTTTAATTATAATTTAGGAATTAGAGCTATTTGTTTTTGTTTTTAATTGTACAATAAATTGACTGTTAAAAACATTTTGCATTTTTTCTAATTTGCTTTAGTTAAACTGTTTTCACAGAACAAGTTTTTTTCCTGTAATGCCCAAGTTGAGCTTGTAGCTAACGCATAGTAAAAATCCATAATTTTTCTATCCGTAGTGTTTATTCTGTGATATCACATAATTTTAAATTCCTCGAAATCAAAGACTAAATATAGTATTAACAATTATTACATCGAAAACGATTTTCATCAAAAGTATCCTTAAAAATACAACGCACATGCGAATTTATTCTAATTATAGAAAGTCAGCTACATTTAATCCCTTCCTTGGGTGTTGCTAATTGAGAACAAAAAACATTCTGAAAGAGCGCGAAAGATTAGGAGTGATAGGCAGGTGAAAACGAATCGCCTCTTGTTATTTATTTTTATAACTTTTCATCTGCCACTCCCATGAAAGTCTCCCGCTTCGAATTTTTTGAGAGCATCTGAAATAAGTATGATAATTGAATAGATTTCCCGCCACTTTCCTATCCCCTTTGATCACGTGTTAGATTCAGTACGTCAGCAAAACTGGAGAGTGTAAACGTACAGAAGGGCTCTATTTATACAAGTTCGCTTTAGCTTTTTTTTTTCAGGGAAATCTGTGATGAATTTATCTTCACATTAAGATTTGGTTTAGTTACTGTTTTTAATAAATTTATAGCATTTTGATTCGCAATTTCATTAATTAAAAGAAAGGAATGAATTAGTTAAATCAACTTTATTACTTGATTCAACTGATGAATTAATTTATATAATTGAATGGACGAATCAGTTTATTTCAAATTAACGATATTCATTATTTGATACTATGCTTGGTTCTCTGACTTTTTGAATCGAAATTAAAAACAGTTTTTTGTAAATAAAATTGTATAACCGTGATTTTTAAAGGTTTAATTAAAAGTAAAATTTTTCATGGAAAATAGTGCCAAATGAAAATTAAAAATTGCTCTTAGCATTTTAATGCTGCTACGTTATATATTCTTATTCTATTTTTTTACTTTTGTATTTGTCATGTAAATGAACTATAATCAGTTCCTTGAGAAATGCCAAATTTTAGCAAGAAGTAAATAAAATACCATTTAAGAGTTCGCTTTTTTATCAGTATTAAAAATTGCTGTATATTACTGAAATCTGTTAAAAATTGCATTATGAAGTGTTTAAATAAATTTTTTAATGTTTTAAAATTGCGCATTACTTAATTGTTTTTCGTTAAAGTATGTAATTCTTTGAAATTTTGTTTTAACATTTGCACTCCAAAAAACAATTAGATGCAGAATTATTCATCTAATACAAAGATTTGATTATTGCTATAAAAAATAAGTTTATATAATTCTTTGAAGTCGAATTTCTTTGAAAAATCAATTTGCATCTCTTCACCATTATGTAGGCGTTTTTAACAGATAAATTTGAAAAATTAAACGTCAAAATGAGGCAAAGGATTAATTCTATCAAATAGTCTACAATTATGTTTGCTTTGCATTTGATCGCCTTTGGGGCTAATGCAGGTTTTTATTCAACTATTCCATTTTTAATTTTAAAATTAAGTTTTAGAAGTCGCTTATTAACAATAAAACATATATTTCTATGTTTTAGATACGTAAGAGTTTTTAAATCTGAAGCTGATATGTAGCTTAAAATGATTCTAAAATATGGCGATCTTTAATTCTTTCAGTTAATATTACACTATGGGCGAACTCGGAAAAAAGAAAATGGCTATAAAATCACATTCAAATAATTAGCATTTAAAGCAAATTATTTTAAGAATTAAAGACAATTCATGTTTCCAAATGGAATCAATGTCTTATTTCAAAATTAAACTTTTGGTATTCAATATTAATTTTAGCATTAAGTACAGCAATTTATTAAAAAAGAATTGCATTCCGAATTACTTTTTTCTATTATAATTAGGAAATAACATTGAAACATTCAACTACTGTTATGCTTGAAAGTTTCAAAGATAAGTTATCAAATACGTCATATCAACCTGTTAACTGGGTACGATGAAATATTTCAGCGTAAAACGAATTGAATATAAGTTAATAACTCGATTAACAGGAAAATATTTATGAATCCTGATGGTTGAGAACTTAGTTTGAAAGTTTTGAAAACGAATTTAATGGGATAGAAATATGAACTTTCATTCTATTTGATTTTCGTAACTAAAGATGTATTATATTTATGAAATAGTTTTACGTAGTGTAAAAAAATATATATACAATTAAAAAAAAGTCTGAATTAAAGGGAAGCATTTCAGTGATTGAAATGTATTTTTTGAAGATTCATTTAGAATATTTTTCAGAATTAAATCTGATAACTTTTTGCTTGCTCTCCACCTTAAGTCAGTTTAATTTGAATTATTCCGGCATTCGATAAAAGCTTCCATTCGCGTTACTGTAATCGCCTGATTTTGTTCACTTGCATTCGCTTCCTCAGCAAGCAGAATTTTTCTGAATAGGTACTAACTGCTTTTAAAATTTTACTCTAAGTTGAAATTTTTATTAAAAAAAATCAAAGTCTGGAGGGGAAATAATAAGTTGCGTAAATCAATGTTTTAGAAAATACTGTTATTGTGTGGAAATAACAGTAACAATAGCAGTACACATAACTGAACTACTAAAGTCAAATATTAAAATGTTTTTACTGTTTTTATGGATCGACTAAGAAAAGGATAAGTTTTCATGCCAGTTCCTCTAAGACTAGTTTTTAATTTTAGAATCTGTTATGTGTAAAATTCTCATACTTACTAAAAAAATAAAATCAACGTTACTGACAACGAATTCAGACCATTCCATCTCTGTAAACAGAAAAACCATCATGAGTAATAGAAAAATCTATGTAACATCAATATAAAACATATATTCAACATTTATAGATCTGCACAATTTTTTTCTCTTAGAGATGTTATTGAAAAACTAGAGCAGAGTGTCTCATTTTACTTTAAAGAAAAATTTCCGTTTTTAGCATTATATAGGCGATTTATGAAAAGATTTCAAACATTAACTCATAATTAAAAAAAATCCTTTTAAAATAATTCAATAACAATCTATCGAAAAAAAATATTTTATTCTAACGAACTAATAAAATACATTAAATAGTGCTAACAGCAATAAATATGATTTGGGTTTAATTTATAGCTGAAAACGGATCTAAAAATTTTCTAAAGTTGAAATAGTTTTTTCAAACATTTAAACAAAATTTTATAATTAAAAGCTTTTAAAAGTAAATTCTCGTTACGTTAAATATGAATCAAATAATTTAAAAAAAAAGTTATTGCATATTAATATCCGTTAAACGAGATATTGTGATAAAAATAATTTTTTGTAGAGGGGGGAGTTTCCAAATAGCTAAATTATTGACAATATTTAAATAAACTATTAGTTTTATCTCAAAATTAAAAGAATATAATTTTTATCTATTGAGCCTTTTTATTGAATACTAGCCGCCTTTGGCGACCAGCTGGTTCGCCAGTATTAATGCCGGCTAAAAGGTTCAATTAATTTTTTTATATAACTTGATAAAATAATAGGTTTTCTAGAAAAATATTTTTAAGTTTCAAATTTCGATAGTCATGTAATTCACTTATACTATTATGCAGGCCTCAAGCTGTCCTGATCTTTGAATTCTGCATCTCTCTCTGATTTTCTATCAGTGCACGTAAAATTCACTTTTAAATTAAATTGAAAATGATGAAACTGCAATTAATATAAAGACTTTTTTTACTCGATCCAAGCATTACTTTAAATAAAACTGAGAACTGAAAGCAGAATAGTCCGGCTTTGAAATTTTATGTTCATGGTAGAAATTGAAACGTTATAAATTTTCATAATTTATAATATATAATTTTTCATAATTTATAATATATAATTTTTCATAATTTATAATATCATAAAATGGATTATTTAGCAAACATTTAATAGATTCAATGAAAAATTCAGTTTTTAACTTTATTTTTAATGCTCTCAAAAATAATATTTTTTGGGGGGCGAGGGGGCTTAAATATATTTCAAGAAATTATGGCTTAAATTTATAAACAGTCCTTTGATCTTATAGATTCATATTCAGTCTAATATTATTTTATATATATTTCAACTTCTAAATAAATAAATAAACGCTTATATTTTCTGCTATCAAATCTGTCCGATTTATTTAGTTCTGAATATTGCAAGATTAGAACCACCAACATTTTCATAATCCAGGCCAATTACTCTTGAGAAACCCTGATTGACTTCTTTGAGATGGCCGATAAAGCGATCTAAAATCGCCTGTTTTTATAGAATAGTGATATTGAAATTTCATTAATCGGTCAACTTTCAGGATTGATTTAGGGCCACTTTATTATTTAAAGACTTAGTGTCGCCAGAATATTTTGTTAAATATTATTCATAGAGCAGATGATACAAGTAAAAATTTAAAAGTCGTAATTCATCAGCATTTTTTACCTCAATTTATTAAGAATATAATTATATATTTCACTTAGACTATTTGTTAAGAGATGTGTGTATATTACAAAAGGTTTGTAAATTATTTGTTGGTCTCCGATTATAGAAGATATCTTTTAGACATTAAGCCATATTTGCCTTAAATAAAACTGTTTAATTGAATTAGTAATATATATATTGTAGAATATCAGAGAAAACGTTTCCTTGTATTTAATTTTCAAAAATATCATCTTATTTGTTTCATTTCATGCAGACACATGATGAAAAAAATTACACTTTTATATGTTTAATTTGGAATGATGATTTGTTTATTTTTTATGATGTGAGAACATGATATTGTTTTGGTCAGAAGGTTTGATGTTTCCGAAATATACGTACATACGCAAGATATTTTTACCTGCTTTTACCAGTATTGCATTAATTAATATGTACGCTTCTTTGAAAGCAAATACGAGTTTTCCAAAAAGCTGACCTATTTTTACCAATTTAGCTTTATCATTACTTATGCTTCTTTGAAAGCAGATGCGTTTTTATTTCGGTATGGCACATTAAAATGTGGAGATTCATTACATTCATGAAGGCGAATTCTTTGATTTGCACAATATATCTTCTCCACATAAGTAAAAGTAATAAATAAAAATCATGTCATACTGTTTTAAAACTGAAAAAGAACACGAAAGCAACATGTGTTTTACTTTAACAAAAATAATTAAGAGTTTTTTTTTTAAATATTTCCCTTCAACTTCTTATAATTCGCTTTTTGTTTGTCGTTTCTATGTAATGACGTCATTTTCTAGGGGGTGGTTTCGATTTCCTACTTTTAAGTAATTAATCTCGCTCTCAAAAGATTATCGTTCGGAATTTTTTTTTAAATTCTCTTTTAGTTTTATATGATGCTTTTTTGTAATATGTAACTTATATTTATTGATTAATGGCATCATTAAAGTTAAAGTGCATCAAATCATCTCTGACTAATTTAGCTTTCTTATAAAATTTTATTCGGATGCCAGAAAATAATCCATTGTACTTCATGTACTAATGAAGCAGTTTTAATTCAAACTCTTTCAGAAATTTAGATATACATAAAATTTCTGCTACGGGAGTGATTATTTACAGATATTTTGAAGTTTATATGGATTAAATCCAACATTCACAAGAAAAAGAATTCCATAAAAATTCTACAACTAACAATTCATTTAGTTCCGCGATTACAATTGAAAGTAAGCAAAATGACGTCAGAAGAGAAAAAATTTGAGCGATTCGTGTTCTTAAAGAATTAAAATGTGGCAGGTATTTCAGAAAATTATTGTTCCATTACAATAAGAATTCTTACTGCTATTTTCCCACTCTATAAAAAATAATTTACAAAAAACAATTTCTTGAAAATAAATCTACAAACGTTGCCAACATAGAAATTTACAAAGATTACTTACTTTTAAAAAAAGATAGTATTAACGTAGAGAGTTGCCTTTAAAATATATAAACGTAAGGCAAACTTAGCGATGTCTACTCTACTCTACTTAAACAATAAGCGCATTATTACTAATTGTATTTCTCAAGAAACTGTAAATATTATAATAAAATTTTATTTAAAACTTTCATTTTTAATATTCTAGTTAGCAAAATGACGTTCAAAAAATTTTAAGATGGAGGGTAAAAAAACACTGATTTTCTAAAAATTACAGATTGTACAATAATACAGTCACGCGATCATTTCAAATCCATTTAAAACGTAGTTTTTTTTTAAAAAAATTACTTTAATGCAAAAGTTTTGAAGCTCGATCGATATAAAGGCTTAAAAAAACAGTTTTTTTTTAAATATTTGCACCAAATCTGATAGCCATGTGATGGTTTCAAACCCGTTAAAACTCCATAATGATTTAAAGTAATTCATATAATCAATGACTTGGAAAATAATGATGCTCTCAAACGCTAACTTAAAACTTGAGACAGTAGATACCACTTTTTTCAGTTTTTAAAATGTTTTATTATTTTGTATTAAATTCAACACATTTAAAATTCCAAAAAGTTTACTTTTTCAATTTGAGCTTTTGTCAAAATGATGACGACACTTTATTAAAAGATTAAATTTATTTAATTATGTTTTTATTTCGTATTTTTATTTATTTTAATTGTTTCATTCAATTAGTCATTTTTTTATTGCAAACGATTATAAAAAGCTTTATGTCGCATTTATTGTTTAAAAAATATCACATTTCCATTTTATTTCGTTTCATATAATCACGTGCATAAAATGACATTTTTCTAATTTTATTTGCGATAGTAATTAGATTTTTGTTTAAATCTGAGGTTTGTAAATGTGATGGCAACGGGTTATTATTAAAAGTTTATTTTTTGAGATGTATGTGCAGATAAGATCTTATTTTTTAAGCGAAATAAATTGCTGAAAAATACGATTAAATTAAACTTTTAAATTT
>JAOUZG010047208.1:1653-14822 GCA_026289955.1 Argiope argentata
CGTGATGGTCACATCTTCTTTGTCGAGGATTTAAGAAATACGCGAAATTCTTTTGGCAGATAAGAATGTAAGAAGAAAAATTATCTGAGAGACATCATTTCTACGCTTTCTCTAACACTCGAATTGTATCTCATGAATCGCAACCGTACAGGGATGGCCATAAGAGTAAAAGAAAAGAAAGATAAACATAAAATATTCTATGCATAATGCAACATATCATGTCAGAACATCATTTCTTGAACGACCAAGCACCACATGCTCAAACAAGTTAAATTATACTTTTATTCATTTTAATTGTTTTATTGAATGAGTTACTTTTATATTTTAAACGATTCAAAAAACTGTGTCTCGAATTGATTGTTTTAAAAAATATCACATTTCCTATTTATTTCCTTTCATATAATCCCGTGCTCAAAGTAACATTTTCTAGATTTTATTTACTGTAGTCATGAACTTACTTTAAAAAAAATCTAAGCCTTTATAAATGCGATGCCAACGCGTTATTAAAAGCTGATTTTTTTTTATGCTCGTGTAGATAACGCATCAATTTTTCACCTACGATTCTTTTCATTTTTTTGCCTATGAAATTTTGTTGACTTCACAAACCTCATTCCTAAAATAATCTCATGTTCTGATATGAAAAAAAAAAATCATCTTTGTGAGTTTTATTTCAACGTTCCTACCAATCTTACCAATGCTCGAATTTAAATAATAGAAGAAGGTAAGAAAGAATTTTAGAGTTATTAAATACTCTGTCTCACATTTCAAATTATCATGCGAGAATATAATCTTTTTTTGAAATCACTTGATTTCAACTCGACAGAAAAACATCATGTTCTCACTTGATTCATATTTCACAATCACACATATTTAGAAAAACGATGGTTTTGACCATATCAAAATCAATCGATTTCTCAATCGATTTTTTTTCTTTCTCGAGGTCATATATTTTTTTCTTCAAACACCAGTTTTAATCCCGTTTTATAGAATCATGTGACTACTGTTCGCTTCATGAAATTTTAGAAACGCGATGGTTTTTAACCATCTGTAAGAGTCATTTAATTCTTATTTTTTTTTCGAGATCTTATATTTTTCTTAAGAAACCAGTTTAAACCGGTTTTAAACAATCACGTGACTATTGTTCGCTCCTTAAACTTTTAGAAAAGCGTAAGATTTTTTTCCATCCCAAAATCATCCGAATTCGGAAACCTTTTTTGACACCTAGAAAAAGTGATGATCTCACTACTTCGAATGGATTCCCATTTTTTTCTCTGTGCATATTCGGACGGCTCTGCAGTTTATTCTTACGGCTCTGCAGTTTATTGGTCAAACAGGAGAAGCCAAGATGTGGGGTTATTTGCGCCAAGTTGTAACTTGCTGTTCATTTATTATTTCCAATAACCATTAAAGGGAAAGATTCATGCGTCAAAAGTGATAAATCGCCAATTTTCGGTACCTGCATTTTGTGGTTTAAAATCACTTAAACAAAAAAAAATTATGTTCTCTTATGTTAAAATATGATTGTATCGAATGCAAATATAATAATACAATGAATATCAGCCATATTAATTACTCAACTGTTGTTTTCTTATTTAGAGGAGTGCTTCCTTTTTAATTTCCCCTTTCATAAAGTTAGCAAATACTTTCAACGTTAATTTGAAAGAAAATGTTCAGTATACAAACACATAATAATTTAAATCTTATCTTTCTTATACAAATAAATTACATTTTGTGTTTAGCAAAAACGAAAAAAATTTTTCTGAGCATTTGGTTATTAAAAGTCAGAGAGGAAGAGATTTAGTAGCTACATTTTACCAAGAAAGGCCGAAAGTTTAAAATAAATTTTTGCAATGAACTTGCTAATGGAAGTTTTAATTTTCTTAAAAGCCACAATCTCAAATGTAATCTATCTTATCCAAATCTTATGTGAGTTTACATCACTCAGATCAATAGATTATAAGAAATACAGAAAATAAGCCTCGTGGAAGTAATTAGATTTCGTTATGCATTTTGGTTCAATTTTAGTGTTATTATTATTTTCTGATTAAATTGGGAAAATGTTTTAAAACACTTATGATTGCAGCAACGTGAAATTACAAAGCTTGATCGATAAAGTTAAATATGTTTTAATATTAAAAAAATTCAAAAATATGTATTATAATAGAAAAAAAGCACTTTATAATTAAAACGAAACTAAATTAAGTCTTTTTTCCTTCGCCTTTTCTATTTTAAGTTTCCAGTTTGATTACATGCATTCAGAAGCAAATGAAGTAAAATTATTCTTTATGAAATTCTTTTCCGGGCGTATTGTTTTTCTATGTTCTATGCGTTTTAAGAATGCGGATATCAATAAATAAAATTATAATCAATGTAAGAATATTTGCAACTGGATGTGATTCCTTTTCGTGGAAAATAGTTTATTTATTTAT
Source organism: Argiope argentata (assembly GCA_026289955.1). Taxonomy (NCBI): domain Eukaryota; kingdom Metazoa; phylum Arthropoda; class Arachnida; order Araneae; family Araneidae; genus Argiope; species Argiope argentata. Next base: position 4,083 of record JAOUZG010047208.1, read on the forward strand.
ACATCTCAAACTATCTATCTATAAATATTGTCCTGGCACTGAGGTAGAGTGTCCTCTTCATGATCTGGAGGTCCGAAGTTCCAAACCTTGTTCAAGTATTGTTGTTGTTCTATTCTATCTGTGAAAGCCTCCCCCCGTAAAATTTTACATTCATTAAGGCTAACACTATAAGAGATGATACACAAAATTTTAAAGCGTTTCAGTTTATTTATGAGTTAGGGGGGGGAAGGTTAGCATAATATAATATTAGCGATAAATAACGTTAAGGAAAAATGTTCCAGGTGCTCCAAATTTGTTCGAAAGCTCTCCAACTTTTATTATTTTTATCTCTAACCTTTTTGAAACAAAAGTTGGAATGAATCTTGAAGTTTGACTACGAAATATCAAAATTAACCAACAAAATAACTTAAAACTACTGATTTTTTTTAAAAAAGAGTTTAAGCAGTTTTGAGTTATTACATTGGTTAATTTTGATATTTCGAACTCAAACCTCAAGATTAATCCCAACTTTTGTTTCAAAAAGTTTAGAGAAAGAGATAATAAAAATTGGAGTGATAATAAAATTTTGGGGCATCTGGAACATTTTTCAATGAAATAATTTATCTCTATTAAGTATTATATTACCTCCGTAATTCATAAAAGAATTAATATAATGATTTAAAATTTTGTGAGTCATCTCCAACAGTGTTGCTCTTAATGCCTGCATAATTTTAAATTCCTAAGGGGGAAATTACAAAAAGTCATTGTAAAGGACCCTAGGCGCCTTAAAACAAGAGACACCCTCTTTTCTTCATTAGAAACGATAACTTATATAGATATATATATTATCTATCTGTATATGATTTGGTAATTAATTTTGGAACCAAGAATTTGATTTTTGTTCATAAATAAAAACATTTGTAAATATTAATAGAAATGCTAAATACTAAAGTCCGCTAGGGAAAGGTATTAAAATCATGTTCCATTTAACTAGCATGGAAATTTTATATAATGTACAAGGAAAAACCTTTTTTCGGGATATCTATAAAATATAATTTTCATCATATTTTATATTTACATTCATTTTAAATAGTGAGACTTTTCACCTTTTTAAAGTTATCATCTCGTATGCACAGCAAGTATAGACCGAAATAGGAATTTGAGTTTTAGATTTTATATGATGATGCAGTCAAAAATTCTAAAATAAATACTAATACAAAGATACACAAACTATACATTTTGTAAATATTGTATATTGAGAAACAGAAACTTTCTATAAAACTATTAGTAATGTTGTTACCTAAAAGCTGGTATTTTAATTCTATAGAAATCTATTATCCAGGGGAAAAGTCAAAAGCAAAAAACATATAAATAACATTGTATTTTTTTCTTATTCTTATCAAATGGCGAAAAAACACAATGTTATTAGTTTCAAATTAAAAATAAATGATTATTTACGTATTCACACTTTGTTTAGTAAGAATCGAATTATGAAAAAAAAAATTAGTTCATATTCAGGTTTTAATACAGAAGTCAATAATGTGCATTTTCAACAAGATTTAAAATAAATATACCGAAAAAAATTAAATTTAGTTTTATTGGTATTTTGAAAAAATTCTCTAAAAGGTAAACGATTTCAACACATTTTTGGTTTAACATAGCCTCGTTACGTATAATATGAACGGAAAGGAATTATAATATATCTAAAATTGATGATTCCTGGTTAAATTCTACAGATAAAAAGCATTAATTTCTTAAAATTATATGTATCTATGTTTAAATCTTGCAATTTTGGTGAGATATAACTAAAAACTCTTCCAACTGAATCAAATTCTAACACATGACATTTTATTTTAAAAGAAAATAATAATAATAAAAATACAGCAAATGAATGTAGCCATTTCAAAAAATGCCATCATCACATAAAAAATAAATACAGACAGAAAATATGACTCAGAAGAAACACATTTACTTCAAAAACCTCATCGAGTCTAAAGAAAATGTTACGGTTGACAAATGGCTAAGAGAAATATTCGGGAACTCTTAGCCATGAGTGCTAGGGTTATTAATGATAAAAGTCTACAAACTTGGAGGTGGTTAAAAAATCATAACTATTTTGGAATCTGATGGATTGCAAAGAGCATAAGTTTTGTGATGATGGGTTGGATCACAAGAAATTTATGGAATATATTTTTCTTGAAATGAATTTTGCGGAATATTTCAAGGGGATTACATGGATTGATGTTTACTATTCTTTTAAGCAACAAAATATTACCGAAAGGAAACAAACAGATAAAGTCAAAAGTAAGTTTGTTTGCGAAGTTGGACAATGTAATCTTTCACGTCTTTTCTTAAATATGCTACATTTAAATTGCATCATTCATAGGTAGCATAGATTTTCTTCGATTTATGAGTATATTTTAAATATTTCGTAATTTGATACCAACACGCCAAGTTGGCCAGCTCCTTTTCTAGGGTTGCTCTCTTTTGTTTTTCACGGATCATGGCACGGCGAGTAAGAACGCATACACTTGGTAGCGAGGTACTTCAGGCCCCTTCTCATAAAAATAAAATCATTTTTAGAAAAATCGCAATTCCTTATTATATCATCAATTAGCTATACCACAATTAAGATTTCAATTCTAATCATCGTTTGTGGAGCCATCACCGTCCTCCACAACATTTTGGTCCGTCGAGCCGGAGCGACCTAGATTTCAATTTTCATATATATCCAAATTGGTTAGACATGAAAAGAGATTTAGTGGTCTTAGATAGAAATAAAAAAGTACAATCCTAGAAAAGGTGCTCGCCAACTTGTCGCGTTGGTAGAAAAATACTGAACAATAGTTAAAATGGAAATTAAATTATTGCAATTAATTTTGTGTGAGCTTTCATAGGAATTACATGGATTGATATTTACCATTCAATTAAGCATCAAATGTTACCGAAAAGAAACAAACAGATAAAGTTAAGAGTAATTTTCTTTGAGAAATTTTACAACGTGATATTGATGATGAACAGAGTAGTTCATCACCAATATTACACTCTTCATCATTTTTTTACACGTTTTGAACATTTGGCATACAATGTTGTATTCTCAGCAGATCCCGATGGTGTGTTTGCCATTTTTTCTTTGTATTAATTTCACTATTTTTATTAAGTGTGTTCTTCTAGGTAGGTGTGGTCTTATTTCAATGTGTGGAAAAATGAATGATTGTTCCAGTTCTTAGAAAAAATAGCCTTTGTTTTGTCAATTTGTTTTCTTTACATTCACTAAGCATTGAAGTACATATAACAATGCACTCGGAAGTACCAAGCATGTTATATAATAATATCATAAACCAGTTATTTGTTTTCCTTTACAAATGTATGTTTTTTAAATTGAAACCAAAGTATCCACGTCCCCTTTAATTGAATTATAATCTAAGGACAGTGATGTTTCTTTTTTATAAGATATGTTGCTAAATTTTTTTGTCACGATGCAAAAGGCTCATAAAAATAACATTCTTGTTACTTAAGGGGGAAGGAGGGATTACAACTGTTGTGTTTTCTGTAAAATGAAATAATGAGTTGAGAACTTTTTGGTGTAGCATTTCTTCAGGAAATTTCTGATTTATTTTTCCTAATAAAGCCAAGCATAGTCATTATCTTTTTATTTAATAATTTATTTATTAATTTTTTACATAATATCATTTTTATTTAACACTTTTATTTAATAATTTTTAAGAATTTATCCTAAGTTGTGAAAATGTATCACATGTAGCAATACGCCCCGAATACTCTTAAGTAAGATCACACATTACTTGCATTCCCAGATTTTTTTCTGGTTTTGACATCGTTCTTTAACAATGTAAATTTAGGAACGAATTTTTGCTGCTACATAGATTTCATATTTTAATCCAAAATTTACATGGCTTACTTGGTATATATTGTGTGAAAGGGCATCAACCACAAATTCATACTATTTTTTCACGTACAAACATATTTTTATTCAAATTATATAATTTTAGAAGAATTCCTATTCATTTTTCTCAGATATCTTATTTTGAAGCCGTTATGGTTATTCTTGTGTGCATTTTTTAATGGTAAGAGGGGTGCCGTAGTTTCTGAGTGTATATAACCCTGAGTACCCAAGACCAGAAGTGTGACCTCTAGCTCAAACTTGTCACAAACCCTTCATTCATGCGTTTCATTCATTCATCCACAGATCGTAATTTAGATCTGGAACAGAAAACGATCACCTCTGATCTAGTTCCCCCATTGGCATTATTTTCGACATGGAGGACTTTGCGACAACGACGGATTTAACAAGCGTCTTTTCTGTCAGAAAATTCTATTAATTTAGCTATATCATCATGGCTCAAATTTATGCGATTTGCCATTTTTCTCTCACATTTACAGGCATAACTCACTTTCAGTACAGCATAAAAAAGGATCTGCAATAAGAGCAAACAATTTGGCCTCCTAACAATCGTATCAATTTTGGATATTATACACATTTTCTTGTCATGAGACCCTACACATAATTCAATGAAACAGGTTTTGAAAATGAATCAATTACAGAAACTATTATATTTCTTGTATGTGTCCCAGCATAGAGGTAGCGCATCTTCCTCGTGATCTGGGCGTCCTGGGTTCAATTCCCGGCCAAGGTAGGGTTGTTCTTCTGTGTTCTATCTGTGAGGTAAGTGCATTATGTGATCCCCTGTAAAAGGGACTGTGCAAGCAAACATGAATGTTTACAGTGGGGTGAAAAACGATCGGGCCGCGCGTTGGGGAGCCATTTTTGTAGCCGTAAACAAGACTAGTTACCATTGGGCGCCAAAAGCTATTCCTGCTAGGGAAAAACAGAACTCTTAAAGGAAGAAGCTAAATTTACATAAATCTTTTTAATAAACATTAAAGGACATAACACACAAATCACAATACACTGACATACGATTAATACAAACAATTAGTTAAAAATATAGTAATCGGGGGAAAACATCATGTTTACTCCATGACTCCAGAACACAGACTGAAGTTTTGGGAAGTGACCGCTAGGGGGCGAGCTGGAAAAGTTGTCCTGTTACAGACTCCCCCTCTGGCTCACACGACGTCTCGGCGAAGAGTCAGCACATAACTTCTTTGGTCTGCCACGTCTCCGGAGAGGTACTACAGTTCCACTGTCTCTAGCGACTGGAAGTTCATAGGCTCGTAAGGCTGAGCTGTGGTAAGTCCCAAGGACTTCATTTGGCTTTGCTGGGTCAGCAATGTCATACGTAGTAGGTGAACGATTAGTAACCACTAAATAAGGTCCTTCCCGCTTGGGCATAAATTTGCGACTTTTCTTATTTTGTGACTTGCTAACAGGATGCAATGTCACCCATACTAGATCACCTGGCATGTGGAAAACTTGTCGTCGTCGACGATCGTAATAAGCTTTACGCTTGTCTTGCTTTTGCTCGACGTGATCTTTAATCTCTGCAGTTAAACGAGCAAACCGTTTGAGATATGGGGTTATCTCGGCTACGAAATTATCATTGTCAATCAGGGCTCTTAAGTCGTGTGTGACATCATCTGTTGTTCTTAATTCTCTACCAAATTGCAAATAAGCTGCTGTGTGATCGGTTGTTTCACATTTGGCAGTGTTTAGTGCGAAGCGAATCATTGGTAGTTTTTCATCCCAAGTGTCGTGTTCATCTCTGACTAGTATGGCAAGTCGGGGTTTGAGATCTCTATTTTTACGTTCGGATGGGTTGGATTGGGGATGATACAGAGGAATAAGGTCTTGCTTGATGCCAAGAAAATTGCAAGTTTGTTGCATTACCGCACTGACAAATTGTGAACCATTATCACTGATAAGTCTACGTGGAAGTCCAAATCTTAGGAATACTTCTTCGACTAAGGTTTTTGCGCAGTTTACTGATGTTGCTTCTTTAAGAGCAAACAACTCCACCCATTTTGTACTGGTATCTTCTACGAGAAAAATCCACTTCTTACCAGTTGAGGTCTCAGGAAGAGGACCAAACAAATCAATAGCAAGAGTTTCAAATCTCTGTGCATATACTGGAGTTCTCAGAAGACCGGCTGGCTTTTGATTACTCGGTTTATAACGATTACAATCCGGACAATTTCTAACATATTCCGCAATATATTTCCGCATTCCTGGAAAATAGTATCGGCAGGCGACTTTATTGTAAGTCCCTTCTGCCCCATAGTGTCCAGCTGTTGGAGCATCATGGTACTCTTGCAAAACTCTCTCTCTTTCCTGAACAGGAACTACGAGTTGTGCTTCTTCTGTTTCTACTTCGGGTGAATAGCGATACAGAATACCTTGGTTCATTAAATAACCTCGGCTTGTCCAGTTAGCAAAATTCTCATCTTTTGAACTACTTTCAAAGCAGTCAATTATCTTCTTTAATTCTTCGTCTTTCAACTGTTCTTCTCGGATGTCTCTTGGCCCTCTTACTGGGAAATCAGCTGATACTGCAAATACGTCACAAGGGACATCTTCATTTAAATTAGTAGGCCTAGACAACATGTCTGCAAGGACATTTGACTTACCAGGCGTATATTCGATTTTGGGATTAAAAGATTGGATCTGAAGTGCCCATCTTGCCAAACGACCTGATGGCGACTTGATGCTCATAAGCCATTTTAAAGGCTGGTGGTCAGTTGCTATTATAATTTCTTGGTTTTCGACATAACCACGAAATTTCTCAAGAGCCCAAACTACTGCTAGTGCTTCTCTTTCTGTAGTTGAGTAATTCTGCTCCGCTGGAATAAGAAGGCGGCTGGCATATTCAATAACATGCTCCTCTGGACCTTCTCCTTGGGTAAGGACAGCTCCAAGAGCATAACTGCTAGCATCTGTTCGGATACGAAATGGCTTTGATCCATCTGGTTGTTTTAACACGGGAGGTGTCATTAATCTTTTCTTCAAGGTTTCGAATGCTTCTTGTTGTTCAGGACCCCAAATCCATTGTACGTTCTTTTTAGTAAGATTGCTAAGAGGCCTTGCAATATTTGCGAAGTTTGGAACATATCTTCTAAACCATGAACAAGTTTGCAAGAAGGACTGGACTTCTTTCACATTAGTTGGAACAGGAATTTTTTGAATTGCGGATACTTTCTCCTGATCAACTTCTATTCCATTTGATGTTATCCAGTGACCTAAATATTTTACGCGATCACAAGCGAAATGGCATTTTTCTCTGTTCGCATGTAGTTTAAACAAAGAAAGTCTTTCAAGAGCAGCTCGTAAGTCGCTCAGATGTTTATCAAAAGTCTCTGATAAAATAATAATGTCATCTAAATTAGATAGAGCAAAAACATTCTTTAGACCTGTTATAAATTTGTCGATCAGGCGTTGAAATGTTGCAGGTGCATTTCGTAGTCCAAAAGGCATGCGCAAATATTTGTACGTTCCAAATGGGCAAATGAAAGCTGTTTTGTCTTGATCAGCTTCATGCACTTTTATTTGATGATATCCCGATTTGAGATCCATAGTTGACATATAAGTGGTTGACTTAGCTTCTGTGAGCAAATCGTCCATGCGTGGTAGGGGATACGTGTCCGCAACAGTAATAGCGTTAAGTTTGCGAAAGTCCACACAAAGTCTCATACTACCATTAGGTTTAGAAACCAGTACGACAGGGCTGGCATACGGGGATTCACATTCTTCAATTATACCGTCAGACAAGAGAGTGTCCAATCCTTTTTTTAGCAATTCCTTTTTTGCAGGATTCATGCGATAAGGTGGTTCTGCAACCGGTGGATTATTTCCAGTATTTATACGGTGTTCACAAAACGGCGTTGGTTCTCCCCCTGGTTCGAAGCAACTCTTGTACTCTTGTAGTACGCTGTTTAACTGGTCACGTTGTTCTTTTGTTAGATGCCTACCCTCGTCACTTCGAAGATTTATATTAGACGAAGTTTCGGGAGCTTGACTGGAACTGGACAGTTCAGGAATCTTTTCTTTTGATTCGGCAACAAAGCGATTTTCATTGTTGGGAGGTACCTTGTAAAAAGAATACTGGATCTGAGGTTTTTCACAAAAATGCCATTTACCATTGGGAACATCAAGAACAATTCCAGCAGACTGGAGAAAATCTGTCCCTAGGAGTGTTCTGTTTCCCTTTGCTTCCGGTAAAACAATTAATTCTGTCGGTATCACCTTACCTTCGACCTCAAGATTTACAATCGCAGTCAAGGCAGCTACGTTTCTCTGTGTTCCATCAGCGAGTGTCAAAGAAAACGTCTTGGATTCAAATTTTACGTTTTTGCTTTGTAGCATATGGAACAACTTTTCTCCAGCAATAGAGTGAGATGCACCAGTATCGGCACATACAGCAGATTCTACTCCACAAATTTTGAGAACAATCAAACTCTTAGGCGATATTACAGATTCAAGAGTAAATAAATCCATTCTGTTTACAGACGCTTTAACTTCACTTTTAGAAGCTGAGCAGGTAGGACACTTAGATTGTATATAACCCGGTGTTCCACATCCATAACATTAGACAGCTCTTCTTTCTGGGATAGAGTTTGTCTTCCTGGAGAATACATTTCTCGCTGTCTTTTCCTGTTTGTCTTCTCTTGATATGGTAGGGAACTTAGACCTTCTCTCTGTTACTGCGAAGTCACTTCTAAAATTTTGTTTGTTATGTGAAGTTGACAGTTTCTTAGAACCTTGGCGGTTATTTTCATAGGAATCCAATTTCTCTGCTAGTTCTAAAGGCTGGTTCCAATTGGTCCATGAATCAAGAAAATGTTCCTTAAGATCAGGTGGGGCTTTTTTCTTAATTTGGTCGCTAATGATTAGACTTTTAAGCTGTTCAAAGTCTTTAATGTTAAGTTCTGTGATCCAACCCTCAAAATATGCTGATATTTCAAAGTAGAAATCTCTCCAAGTTGTGTCTGGGCTCTTCTTATGTTGAGAAAATAATTGTCGGAAACGATCCGCAGTTAATCGGTATCGTTTAAGAAGCATTTCTTTAACTTTACGGTAATTTTGTGAATCTTCCTCGTCTTCTCTCGCAATAAGCTGTGCTATTTCAATAGGCAATGAGCTTATCAAATAAGGAATCCATTTTGATTCTGGAATGCTTAAGAATCTTAATTGACGTTCAAATATTGTCAAATAGAGCCCTATTTCATCTTCTTTTGGGTTAAATCTTGGGACAACTTTTGTAATATCCATTCTATGCTGATCAGTTTCTAGAACTGTCTCCTTTTGAGAAATTGTTTGCATTTCAAGTTGAATTTTCAATTTTTCTAACTCAAAAGCACGTTCCCTTTCGACGCGTTGAGCTTCGACAGCTTTTTCCTCTTCTGCTTTCTTTTGTATAAAAGCAAGACGAGTTTTACAGAAATTAGTATCATATGATGTACTTTTAGTAATGAGGTCTTTTATTCTTAAGAACGTCATATCGCTTCTCACTTCGATTCCAAGATCCATTGCTAGAGCTTTTAGATCATCTATTGTGCATTGAGCCAGGAAAGCCATGGTCTGAATGAATCAAAGTGGAACCAGAGAAGGAGTATAAATGAGTTCTTATCTGGAGGCAACCAAATGCCTTAAATTATTATAAGTTCTTTTACAGTGCAGTCAATTGCAAAAGTATAATTGATAAGCAAAAATTTATATATTTACTCTCAGTACAAAAATGTATTTACACTTAAACAAATTTTCACTTCCTATCGTGAATCAATTGCAAGAAAAAAAATGATGCCAAATACTTTATAGAGTTAAAAAAATATGTATATAAGCATTCATTTGACAAGACAAAATATAATTAAAAGTTTTCACTGAATATCAAGGAAAAGTTATAAATTTACTACAATAAAATAAGAATGCAATTTCAAGTTATATCATTTAGAAAGTAATGACATTTGCCTGTATTTAAATATTATTTCAACTAAGTTTCATATTTCTTGCACTAAGATTATAAATGACATAATAATACCATGCAGAAATAATATTAAAACGCTATATTTATGCAATAAAATACAACAATGAAATATTTGAAATTAAAAGAAATAAAACTCTTCTATTCAAAATGTTAGAAATCCCTCCGAAAACACATATAAACAAAAATAAAATTACACAATAACTGAATATGAATTAGTATTTTTCTTCCAAAAACAAAACTCAGCAGCCCTTCTTGAACATATATGATTAGTTTCAATTTAATATGACTGGTATACTCAATTCACAAATTAAAAGAATGGTTTTTATTTCCGGTGAACACTTTCAAAGTTTTAATCTACTTAAAAATTCATTTGCTCGTGAAGAGAGAGAGAGAGAGAGAGAAAGCAGAAATAATTTCACCAGCCACTTCCGGTCGGAAATATTTAATGAAAACACTGGTTCTTTCTACTTTTATAAACGCTTTTAAATAAGCATCAATGCTATTTATACTAACTCTTCAACAACAAATATTCATAATTTCATATACATCAGGATTGACGTTGATACGATACAGAATTTTATAAAAGTAAACTAAAAAAGTAATTGAAGGAAAAAATGTTTTTTTTTCCTCTTATAAATTGCTTATGAATACGATATTAAACAAAACATAAATAATATTTGTAATAATTCTTCAGTACTCACTCACAATTCAATACGCGTCAGGATTGACGACAATAAAATGAAAAGTTACTTACACTCTTCGCTAAGAAACTAACTTCGGTTGAAGATTTATCACCAAACAAAACACAGCTTCGGGATGAAGGTTTATATGCATCAATTCCAGGACGGAATTAGCATAGAATTCA